>JAJJMC010033717.1:7275758-7309679 GCA_023531435.1 Papaver californicum | reverse complement strand
TGTTTTCAATTAAGTCCTTTATATATTATTCTGATACATCTAACGCTGCTGTTCATTGTTGCAAGATTTCAACATAAATATCATTCTGTATTTGTGACCCTTGTTGCCCTACAAATGAAATCAAGGAAAGAAATAGAAGAAGAAAAGCAAGGAAACAAATTAATAGAAAAAAAAAAATGTCGGGTTACTTAGTCTATGAGTTCATGTATTTCTGTTCTGAAAATCATCTTCACTATGTTCAGGTATATCTAGATGAAGAGGAGCAGCAGTTCATACCCGATGGAGTTATGCTTGTTACTCAACCTGGTGAACAAGGTTTTATTACCTTAATGGATGCACCATGAATGAGGGTTTAAGAGGTTCCATTAGTGTTTTATGATTTCGTTAATGTTCTTTATTTCAATTTTTAGATGTATAGACTAGATCTCTTTCTGATTTCAGTCTTGTTTAAGTTAATTTCAAGATCAAATGTATGGAAATATGATACGAACGAGAGAATTCATAGCAAGTTGGAATTTTTTTTAAAAAAAAGTGATATGCAAAAATGTTTAGATGCCATGTTTTTGTACTTAAAAAATTCAAAATCAGAAAACGCCCACCGGAAAAAGTTTTAAAAAAAAAAAAACGGAAAAATGATTGAATCCGATCTTGTTCTCTTTTCCTTCAGCTTTGATGAGATGATAGAGCTTTTGAATCCGATCTGCCTCTGAAATCTACAAAGGGGACCTAGCGGATTTACTCTATGCTAATCGAAGAAATTTGGAGTGTCTGAGAGAGGAGAGAGAGGTTTGTAGTGTCCCTCACTTACTTGAGACTTAGGTGAATTAATTAACACAAGGGACGTGCACGCATTTCGTGCATCAATATCCCCCACTCCAAAGGAACTGGAGGGGCAGACTTTTTGTCACACTTTTGAGACGGTTACTGTTTCAAATATTTTTAACAATGTTTTTTTGTAACAATATTTTGCAACGAAAATATATGTTCCTAATCCACATGTAACAGTAGATGGCATGTGTCAAGAGATAAGGATCGAATCATCCACGAATATTTCCGTTGCTAATTGTCTATGACGGTCAGTTTTTACCACAAATTAGCAACAATTATAAGTGTTGCTAATAGTCGACGGCCCAGATTTAATGTGCACACGGAATTCCATCTGACGGACGAATTTTTCTTGGGATTTATCGTACGACCCAGATTTATTGGTTATCCCATCCGACGGTCGAGATCTCTCCAAAGTCAAAATTAAAAAAAAAAAAAGAAAAAAGAATTGTTTACTTCCCTTGGCCGTTTTAAAGAGTAGATTCTTTCACCCCGTGTATATAGGGGAAAATTAATGTATTGTCACAAATCCATCAATAAGATTGTGTATATCAAAAACTCATAATTAATTATTCTACATGTTAATTATATAAATAACCTTTTACCTAAATCTATGAAAAATTTTAGAACTAAAAAACAGGAATTTTTAAAAATAAATAAATATGATGATTTATCCTAATTCTAAAAAATTCTCCCTAAAAATCTGTTTCTTAACTTATTTTTCTCTTTCTCTTTTACTTCAACGACTAATTGATCTCTTTCCTTATCTTTTGATAATTTTGCTCATTCGGTTAAAATTAAAAATGAAAACAATATTTTTACATTGAAAGCACAAGTAAAAATGCAAATTTTCACTGATACCTTTGTAAGTATTTTTATTTTTTCTCTCTATTTCTTACTTGTTGCTCGTTAGTTAAAAGTGAAACACAATTTTTCACGAGAAATATTATACTAAGATCGAAAAATTAATTAGAATGAAATACGATTTTTTCATTCAATATTCTATTAAAAAAAATTTAATAAAAACATGTCTGATTTAAAACCTTATAAAGTCAAAAAAAATTATGATGAAAGTCCAATTTTTACCCAAAACTCTAAGTGAAAATTAAATTTTTCATTGAAAATATGCATGTTTCACGACTATACAAAGAACCCTCAATTGGAGAATACCACCACAAATTGGGGGATACTCACGGTTATATAGGGTTTAATTTTGGTTAAGGGAGTATTTTTCCTTATGGTAAAATGTTCATACTATCCTTACTCTAATAAAAATAAGAAGAAAGTATCCCCCTTCTCTTATTGTTTTTTTCATCCGCCTCCTCCTTCTCCTTTTCTCCTTCTCTTCTTTCATAAGTTCTTTAATTCATCGTTATTTCATCGTCGATTCTAAAAATTTCTTCGTCGATTAGTTTCTTCTATAAAAATGCCTAAAATGAAACAATGTTATAGGCCATGTCCTGATCATGGAGCCGGAATTGCTTCTCAAACTAAAGCAAAACAAGTTTTAAAAGGAAAATTGCATGCAATTGCAAATTAAGATGAGGAAGAGAACTCCGCCGATCATCCATTAAGGGAAATGGCTCCATTGAGAAGAAGGTAAGTGATTCTCATCGTCTTAATTTTGGTTTTATAGTGTTTTAGGATTTAAATCAAAAATTAGGGCAAAAATAGGGGTTTTGTGTTGCAGCCGACATTGGTTAAATTATGAATACAATAAATGTTGCAGTCGGAATTGGTTGTAGTATGAAGGCAATGCTGATTCTTATTATGTAGTATTAAAATGCAATACCGCCGAAACCCAAATTAAAAACAAATAGAGAAGAGAATGTGTTTTAAGGATGTTACTTGTGAATGAATGGTGTTATTGAATGTAATGGGTTTGTGTATTGATTGAATGAGTGTGTATGATGTCAATTTACAGGGAGATAGGGTTTTCGAAACCCAAATTAATTCACAGTCAGCATTGCTTGAGCCACATACAACATTGCGGCTTCACTGCCAAGCAATACCGGCTGTGGCTCAATTTCTAACAGAGAATTTGAGCCATAACCGGCATTGCTTGGAGTGGAACCGCAATGTCGGTTGTGTTTTGACTAGTGGTTATTTTCCCATTTTGACTAGTGCAAGAAGTTAGTCTGTTATGATTTCTGAGTTTTGACAAAAATAAAAACATTAGGATGGACTTCGATGTTTATGTTTATTTAGGACGAAGAATAAGCCAATAAAGGATCAAAAGAACTTACAACTCTGAAAGAAAAGGATGTTGATGCCACTCCACCGTCCCTTCCAAACCGTCATAGTGGTACTAAACGATTAGGGGCAAATAACTGTGGTGTTGTTAACCCCCCAAGAAATGGTAGCATCCTATCTAACCATGAACCTAATGAAGAGGAGTTGATGTTAGAAAGATGTCAACCCGAAAAGAAGAAATTCATAAAGAACAAGAAATTTCCGAAGAAGATCAAGTTCAAGGAAAGAGAAAAGGAAAAACAACACCGAAAGTAAAAGGGGGCCATATACCCGCTGAAAACCTAATGTTACGTGACCACGAGGATGGTCATCTTTGGGGTGAACCGGAGGACCATGAACTCTTATTTGGATACAAATATTCGTGGGCTCATATCGTCTATAAAACATATGTAAGATTATCCGTCTTTGTCATGTATTATTATTAATTTTTTTATCATCCATTTATGTTTTTGTACTTTTTCGTTTTGTAGAATCATGAGAATGCAATACATATATTTAGACACCAATCGATGGTTAGATGGGATTTGGAAAATGAATGTCAAGGTGTTAAATACCTAGTGGGAACATCCGGTTTGTTACATGCGGTCCTCAATTACGTAGATTATGATGTTGTCACGGTGAATTGCTTCGCCGAAAGGTTTTATGGTGAAACTGATACCATGTATTTCCCGTTTGGTGAGATGTCCTTCATCCCGATGCTGTACAAATTCTAGGCCTTGATGTTCAAGGTAATATTGTTTTGGAAGGGAATTACACCAAGGATCTAGATTGGGGACAGTTGCACGATCTTACTAAAAAGTTCTTTGATTGGGATGAAGCAACTTCAAAAGAAATCTTTTATGTTAGTGGTCGGTATACACTCAAGAATATAAAGCTAGTAATGTTAAATGAAACCTTTGGAGGGACAAAGGACAAGCAAAACTTGACCAACAAAGAGATTCGTCATACAGCCGCTGCATATTTGCTACATGTGTTGGGCACTAGGATCTTTCCGAGCACAAATGGAAATTGGGTGAATGCAAACTTGTTGCAGTTGTTGGATCCTTTGGAGGATGTTGTAAAATACTCGTGGGGCACTGCAGTTATTGCACACTTGATAGGAGAGATGCGGAAGGCTAGCAAGACGAAAACTAACCAATTTGTTGGGAATTTCACTCTTCTTCAGGTAATAATTCATTTGGAATTGTTATTGTTTTTCTTATTTTGTTGATTTATCAATTATATTGTTTGATTTTGATTTTTATATAGCTAAACTATATTGTTTTTTTTTACATATGTTTGGGCATACGAACACTTCCTAACATTGTTCGCTAAGAACAAATTGTTGAAGAAAAATGCAAATTGGCAGCCGCATCAGCCTATAGTCCTCAAATACTCGTTCAAAAGGGTTCATTTGTAGGTAATAACAAAAAGCTATTAGGAATGAGATTAGCTTTAGACCAAATTAAGGTTGATAATGTAGTCTTTGATCCTTACAAGTTGGAAAGAGATCTCTTACAAAGTGTTATAACTCCCGATAACGTTACATTCTACAACGGACCGTTGTTTCACACAAGAAAATATGTCATGTATGATCCATCACGTGTAATGCGACAACTTGGCTTTAAACAAGAAGTTGTGGGAGAGAATGCACCGTAAATTTTTAGACATGACCTTCGCTTGTGCTCTTCAACTTCAAAAAAGACTATCACAACTTACACACCAAGACCGGTCCCAATGCATTGAAGAGAGAGAAAACAGCATTGTATGCTAAGTTGGAGTACTTGGACGCTTGCGGTCAACGACTATGAAGTCGATCCAAAATACAACCAAGAGTACTGTAGCTACTCTCATCGTTTTGTAGTACGCTCGTCGTCTGTTGAAGTTCCTTGTCCAATAATGATGGAAACGACCAATTTTACTCCTCCTTCTCCTCCTAAATCTCCTAATTCACTTTGAAATTTATTTTCATCTGTGGTACGTTTTCTTTTCATGTTTTCGGGTGTTTTTAATGTTTTTCACTTATTTTTATTAATTGATATTATATATTATCGTTCTTGTATGTCTAATAAATTTTTTGTTTGTTTAAAAGCGAAAGCGACTTGGTAGTGTTGGGAAATAGATTAGTTGCAAGCTGGATAAGGAGATGTGCTGAGTCTTGAAGAAATGCATTTGCTGAATAAGAAAATCCAGAACATCGAGAATGCCAAAACGACGGAATTTTTCAATGAAAATAAGAGAAAACGTCCCACCAAGAAGAGGAGGCGTGATTGATTGAAGATGTTCGTTGGTGCTAGAAGATGTTCTTTTGTCTTTGTTTTCTAATAGTTTTCTTTTCAAACAATGTGTACTTGATGTTATCTTTGCAGTCACACTATCACGTCTACACCATAGGGAATGGACAGAGAATGTAATTCTCTGATAGTGTTTCCTTTAACCAGCCACGAATTAGTTGTCTCATTCGAAACCTTGATCTTGGGATCTCCAGTCAGCAAGGTTGAGTGTCCTTCATGGCAAGTTTAATTGATGAGCTTAATCCCCATCCCCCTCGATGCTTTACTAACTATCTCCTTGGACAAGCCTTTCTTCAAAGGGTCCGAAATATTCTCCTTAGACCTCACAAAGTCAACAGAAATAACGCCAGTTGAGATTAGTTGTTTTAAAGAATTGTGTCTTCTCCGAATATGAATAGATTTTCCGTTATAGTTGTTATTTTTAGCATTAGCTATTGCAGCTTGACTATCACAATGTATAGATCTAGCTGGCACAGGCCTATGCCAGAGAGGAATATCTTCTAAAAAGCATCTTAGCCAAGCGGCTTCCTCTCCTGCTTTATCTAACGCAATAAACTCGGATTCCATAGTGGATCGGGCGATACAGGTCTGTTTGGAACTCTTCCAAGACACTGATCCACAACCTAGAGTGAAAACGTATCCACTTGTAGATTTAGACTCCTCTGAGTCTGCTATCCAGTTTGCATCACAATATCCTTCAAGGACTGTAGGGTATCTCTCATAACTTAAGCAAACGTTTAAAGTGTATTTTAGATACCTTAACACTCTGATAAGTGCATCCCAATGCTCTTGTTCCGGATTACAGGTTTACCTACTTAACCTACTCATAGCATAGCAATGTCTGGTCTCGTATAGTTCATTAAATACATCAGACTTCCTATGACACGTGAATACTCAAGTTGCGAAACTCCATTTCCCTTGTTCTTCTTGAGTCTACAACAAGGATCATATGGGGTACTCGCAGGTTTACTATCAAAACTGGTTATATTTTCTAAGAACAGATTCAACGTAATGAGATTGACTAAGACTATAACCATTAGACTCCCTTCTAATTTTCATCCCTAGGATTACATCAGCGGGACCTAAGTCTTTCACGTCAAAGTTCTCATTCATCATGTTTTTAGTGGAATTAATTACATCTATGGTTGTACCTAGTATAAGCATATCATCAATATACAAGCATACAATCACACAGGCATCATTCACAGTTTTAGTGTAAACACACTTGTAAGATTCATTTGTTTTAAAACCACTAGAGAACATTACATGATCAAATTTTTCATGCCATTGTTTAGGTGCTTGCTACAGGCCATACAAAGATTTTTTAAGTCTACACACTTTGTTTTCACAACCTTTCACTACAAATCCGTCAGGTTGGTCCATGTATATTTCTTCATTTAATTCACCATTTAGAAACGTTGTTTTTACATCCATTTGATGTATCTCTAAGTTATGAATAGCAGCGATAGCAATTAACATCCTAATGGACGTAATTCTCGTAACAGGTGAATAAGTGTCAAATAAATATACACCTTCTATTTGTTTATAGCCCTTAGCTACTAGTCTAGCTTTATACTTTTCCACAGTTCCATTTACTTTACGTTTTCTCTAGAAGATCCATTTACAACCTATGGGTTTGCACCCTAGAGGTAAATCTACAATCTCCCAAGTCTCATTCTGTATAATGGAATCCATTTCGCTAATAGTGGATTCTTTCCACCATGGAGCTTCAGAAGAAGTCATGGCCTCTTTATAGGTTTGTGGATCAGTTACAGCTAAACAGGTTATGAAGTCTGAACCAAAAGAATTTTCTACTCTAAGTCTTTTGCCTCTTCTAGGCTCATAAACAGGTTCATCTTCTTATATTGGTAAGGAATGGCTAGAAGAAGGGACATCTAGGGGATCTTCACATATCATGCGAGATTCAGTTTTCAACGGAAACACATTTTCAAAAAATGCAGCATCCCTAGATTCCATAATGGTGTTCACACCAATTTCTGAGTTGTCAGAACTCACAACCATAAACCTATAAGCAGTGGTGTGTTCGGGAAATCCTAGGAAGACACAATCAATGGTTTTGGGCCCTATTTTAGTCCTCTTAGGTGGAGGGATAGAAACCTTAGCCAAACACCCCCACACTTTGAAGTATGCATAAGAGGGTTACTTGCCTTTCCATAATTCATATGGAGATTTGTATGATCCTTTAAAAGGCACTCTGTTCAGGACATATCAAGCTGAGAGGACGGCCTCCCCCCACAAGTTCGCAGGTAGTCCTGAACTAATTAACATGGCATTCATCATCTCCTTAAGGGTTCGGTTTTTCCGTTCAGCCACACCATTAGATTGTGATGAATAAGGAGGAGTTACTTCATGAATGATACCATGTTGTGCACAGAAGTCTCCTATAGGGATTACATATTCACCCCTATGGTCAGACCTAACGGTTTTAATGGTGGTACTCATTTGGTTTTCAACTTCTAATTTATATATTTTAAAGGCTTCTAAGGCATCATTCTTTCCTTTAAGTAAATAAATTTGACAATACCTAGTACAGTTATCTATGAAAGTGAAAAACCATTTTTTACCACCTCTAGTTTGAACCGATTTCATGTCAACTAGGTCTGTGTGAATTAATTCTAAGGGTTTAGAATTTCTGTGAATATTTTTCTTATAGGGTTTTTTTAGCATATTTTGATTCTACACATATTTCACATTTATGTTCATTTTCCAAGTGAATTTTGGAATGCAGCCTATGCTTGCCAATTTGTTCATTGATTTATAATTTACATGACCAAGTCTACCATGCCAGATATTCAATGAAACACAAACATAAGAAGAATCAATTTTCTTCATTTCAACATAGGTTACATTCAATTTGTATAATCCCTCAGTCTTATATCCCTTTCCTACATAGTCCTTTCCCTTAGTTATAATCACTTTCCCAGACTCAATTACAATTTTAAATCCCTTATCATCTAACACACCACTAGAAACAAGATTCTTGCAGATGTCCGGAACATGTAGAACTTCATTCAATGTGAGAGTTTTTCCAGAAGAGAGCTTCAGCCCAACTTTTCCTTTTCCTGCAACCTGTGTTGCGGACGAGTTACCCATATAGAGTTTTTCTCCTTCCCCTACCGTCTGATAGGAGGTGAACATTTCTTTGTTTCCGCAGACATGTTTGGTAGCTCCAGAGTCTACCCACCAGTCTCTCACATTGGTAACTAAATTAACTTCGGACACCATGCCAGAAAACTCATTTTTGCTGTTTTCAACTAAATTTGCATTTGGCTTTTTAAAATTAACATCCTTACGTTTTCTACAGTGTATTGCCATATGTCTAGAAATACCACACACATAACATGCTCCTTTAATTTTACCAATGCCAGATTTTGGTTTTTGAAAAGTACCTTTTCTTTGCGGGCCGGGCTTGCGTTTGTTGTGATCCAGGCTTGCAGAAGATTTGTGTTCGCTGACATGGGCTTTGTTGGACATGTCCCTTGTAGAAGATACATTTTTTCCTTTGAGCACAGCAGTTCTTCAACTTGAATCTTCTTACCCAGTTCCACCATGCTAATTTCACCAGTTTCATGTCTTAGTCTTCTCTTGTACTCAGCCCAAGAATTAGGTAATTTCTCAATCACCGCCGAAACTTGAAATGTTTCGTCAATCACCATTCCTTTAACAATAATTCATTAATAATTTGTTGAAGTTCCAGAAACTGATCTACCACAGATTTATCATTCACCATTTTATATTCCAAAAATCGTGCAACTAAAAATTTCTTACTTCCCGCTATTTCTGCTTCATATTTAGCTTCTAATGTAGTCCATAAATTAAATGCATTAAAATTTTCTTTTGCATTGTGAAAATCATACAGGGCATCTTCTAGGAAGTTCATTATATGATTTTTAGCCATATAATTTTGTCTCTTCCAACTATCTAATTCTCTTTCATTTTCAGGTTCATTCAAGGTTTCGTCAAACGGCTTCAAAACCAATTAATCAAGCATATGGAAACTCAGAAAAAAAAATTTGATTGCCATCTTTTGAAGTCCTTTCGAGAAAATTTCTGAGGTCTGTCAACATCAGTCTTCGCCATTGATACAAAAGAATTAACGAATTATCAAATATCGTTTAAGATTGTTGTCGCAAATCTGTAACAATAAAAATAAGCTAAACAGAAACTTGAATTGTGTTAACGTTAAGAAAAAAATAGAACTACTCTGATAATTGAAACACACAATTGGGCAGAGCCACCTGCTCAGCAATTGTCCTTAACACGATATTTGTCGGGTACACCTCAATAATGAGTGATGATATACCCCTACTGACAAATCATGTCCAGGATAGAACTGCCCGATATTAACCCAGTTAGCACAACTTGGTTAATCCTCTATGAACTTAACAGCGAATAGAATAGAAAAGATAAAGAAATTTTAAACACTCAGTGCGCATATCAAAGCGAGAAGAGGGGAAAAGTAGTCATGACAGTGGCTGCTACTAGGGTGCTTTTCAAATGAGAATTTCTTTTGCTTTTATAGGTGAAGAGAGGTGAGCTCGAATTAATTGTAATTAATTAAAAGATTTTTTATTAATTTCGAATTTATCACCATTAATGAAAAAACGGTAAAATAAATTTATTTTAGGAATTTAAAACAAAACCGTTAAGTATTGATGGGGCACACGCAGGCACATGACGGGCACGCGTCGAGCACGCGCACAAGCAAGCTCCGCAATCCCGTAACCCGCGTGCGTGCTTCGGTGCGAAGCACCGCACATGTGTGATAAGCATGCATCAATCCACTAGCCCATTTCCTTAGTCCTCCCCCTACCACAAAAGCATCTAACCCTAAGGTCCCTCCCTTAGTTGCCAATTTTGTGGTAATAAAGAGAGCACTCATCCTTGGTTTGTCCAATGTGGGACTAACCAAAGGTTCTTCATTCACTAAAGAGTGAAAATGGAATTGTTATTTCCACCCAATTCAATGGGTAGTGACTCTTTGATCCTAAGATCCAACCCCATCAAGACTATTTTAATTTTAACAAATTCATTTTCATCTCTAACAGAATTTTTCCTTGAAGAGGAGAATATAGAAGAAAAAGAGAGTAACAGTTAAGCGGAAAGATTGGTTAAAAACTAATTGACCGAAAATAACAGAAAAATTAATTTTCTAATTATTTGTTAGTAAAATTAGATTTGTATCCGGGTTATGCAGCGGGCATAGTTGTTCGCACCTTTTTTGAATTTGTTACGCTTAAAAATTATTTGTATATTTTTTAATCCCTCTAACCAATTTTTTATGATCTCATTATGAGGAATTCCACAATTTTCCAAAGCTAATCTTACCAAATATAGTTTTTTGGTAAGAGATAGAGTCTAATTTCTTAAAGAATATTTTAAGATTAATTTTATCACGTACAAATAAAAAGTATATTTAAAATAAAACAAATAACAATGATGAAATTGATAGTTATCTGTACCCGTATCTGCTGGATTCACCTCTTTTACAAAGTTTGATTAGTTAGGAATCACAATGAATATACATATTTAATGTTTTTTATCTTATTTAATAATATAAATTTAACGGTAGCCGTTTATTAAAGATGATTAAACGTAGATCGTCGATTTACGGTGTTCTCCAACCAATGTAGGTGACGTTGACCCGGTACAATTAAGTATTGGGCGTAAACTAAGTGTAATAATTTTTTAAAAAAAATAGCCAATAGGAGAGTGGGTTTTTTTAACCCCTAAATATTTGCATCAATCAAATTATGCCAAATATACTTACCAAAACTCTTGTTTCACAAAAGACACAAAAGCCTTATTTCGGCCAATAGAAAGCGAGGGTTTCCTCACCGTTCAACATTGAAGCTTTATTTGTCTAGACCTTTAAGTCTTTAGATAAGATAATAAAGGGTATTTAAGGAATTCCAAAAATATTAAAATTCAGAGTCAACTCAATACTTACTATATTAAAGTGATAATATCATATTTTGGATTTTAGATATATGTAATCTTGATGGTGGGTTTCTTATAAGAGAGAGGTTTATTCTTGGGTTCTCCAGATATTTTCACATAAAGTATCATTCTCGAATATCATATTTTTCATCCTTTTTAGCCAAGTCCTATGCACATTGTCAAATTGGTTAGTTTGTCTATCCAAATGGCTGCACAAACTAGCCGCAACATTATGGAAAACGTAGTAAGCGACAAAAAGTTTGTCGATCGGCGGAGACTCGACAGAGACTATATCGCCAACGACTAATTCTCCGCCGCTTATAAATTCCTAATTTTCAAATTAAATTTTACACCAAAATTTTAACCAAATTTTTGTACTAAATTTTTTTACTTTCTACTCTTAATTATTTACAAAAAAAAATGACAAAATTTGCAACCCAACTTGATTTTTCAGGAGTCATACTTAAAGCTGCTATTAGTAAGATATGTGATGGTTATAAAAAATAGAGAATGATAAAAAGTAAAGAGGTCTTCAAGTTTTAAATGTTAACCAAGTCAAATCTGCATCCAAAAGAAAAATAAGAGTTCAATGCAAGAAAATGAAGGCAAAGAAAATTTAAAGTTAATCGTAGTATTGCTCACAAAAACAAAGGAAAATATTCCCAAGTGTGCATCAATTGGAAGTTACGTCAAATGAAGATAAACATGAGGCCAAAGATTGTCCGAGATTTTTACTGAAGTGTTTATTTAAGTTTTTATTGTCCTAATTTACATCTTGTAAAAGAGCGTAGTATAGTAAATTAATGTAATGGAGATTAATGTTTTAATATATTTTAGTTAATTCGATCAGATTATTAAGCTTGATTATCCCTTTTGAAATCAAATTATATTTAAATAAAATTAAGAATTGCAATAGAAGAGGTTATTGTTAATATCAAACTACATTTAATTAAAATTAAGAATTACACTATAAGAGGTTATTGTTAAAATCAAATTACATTTAATTAAAATTAAAAATTGCATTAGAAGAGGTTACTGTTAAAATCAATAATAGTCATTGGATTAAACCTAGATGAACGGCTGTGATCGAAATTACAAATTATATAGGGACCCTTGGATTAAATAAAAATCAACGTATGAGATAAGAACTCTGCGACATAGTCTATGTAGCGCGACAGAGCCTCTGTTGCGATATGCAAACCGGAAAATATGTCGGTTTTCCAGCCAATTTGCTTATTTGGTATGTCTATAATAACTTAAAATGGGAAAATTTAGTTATTTGGCAAGTGCATAAGAATTAGGTCTTAGGCTTTCGAAATAAGCCTATCGAAATAAGACTTGGTTCCCTTAAAAATAGAAGGCTTTCAAAAATAGAAGGGAACCATGATATGTCCAGACCATCCATCATTTAAAGCTAAGGGGTGTTTTAATTATAGAAAATGATTAAGTTATCCTTTCTTAAATTAACCTAACCTAATCCTATAAATTTTTATTATAATTTTATTTCTAATTCATTAACATAAAACATCAAAACTAAAACCTAAACAAATTTTCATTCAAAATTCTTCCTCTCTTCTTCCCTCTTCCACTTCCATAATTGTTTCTCGTCTTTGATTAATCGTCGATTAATCTCGTCTATAAATAAGTCGTATTAAATGTTGTAATAGAGATATAGTACTCAATACGAGGATTCCAACCATTGCTAATCAAGCAAATCAACTTCAAGTTCAAAAACCAATAGCAGTAGAAAATGAAGCCAAAATCGAGTGTTTAGCGCGAGAACCAAATTTTATTTGTTCCAATATGGACATTAGAATGTATTTTCCGACAAACCCCTTAATTTTTATACGTTTTTGATTGATAATCGAGTAGTAATCATCAAAATAGAGGGTTCAAATGGAAGTTTTAAAGTGATGCTCGACTTGGAGATTTATAAGAAAACCCTAGCCGAGGTAACCAAACCTTGCATCTAGGAAAAACACGAATAACAGTTCGGCTAGGAAGAAATATATTTTCTCCTAGACGAACCTTGTTGTTGTTGAGCATTAGACTGAGTTCGGCTAAGTCGATAATTGATTTGTTCTAGACGAACTTTTAGGTTGAAAAATAATACACTGGGTTTGTCTAAGCCCATATTTTTTCTGGTAGCCGAACATTTCTATGTGTCTCATGTTTTACATTTTTCTTAGCCGAACTTTATGTTTCATAAACGAATTTATGATTTCCTAGGAGAATTTTAGTTAAGTTATTTTGTTTTTTTAAGGGAAAGTCGAAAGGCAAAAAATCTCTTGTGGTAGATTATAGAACTCCCATCCCTCGCCATAGTATACATTTAGGACAGGTAAACGTGGTACTAAAAATATTAAGAAAGCAGAGTCGTTATCGGGAGTTGTAATCTGTGATGTGAACATAGAGATAGATAAGGAGTTGAGCAATAACACAACACACAAGAAGAATAAGAAGAAGAAGGAGAAGAAGAATAAGAAGAAGAAAAAGAAAAAGAAGAAGAAAAGGAAAAACAAAAACAAAAACAAAAACAAAAACAAAAACAAAAGCAAAAACAAAATGTTGTTATTGTTCATGTTAAAGAGAATAAGAAGCCTAAGAATCCATGTGCTAGATATGGACACATCCCTTATCGAAACTCATGTTTACCTCCGTGTAACCCACTTTATGGTCAACCGAGATAGAGCGAAAGTGTTTTTCGGCTACAAACACTCATGGGATTGCAAAATATGTGCAAAAAAGGTATTGAATCTTAAATATAGATATTTTTCTGACTTATGTTTTTAAAGTAGTAATATATATGATATGGTGTTTCTTTTGTATGATCATAATAGTGCGACTTGACTCTTGAGGTGCTAGAAGGCGGTTGGATGGGATGTCATGGAGGAGCGTAAAGAGATGGTACAGAAAGTTAAAGCATATGTATTATGGTATGCGGTACATTTCACACACTCTGATGATGTGTCCAGGATCACGAGCCTAGAAGTGGATGGGAAATGTGTTCGGGAAGGCTATGTTCCCCGATGATTTTTAAAAATATTGAAGTATTGGTTGAAAAATTGCTAGGGTAAAACAGAGAGAAGACATTGTTGGAGTTCAGACGCGATGTTAAAGAACTAGAACCTTTTATCGGACATATGATGAAAAGGGAAAGGAATTGAAGAAGTTGAGGCAGTTCATGTTGGTAGTTTTGAAGAGAGAGTTTGGAGGGACAAGAAAGAAAGTAGAGAAATGAGAGATGGTGATGGACGATGGACGATGATAATATTAAGCACCATGTGACCGCTTACTTGTTTATCATCTAGGAAGCCTTATCTTCTCTAACACTTCTGTAAATAAGGTAGACACCAATTATTTCCAGCTTTTGGAGGATCTCGGTAAGGTCAATAACTATTCTTGGGGCATTGCGGTGCTTGTATTCCTTTAAGACCAACTTAGGAAAGCTTCTAGGATTAATACTTAACAAATTGGAGGCTACTACACTCTCTTTCAGGTAACCTTCAACATTAACCATCAATTTTGTATAAGGTTTGAGTAATAAAATAACCAATATAAATGTGTTTTAGCCAAACCTTTTAATTTTTAACAAATCCTGGTTAACAGAGTAATGTTCGATTGGGAAAAAAATTATATCTAGCCGAACATGTTTTTGATATCTGAACTTTGTAGTTCATGAAAAAATTTTGAACCACAAAGTAATGTTCGACTAAGGATTGAACTTGTTCTTCTAGGTGTGCTACCCAAACAATTCTTAATCTTGAGGGTTTTTTTAATCTTGTTCTCACAGGTGTGGGTTTACCACCACTTCCCTAGATTGAACTTGGCTTCAGAAAAGGAAGGTTGGGTTCACGCGTAAAAGAAGTCTAAAGAGAATCAGTTGACAAAGTTGAGGGAAAACTTGGATAATGTGAATGTCGAACAAGTCAATTTTCACTCTTACTCTTTTGAATCAGATAAAGAAGAGCTGCAGGAGTTCTTGCATATATCGGGTTATTATAGACCATTGTTTTATCCCGGCGGTTATTTAATCTACGATTCTCGAAGATTATTACGACAACTTTGTTGCGTTCAAAATATACCAACCATCAAGAATGAAAACTTATTTTTAGTGGTTAAGGGAACAAAGAACACCGAGAATTTTTATAAGCCCAAACACGATCCAAATCCAACAATAGATCACTGGAACAATATGTAAAACTACCTTATTTAGGCTAATAAGTATATACCTTTAGAGGATAACCGAATTACAATTGGAGAACAATACATATAATGGACCGAATGATATCAAGGTATTACTCATCCCCTTTTTATAAGTAGAAGAAAGTCAAGCTCGTGTTAAGAAGGAGAAGGACAAGGTGGCTAAGAATAAGTTAGTTGAAATCGAGGAGGATTCTTTTGTGTAAAAGACAGTGTAAAGTTATTTAATAGTGTGATAAGAGATTCTCTTTTCTTTATGCTTTTCAAGTTATTACGAAGTATGAAATAAAATAACTTATTTTTCGATTTAATTAAAAATAGGTTAAGGTGGACAAGAAACTCTTAAATAAAATCATGACCAAAGTTTGCAGTGGAGAGATGATGTCGATAAAAGAACAAACCAAACTTTACAACCAGTGGAATAAAGTACTATCACACAATGTTGTGGAGCCAAGCCAGCATAAATAAGTCAAGAGGAGTTGACAACCAGGCGAAGGTTCAAGGGGGAGCTGCTGCTACTACGATCGAAACAACCGGAGATGAGAACCAAACTGACAGGGAAGCTGAATAACAAGATCGTGGTAAAAGAGTTCGTCATAATGGTCGTCGTGATTGCTACATTTTAGTTATGCATTTCATATGTTTGGTTTGTAGTATACTTTGATTGTTATGGTCTCTTAGTTTTAGTTAAAGAATTTCGTAGTTTGGTTTGTATTAGACTTTTATTCTTAATTTTAACCATGTTGGTAATGAATGACGTGCTTTTGCTTGAATTAAAGTCCAATAAATTTATTTAAGTAAAAGGTTTGGCTAGGATAAGATAATATTGAACTAGCCAAACATACCAAAATTTTAATTTTTGAAGTTACAGAGTAAAGTTCGGCTAGCTAAACAAATTTCGGAGGTAGCCGAACCTTATACTTATAGACAAATCTTTGAAATTTGGGAAGTTCATCTACCTATGAATCAAACTTTTAATATCCGAACATCTCTTTATAGTCAAAGTTTTGTAGCACAAAAATTCGGTAAGCATCTAAGTTTTTGGTCCTAGCCGAACTTAGTAAAAATTATGGTCAAAACTACCCCAACGACTAGTTTTTTTAAAAAAATAGTCGTTGGTGCATTTCAATATAAGATTTTTCAAACCTTCAAACTCATTTTACACTAATTCTTCAAGTATCAACATTTGTCTTATTCATCCCATACTCAAATTCATTTTGCATTTCTAGTAAGAAATAGAACCACACTGTAGAAGATGATGTAATGCTTTATAAAGATTTGATTTTGGCTTAACTTAAACGACCTAATGAACGTTATCCAATGTTTTAGAAACGAGTCAAAGAATTCCATTTCGATTCAGATGGGAATCCAAAACACCGTTGATGGTTATAATTAGCTGAAAGATTCAATATTATATATCCGACTTACGATGCCAAACTACATTAGAATATTAAAATGGGTTAAATTATATTATCTCAGAGATACTCCTGAAGAGAAAATGAGTATTCTTACGTGTTTATCTTGCGAATAAATTCATTTTTGGTTTGAATACTAAATTGTCAATTATATTTATTTTACAAAGCTAGAGTTCAAAGCCTTTGTGGACGAAATGGAGGAACATTCGAGCATGAGGCCTGGTATACGTATTTGAAGATATATGCTTTGAGATTCATTAGAGAGCTATCCGTCGAGATTCATTGAAGATGCATTGGGTTGACCAAGCTAGATTAGTAGCGTGGCATCTAAGTGAGAGTTTGATTGAATTAAAAGAATATAATCATGTTACTTTACAATTAAAACTGTTGTTATTTGATGTGCTTAATATATAGCGGAAGAATGTCCAGTAACTCTATCTAAGTAAATTGTATGGCTATGAACATATAATATCGATCTAGGCAAACCTACAAAAAATCCAATTTTGAAGTTACAAAGTATAGTTCTGCTAGGAATAGATAATGTGAAGGTAGCCGAAATTGAAAAATAACAAAGTATGGTAATTGAGTTGTAAGGTTCGGCTACCTTCACTTTATATATTCCTAGTCGAACTGTACTTTATAACTTCAAAAAATCTATATGTTTTCCATATTTTTTGAGGAACGACTATATTTTTTAAAAAAGATAGTCGCTATATACCTTATACACCTATAGTTCAATATATACAATCTATTAATTCACATTTCAAAATCACATCTCCTAAAAATGGCAATTCATGGTCCTAAATTTACTATGGATGAAGATTTGTCTCTTTGTAGAAATTATGTAGTGTATTATCCAAAGAGGGGTGAAGAACAATGGCAAAATGGTTTAGTCAGTCAGAGTCATTGGGGTAAAATTCATGAAAACTCCTTCATTGACACCGATAAACCTCATAACCATGATCGTGTATTGTTGTTATGTCGATTTGGAAAGATAAAACCGAGTTCAAGAATTTATAGCCTTAGTTCAAATAGTGAATGATATCGACTTAGGGGTGAAACCGACGCTGAAATTGGAGTGAGATATCGAGAGGAATGACAAAAATGGAAATAAAAAAAAGAATTGCAAATACGAAGCTCATTTCCACATCTTTAAGGAGTTTTTATCAATCCATTCCTTATTATCGTACTGAGATTCCTTCCATAGACGTGCTTCAGGGTTCTGAGGTTGCCCATAGTATCACTAGTCAAAGTATTCTTTTTCTCCATGTCAGCAGAAAAGGACGCGTTACTAATGAGTATGTTGGTTTCTGGAACGAACAACTTACGCTTTTCAAGAACTTTATGTTGAGTAGTCCTTCTGATGTTCACGGCGAACCTTCATGAGCCACTTCGAAATCATGGGAAAGCTCCTCCGGATGCGACTGTTGAAGGAAACACTCTGATTGACACTATTGTACAGAATGCTGACATGATTGAGACTGTACCGATTGAATATCCGAATGCTAAAGTTTATTTTGACTTCAAGTTTGATAGGAATCGACTTGACTATGTGTACATTGGTGGCTTCACTGTCCCTTCCGTCTACGCTGAGTTGTAAACCGAAGTATGGAAGAAGTTCGTCCATTTCTTTGTAGGTAACTCCAAGAGATACCGTACTCTAGAGAATGATGTAATTGTATTACTGTCAACTGTACATGAGATGATTTATCTCTCTCGTAGAGAAATTTCTGTTATGGTGCTTCATGATAGGTGCATTATTTGCACTATTTGGATACTCTAATTCACTGATTTCTTGTTAGTTTTCATATCATTATGCTTTGATTTTTGTTTGTTTTTGAGTTTCTTAGGAGATTTGAAGTGTATTCAACCAAAGAGAGGATGGAAACGTAACTTTGAAACAAGAATTCCAGGAAGATTTACGGTTGGGTCTAGACTCTCAAACCCAACCGTAAAATTATTTGAAGAGATATGAAGATTTTGTTATTGCCATCTTATAGATAATTGAAAGACAAAGTCAACCCAAAAAGAATGAGGTCAATCAGACATCGGATGAAGGAGTAATGATCAAATCAGTGAAGTATACAAAAGTATCCAGGAAGAAATACGGTTGGGTTTATTGGCTCGAACCCAACCATAAATCTGGGGATTTTTGGAGCAAATTTTTTTGTCAGAATTACGGTTGGGTTGATTGGCTTGAACCCAACCGTAAATCTGGGGGCTTTTGGGTGATATTTTTTTGTTATTGGCTCGAACCCAACCGTAACTTAGGAGTTTTGGCACGTGTGTGGGCTTCTAAAACATGGAAAACATGGTCCCGGAAGGATTAAAAACCTAGATTTCTTGGATACTATATAAGGAGACATCGAAGACATTAAGAAGGGAATTTGGTACACTTGAAAACAGAAGGAGAACAAGAATCTAGGGTTTGCTTTACTTGTTTTCTTGATTATTTTCCATGGATTTTGAGAAATCCATGATGAACTAAACTTTCTTATTGGTTAGAGATGTAGTCCTAAGTTGGAAAACATGTTTATTAATTGAATTATTCATTCTCATATGTTGATAATCTCTTCAATATCGTTTATGTTCTACCGTTTATAACGCCTTGTATGATGGATTGCTTGTTTGTTTAAGTTGCAAATTAGATAAGCATACATTGACAGCTATAGCTAAACTAGGGTTTAGGATCCGGAATTGTCGAAAGACCCTTGTTACAAGTAGTATAACATAGTTGTTAACGACGGGATGTTGCCATGCAATTATGTGTAGAAGCGTGACCTAGGTTAAATCCGAGTGGCTCTTGCGCCGGATTGCTTAGAATAACCTCAACTCACAAATACCATTGCTTTCATTGGGTTAAACTTGAGTGACTCTTGCGCCAAGTTATTCGTTGAAAAGGATTCAAAGAGTGACTCTTGCGCCTTTGATGATAATAGGAGTTTTGCCGGAGTAAGCCTGCTATAGGATGCTTTAGGGTTATTTGATATTGAGAGTGCATGAATGTTGAGTATGATTTGGTTGATAACATGTTGGAAGATGGAAGATGAAATCTCTAACCAATGTTCTTTATCTCTGATATTCGTTTTAATCTTTTTGCTTTAGTATAATTTAGTTATAGTCACAACCAAAACCCCCCCTGTTTACATAAGTAATCGAAAGTAATTAACAATCACATGTCTCTTTGTCGCAACAAACTTGTTCTTATTACTATACTCTAATCTTTATTAGTGAAATAAGAACTTGAATTAATTTTGCTTGGCTGACAACCGACCAAATTTTGGCGCCCCTGCCGGGGAGGCATAGCGGATTGTTTTTTTTTTTTGATTTCTTATTTCTAGTTTTTAATTTAGTTTCAAGAATTGTTTTTCAGGTACTATTTTTTTCGTGAATGCTTAGAGAGGGTAGACCAAGTCCCATTGGTATACGACTTCGATCAGGCACTTTACTAAAAGAATTCGTTCGAGCAGTGAACACTCCACTTCCTCCAAGTACATCGTCAAGTGAGTTCGCAGATTCAGACGTAGAGGAAGAACAAGAAACAATGGGTGACGCAAATCGTACACTCAAAGACTTAGCGTCTCACAAGTTGGATACGCAACAATGGTGTATTCAGACGACATCTACATTTGAGATCAAGCCAGGGTTGATTCGAGAACTTCCAAAGTTTTATGGAATGACTAATGAAGATCCAAATAAACATTTGATGGATTTCCATAACATAATCATGGCCATGATACCAGCAGAGACTGATGTTGATGGAGTCATGTTAAGAACTTTTCCATTCTCCCTGATGGATACTGCTAAGGAATGGTTATACTATCTACCTTATGGTAGTGTCACAACTTGGAAAGGTCTGAAGAATATTTTTTTTAGAGAGATTTTTTCCTGCATCAAAGGCAACTCAGATTCGTAAAGAGATTTGTGGCATTAAGCAGATGATAGGAGAGACATTGTATGAATGCTGGGAACGTTACAAGAGATTAGTCGCTAGCTGCCCATATCATCAATTCAGCGATGTATTGATCATCAAGTACTTCTATGATGGTCTTCAAGCAAGCGACAGAAATCTTCTCGACGCTGCAGGTGGTGGTGCATTAGTGAATAAAATAGTAGCTCAAGTTAGAGAGTTAATTGAGAACATGGCCACAAACTCTCAACAATTCTCAAGTCGTGGGTCAGAACCACTCGTCAAGAGGGTTAATGAGGTTACTTCTTCACCTTACTTAGAGCATAGAATTGGTAATATGGAGAAGATGATACAACAAATGGCATCAGTGATCGTTCTCTCTTATAAGGAAGAAGCCGAACAGGTGAATGCAGTATTCCCAAATCAGCAGAGACAACGGTATGATCCTTTCTCCAACATTTATAATCCAGGATGGAGAGATCATCCAAATTTCATCTATGCGAACAAGCAAGCTGTAGCTCCAGGGACGGTTTTCAATCGTCCAAATGGATTCCAACAGCAAGTACAACCTCCACAACAAGCTCAAAATTCAGAATCATCAGAGATGCTCTCCATGATAAAGAATATGACAATGTTGATGCAGAAAAATCAGCAGACAACTGATAATGCGATAAAAGAGCTACAAACTCAGATAAGCACTATGTCCGGTAGATTGAATCATCTGGAGACACAGAATAGTGGGAAACTTCCATCTCAACCTATCAATCCAAGAGAAAATGTCAACGCCGTGATATTGAGAAGTGGTACACAAACTGTGCAACCAGAGGAAGCTGAGAAAAACAAAGACCCTAAGGGGCCGGTTTTGGGAAAAAGGATTACTGACTCTTCCCAAACCGATGAGGTACCTAATGAAAACTCTAAACCTCCTGTTTCTACTTATGTTCCTCCTTTACCCTTTCTTCGCAGGTTTGCTAACTCGAAAAAGGCTGAACAAGATAAGGATATCTTAGACATTTTCAAGAAAATTCATGTGAATATTCCACTCATAGATGCGATTAAACAAGTCCCCAAGTATACGAGAAATCTGAAGGACTTGTGCACCAATAAACAAAGATTAACCGGTAATGAGGTAATGAGAGTGGGGGAGAATGCTTCGGCTATCTTGCAAAAGAAACTCCTACTCAAATGTAAAGATCCCGGCAGTTTTGATATTCCTATTGTTATTGGTAACACGACGTTTAATAAGGCTATTGATAGGCGCTTAATTTATACATTTTTACCGCTTAATTTATATATGTTAGTACTTATGATTACACTAATTTATCATTTTATTATTTTAATAGGTGGTTCACATAAAATCCAAAGTTATGATTAAATACGGCTAAATGGGATAAGCTGCTAGTGTTACTACAGTATTTTTAGTTAGTTGTATACCGGAATTGGATTAGAAAAAAACTTGCACAAACATTTTTATTTTGGACTGGACATGAAAACAGTCAGGTGGATACATCACGTAAATTAAAAGGGAAGAGGTGTCATGTGAACGAGTCATGGTGTAGTTGTTAAGGTGAAAGAGAGGCTGACAAGGTGGATGGTAAAATTATGTCTGCATTATACGGTTGAGCTTAGGTGTTTGGTAACACTGATGGAGTTTAGTCTAGGTTTTTGAGGCTAAAAAGCAAAGAAAGAAGTATGGACACGTTGAGGGTGTAGACTAGGATTTATGAGTTAAAATGGTTTGACGTGATTGGTTGGTTCGGTGAAAGAATAGAGATGGAGTTGGTATCAGGTTATGAAGGAAACGTTGGGTCTTTTCTTTCATGTTTAAACCTATTGAAGAATGGACAGGTGACTTGTGAGTGAGTGGGCACCACAAGCATGTATGGGCTAGACTTCTACTAGAGGCTTCACGTGATGGGAAAGAGTAAAAGAAAGGCTAAGGTCTGTGACCGGCTGGCGACGTAAGAGGGCTTGAGGTTTTAGGTTTTGAAAAGGACGTGCACGTCAGTATCACGTTCAGAAGAGGGTATAAAAAAGAGAGACTTTTCGGAGCAGAGAGGACGGTTTCCTGTATACTTTTTGGAGGAGAGAGGCGGAGAGCTCTGCAAGGTTTTGCTCTTCGATTCGTCTGTCTTGGGAGGCGTGTTTGTATACATGATTAGACACAGGAAGAAGACTTAGCATCGGGTAACCACGGTGATAACGGTTTATTCTTTTCTTCTCATTCTTAATTATTTTTATGGGTTTTAAGAAACCCATCTCCATGTTCTAATTAATTTGTAACGAGGGTTTAATGTTGAAACCACTTACAGTTTGAGATCAATTTAGTCATTTTATTTGATACAGACCATTATGATTTGAATAGATTAATTCCATGATTTTGATTTATTGAATTCATTAAACAATTGTGACGTCTTTTGATGGTACATGCTTGGCCTAGGTTTTTGATGTTCCATGCTTCTGGTATACAGTTGTTATTTTGAAAATCTACTTACAAATATATTTGTCTACTTATTTGATATTTCATGCTTGGGTTAAATCCTTTGATGGGATATGCCTAGAATAGTCAGGTATTATTTGTGGACCTATAATTAGTTTCGTACAATTTTCTCGCTAGCGCAATTTTATGGTGTATGCTTGAGACTAGGGGTTTTTGATGCACCATGTTTAGGGCGTTCCCGTGATATTTGCGACTCTAAATATTCATGAGTTATGTTTCACTTCAGTAATTAGATAGAAATAGGGGTGGATACTAAAAACCCTAGTTACCGACTCTCCCATTTGAGTTATTTTATTTGTTTAGTTTATTATATTATTTATTCATAAAACTAAAAATCCAAAAATATCATTCTTGATTAGTTAATTGAGATATTGATTGTAATATTTCCCCGCTCTTTGTGGGTTCGACCCGTACTTGCCGTTGTCTACTTGTTAGACGCCGTGCGATTGCGGTTATTTATAAAGGGTAATTAGTATTGTAATTAGTATTTTTTATTTTCTAATCGTAGTTTAGGTTTTTATTTTATTTTGTATATATTTATTTTTATTTTTTATTTTATAATTTTTAGTTCTATTTGACTCGTTTTGTGTTTTAATATCTCTTTTCAGGTACTTTTTCGAGGATGATGAATTCTTTTCAGAAGACGTCATCTGGGATGACGATGGGGGAATTAATGTATGGGCCAGAATATAAGGAAACTTGTGCTTATAATCGTCTCATGTATGGAACTTGGCATCCACATCGTTCAGTCATAGGTGTTAAGTATCGACCCTAGTACCATGAGGTTGATTTTTCGAATGAAGTAAGTGACGATGATCCTCTAATGATATATGAGAAGTATTATAAACACACACCGCCTAGTTTGGAACAAAGATTGAGAGTCTTGGCAATCCAGAGATTATATGCTGATGATGATGACCAATCTTGTAGTGACTCTCAGTTCCAAACAGAACATATAGATGACCCTGTGGATGATTGTGTAGATGATTTTCCTAATTCTATAGATGAATCCATCTCACAAGATCATTCACCCGACTTAGAGGTTGTTTCTAGACCCCTAGACTTCCAAAAGTTGCCTAATTTAGGGTTACAATTGTGTGCTTCTCAAGTTTTGTTGGATCACTTTGCATCCAAATATCCAGAGGACTTGCATGTTCCTGACACCGTGCACAAACCGATTGATATTTCCCCAATCCCTATTTTATCCCCGTATTATGTTCTTTACGAACTTCCGAGTGTCGTGAAAACTAGGTTTGGGGGTAATCATTTCTTTTTGATAGTTTCAGTGTCATCGTGTCACCATGATATAATTGTGAAACTGTCATTTGTAAATATTGTATTTTGGGTTGATCCCCAAATTTTCAGGTTATTAGTGTATGGGGATTCTTTCTGTACATATCCAGTAGGTAGATTTTTAGTTTCTTGTTTTTATTTTCTTTTAGGATTTTTGTTTATTTTTATTTTTGGTGTTCTTTGTTATATTACTATCGTTTGATGTGTGTGACAGAGAATACTGATTTTCTTACGTCAATCAGGTGAGACGTTCCAATCCCTTCTCTTTAATTTACATTTGTTTCTCGTATTTATATTTAATGCATATCATTCTAGGTTGCACAGTTTGAAACATTGAGGACAATGTTAAAATTTAGGTTTGGGGGTGGAGTTTTCGAAAATTGATGCCAATAAAAAAACTCCGAAATTTAGAAACTTGTGAATGATTCAGGATGACACTAACCATTCTAGGTAGATTGAAACATAGCTCTTATCTACAGGAATTGGTGTGCCCATCTAAATGGTCCATTCATCTCTGAATGCACTCAGGTGTTAGAAATAACATGATAATCATTGAACAAGCATATCTCGGAATCATCATAATCATATCACTTTCTATTTATTTTTTTTGCAATTTTATGTTTCTCTAAGTAATTTGGTGGGGCCCAGTATCAAATTGTTATCGCCGTCAGGATGAAATAGATTGTTGAGTTCAAGCTCATTTTTAATTCTTATTCAAAAAAAAAAAATGATACTGTGATAGCAATATGTGTGTGTTTCCCCTGTCTTCGTCGCCTAAGCAAGCGTGGAATGCAGGATCCATGGGAACTATCATGTAGTCATGAAAAAAAATGTATATAAATAATAATAATAAACTAGGATTCATCCTGGCACTGACCTTCAGACAGATATGGGAAACACCGTTCACCTTAATCAACATATGCATCATTCATTACTTCTATTTTCATCTTCTAATCTATCCCTGTGTTTGAACTTGATGATTTCGATCAATATGAATATTCAATGATTATTTGAGCAGAGTTGCATTTTTATATGAATTTTAGTACGCTGAGTACAAACTCGTGTACAGTAATTGGATTCATACATAGTAATGATTCTTATAGTCGCAGAATAGTATGCCAACTAAATAGCATGTTTAGTGTCTATCCTTAATCGTTCACATGTAGCTAAAATTTGGAGTAAGGTTTTGTGGGTAAACCTCTTGTAAACCCTCACGAGACTATAACTCGTCCGCTAAGGCCACTTAGGGGTTTAAAGGCTTATTACATATGCTAAATGTAGTCGCGATTCCTGCGAAAGTGATGGAGGGAGATTTATGGAAAATAAATCTATTATTTTATTATTATTATTTATATTTTATTAATGTTATTTTTAGTAGAAAAATAATTAATTTTTGGATTTATTATTTAGGGTAATTTTAGAAGAGTCTAAAGTTTATTTTAAGAGTTTTAATAAGTTAGGAAAGTTGACTAAAGGTAGTAGATGCCTTGGGAAACAAGTTTATAGGTTTTTGATAAGTTTAGGATTTGTTTAGTAGGAGTTATCTATATAAGGAGCTCCAAAAATGAAAATTAGGGTTTGAGTTGGTTTAGGGGGTTTTTCATCCTTTCTTGGCTAGCAAGTTAGGGTTTTTCCCAAGTCTATAAAAGAGTCCTCCATGTATTATTTTAAACGGTTGAATTTGATTAATAAGAATTATTTTCTTAAACTTGTTCAAGTTTAATCGATTATTGTTTACAGTCGGGAAACCGAAGTCTAAATAATTATCGTTGTTCATAGTCGATATTCCTAGGAATGTTTGAAGTCTGAACAAAACCTCTCTTTTCTTTCTTTTCTTTATTATTCGCTGCATCAGAAAATGCGTTAGGATTTATTTTATTTTTAGATTAGTTTTGCTCGAGGACTAGCAAAATATAGGTTTGGGGGTATTTGATAGGCGCTTAATTTATACATTTTTACCGCTTAATTTATATTTGTTAGTTATGATTACACTAATTCATCATTTTATTATTTTAATAGGTGGTTCACATAAAATCCAAAGTTACGATTAAATACGGCTAAATGGGATAAGCTGCTAGTGTTACTACAGTATTTTTAGTTAGCTGTATACCGGAATTGGATTAGAAAAAAAGTTGCACAGACATTTTTATTTTGGATTGGACATGAAAACAGTCAGGTGGATACATCACGCAAATTAAAAGGGAAGAGGTGTCATGTGAACGAGTCATGGTGTAGTTGTTAAGGTGAAAGAGAGGCTGACAAGGTGGACGATAAAATTCTGTCTGCATTATACGGTTGAGCTTAGGTGTTTGGTAACACTGATGGAGTTTAGTCTAGGTTTTTGAGGCTAAAAAGCAAAGAAAGAAGTATGGACACGTTGAGGGTGTAGACTAGGATTTATGAGTTGAAATGGTTTGACGTGATTGGTTGGTTCGGTGAAAGAATAGAGATGGAGTTGGTATCAGGTTATGAAGGAAACGTTGGGTCTTTTCTTTCATGTTTAAACCTATTGAAGAATGGACAGGTGACTTGTGAGTGAGTGGGCACCACAAGCATGTATGGGCTAGACTTCTACTAGAGGCTTCACGTGATGGGAAAGAGTAAAAGAAAGGCTAAGGTCTGTGACCGGCTGGCGACGTGAGAGGGATTGAGATTTTAGGTTTTGAAAAGGAAGTGCGCGTCAGTATCACGTTAAGAAGAGGGTATAAAAAAAAGAGAGACTTTTCGGAGCAGAGAAGACGGTTTCCTGTATACTTTTTGGAGGAGAGAGGCGGAGAGCTCTGCAAGGTTTTACTCTTCGATTCATCTGTCTTGGGAGGCGTGTTTGTATACATGATTAGACACAGGAAGAAGACTTAGCATCGGGTAACCACGGTGATAACAGTTTATTCTTTTTTTCTCATTCTTAATTATTTTTATGGGTTTTAAGAAACCCATCTCCATGTTCTAATTAATTTGTAACTAGGGTTTATTGTTGAAACCACTTACAGTTTGAGATCAATTTAATTATTTTATTTGATACAGACCATTATGATTTGAATAGATTAATTCCATGATTTTGATTTATTGAATTTCATTAAACAATTGTGACGTCTTTTGATGGTACATGCTTGGCCTAGGTTTTTGATGTTCCATGCTTCTAGTATACAATTGGTATTTTAAAAATCTACTTATTACAAATATATTTGTCTACTTATTTGATATTTCATGCTTGGGTTAAATCCTTTGATGGGGTATGCTTAGAATAGTCAGGTATTATTTGTGGACCTATAATTAGTTTCGTACAATTTTCTCGCTAGCGCAATTTTATGGTGTATGCTTGAGACTAGGAGTTTTTGATGCACCATGTTTAGGGCGTCCCAGTGATATTTGCGAATCTAAATATTCATGAGTTATGTTTCACTTCAGTAATTAGATAGAAATAGTGGTGGATACTAAAAACCCTAGTTAACGACTCTCCCATTTGAGTTATTTATTTATTTAGTTTATTATATTATTTATTCATAAAACTAAAAATCCAAAAATATCATTCTTGATTAGTTAATTGAGATATTGATTGCAATATTTCCCCGCTCTTTGTGGGTTCGACCCGTACTTGCCGTTGTCTACTTGTTAGACGCCGTGCGATTGCGGTTATTTATAGAGGGTAATCCCAAATCCCATCAGCTATGCTTGATTTAGGAGCATCAGTAAATGTTATGCCTGCATCTATATATGAATCTCTTAATTTAGGACCTTTGAAAGAAACTAGAATTGTTTTACAACTAGTTGTCCGTTCTAATGTATACCATAGAGGTATTGTTAAAGATGTGCTTGTGCGGGTTAATCAACTAGTTTTTTCCAGCAGATTTCTGTGTACTGGAGATGACAAATGGATCAATTGATTCGTCTATACCGTTTCTACTGGGACGTCCATTCATGCGAACGACGAGAACAAAAATAGACGTTTATAGTGGAACATTGACAAAGGAATTCGATGGAGAAATAATACGTTTCAACATTTATGAGGCGATGTGATATCCTAGTGACGTCCATTCTTGTTTCTCTATTGATATTATCGACTCTTTAGCTCAACAGATGTTTGATTTGGGGAGTAATAATCCATTGAAGGCTATTATCACGAGAAGCGTGGGTTTTAAAAATCTTACATATCCAAGAACCGAGCTTAAATTAGGGGATGAATTTGAGGAAGCTATTTGTGAACTCAATTCGTTACAACAATGCCCACCAATTCATGATATTTCATTTATCTTTTTACCCTGCACAAATGAAAAATTGTTACCGTCTGTCTTGCAGGCTCCTAAACTAGAACTTAAGTCGCTTCTTGGTCACTTAAAATATGTATTTGGGTGATAATGAGGAGTTGCCGATAATAGTTTCTAAAGAACTAATTGAATTGCAGGAACAAAGACTTCTTCGGGTGTTGAAGGAGTATAAACCGGACATAGGATGGACAATTGATGATATCAAGGGAATAAGCCCTTCTATGTGTATGCATAAAATACTACTTGAGGAGGGAACAAAGCCTACAAGAGAATCTCAACGTCGTTTGAATCCTCTAATGATGGAAGTAGTAAAGAAATAGATACTTAAGTTATTACATGTGAGAGTTATCTACCCTATTTATGATAGCAAGTGGGTGATCCCGGTACAAGTTGTACCAAAGAAGTCAGGCGTTACAGTGGTGCATAATAAAGACAATGAACTTGTCCCAACCCGAGTGCATACCGGTTGGAGAGTTTGTATTGATTATCGAAAGCTTAATGCAACCACTAGAAAAGACCACTTTTCTTTACCTTTTATGGATCAGATGTTGGAAAGATTGTCAGGACACTCGTATTACTGTTATCTTGATGGTTATTCAGGTTACAATTAAATTGTTATAGCACCTGAGGATCAAGAGAATACCACGTTTACTTATCCTTTTGGAACATTTGCATACAGGAGGATGCCTTTTGGTTTGTGTAACGCACCCGCTACCTTCCAAAGGTGTATGGTAAGTATCTTTTCAGATTACGTTGAAAACATTATCGAAGTTTTTATGGATGATTTCAGTGTATATGGTGATTCATTTGACTTGTGCTTAGATAACCTTACATTGATTCTTAAACGATGTGTAAAACTAATCTTGTGCTAAATTGGGAGAAGTGCCATTTTATGGTAACTCATGGCATTGTTTTAGGCCATATTATATCTTCTAAAGGCTTGGAAGTTGATAGAGCTAAGATCGATCTTATCCGTGCTCTTACCCCTCCCACTACGGTGAGGGAGATTCATGCTTTTCTTGGTCATGCAGGATTTTATCGCCGATTTATCAAAGATTTTTCCAAGGTTGCATCACCAATATGCCATTTATTACAAAAGGACGTGGTTCTTAACTTTGATTAGAAGTGTTTGGCGGCATTCAATCGTTTGAAAAAACTTTTGATAACAGCCCCTATCATAAAACCACCGGATTGGAGCAAGCCATTTGAGCTAATGTGTGATTCCAGTGACTATGCGGTCAGTGCAGTTTTAGGCCAGCGTACTGGGAAACTACCTCATGCCATTTACTATGCTTCCAGAACTTTGAATGAGGCCCAACAAAACTACACAACCACGGAAAAAGAGTTGTTAGCAATCGTTTTTGTATTGGAGAAATTTCGTTCTTATTTACTTGGTACGAAAGTTGTTGTGTTTTCTCATCATACAGCAATTAGGTACTTACTTACAAAGAAAGAGGCGAAACCAAGACTCATTCGATGGATACTAATCATAAAAGAGTTTGATCTCGAAATTAAGGACAAGAAAGGAATCGAGAATACCGTTGCGGATCACTTGAGTCGTCTTACCGTAGACGAAGAAGCTATCCCGTTATGTGAAATCTTTCCAGATGAGCAACTCTTCTTAGTTACAGTTTCAGAATCATGGTATGTGGATATTGTGAATTATTTAGTGTCTAAACAAATCCCAAGAGATTTGTCTCGTGATGAGAGAGACAAACTTAAAAAGATAGTGAATCAATATATATGGGATGATCCATACATGTGGAAACATTGTTCAGACCAAATTATGCGAAGGTGCGTACCGGAATCTGAATACAACTCTATCTTGTCTTTTTTCCATTCATATGGTTGTGGAGGACACTTTGGGGCAAAGAGAACTTCTTTGAAGGTACTTGAAAGTGGGTTCTATTGTCCCAGTTTATTTAAAGATGTGTATGTATTTTGTACAACTTGTGATAGGTGTCAAAGAACGGGCAATCTAGGTGCTCGAAATCAAATGCCATAAAAGTTTATTCTTTTTGTTGAAATTTTTGATGTATGGGCCATTGATTTTATGGGTCCTTTTGTTAATTCTTTTGGTAAATTCTACGTCTTACTCGTTATTGATTATGTCTCGAAATGGGTGGAAGCTAAAGCCACCTCTACTAATGATTCTAAAGTGGTTACATATTTTGTTAAAGAACATGTTTTTGCAAGGTTTGGAACTCCAAAAGCCATAATCAGCGATAGGGGATCACACTTTCGAAACAAGTTCTTCCAGAGTTTGTTGAAAAAGTATAACATATCTCACAAGATTGCCACAGCATATCATCCACAAACAAACGGGCAAGCAGAAGTCTTTAATCGAGAGGTGAAGTCCATCCTAGAGAAAACAGTGAATCCATCAAGGAAGGATTGGAGTTTACGTCTCAATGATGCACTATGGGCATACCGAACAACATACAAGACTCCTATTGGGATGTCCCATATAGACTTGTGTATGATAAACCTTGTCATCTTCCTTTTGAAATTGAGCATAAGGATTTTTGGGCTATTCAACAGTGCAACATGGAGATGGATGGGGCTGGTAAATATAGAAAGCTTCAATTGAGTGAACTGGAAGAGATTCGTAATGATGCATATGAAAGTTCACGAATCTACAAGGAGAAAACAAAGGCTTTTCATGATAGTAGGATTTCTAGAAAACAGTTTACTGTTGGACAGAAAGTTCTCTTGTTTAACTCTCGCCTTCATTTATTTCCTGAAAAATTGAAGTCTTGTTGGATAGGACCCTTTGTTGTGTCTAACGTTTTTACTCATGGTACAGTGGAGATTCGTAGCTTGTTAACAGGGAAGGAACTTAAAGTGAATGGGCATCGTTTGAAGCCCTATTATGAGCCGTTTGAAACTGTGAGGGTTGAGATCAATTTAGTAGATGCACTCCCTCTGGAGGAGTAGCAAGGACTGCCAAGTCGGGCTGAAGCGTTAAACTAAGTGCTAAATGGGAGGCAACCCATTGGTTTTGTATTTCTATCTCCATCTTTTTAATTTTTTTTTATTTTTCATATCATGTTAGGGTTTCCCATCCTGATTTTACAGTGGAGGAATCAATTTACATTGAGGAAAATGTAAAGTTTAAGTGTGGGGGAGTAATGGTAGAATTTACAACTTTTGTACATATTTGCATGAAAACCTTCAACTTTTAGAGATTTTGAAGTCACTTAGTATACTTCTAGCTACGATTACATTCGGTGTTCTAACGGAAACAACTGAACTTAGAAGTATTAGAGAACTATGTTCGGAGTGCTTAGTTGTTGAGAGGCTAGAGCTGACAAAAACGAACTTAAACTTCCGGTAGAGAATACAGTATTAGAAGAGTTGATCATTCAATACCCATGAGTGAGGCACCAAACCTTTAATTGTCCGTTTATAGTGTTTCATCTGTGCAAATTCCTGGTAGAATGATGATCTACCTAACCTCGCACAAATTTCAGCACTACTTTTTGATCTCTTGAGTGCTATTTCTATCAATCATGAGGGTGCCATCAGAATTGCTAACTCTATCTTGTAGTTTGCAGTTGGCACCATTCTCTCGATAACAACAGGTCCATAGAAACATATCATCATCAACAAGCGGAACATCAAAAAATTTGCACGAAAGTTGAAGACAGTCAAGGTTTAAAAGCAACTGTTCAGGAAAGAACAAATTTCATATTCAAGTAAAGCAACTATACATTAGCAGAATTATATATACATGTTGAAGACTTATGTACAAAAGCGAAAGAAATCAAAAGATGTGAATTAGTGAAGTTTATGATATCAAGGCAATACAAGTTGTGAAGAATCAAGTGGTAAAGTCTCTATCCCACGGCCATAGTAGTTTCATCATTTATTTTTAAATTCTCAAAAAATAAAAAACTTATCATTGCTTTAGTGTATATTTGTTTTTGTATTCATTCAATAAGGCCGTGGGGAGGAAGAAATCTATATAGAAGTTTCAAACAACAAGAAATTGAGGAAAAGAGTTACAAATTGTCAAGGTTCTACGAGGTTCAAAAGTTCATCATCAACAGTTGAAGAACGAAGACGTTTCTATTGGATGTTGTGAGAGTGGTGCTGATTGTCGATCGGGTGAGAAGGTAAGTAAGCATTCCCATACTTGCATAGTGGTTGATTTCCTTTATTATAGGTCACTAGAAAAACAAAAAGGGTTCTTTTTCGTCCCACGTTCTATGGGATAACATCTTCATATGATTCGGAAGGTTACCTTTCCTTCCTACCATTCAACGTGTGTAGGATTTCTATCTTCATTCCTTCCTGCACACATGTGAGAACCATAAAGTGCACCTTTTGAGTGTCAAATTCATAAAATCTTGTTGGTGAGGCAGAAACATTCGGTCACTCTCGAACCTGGATCCTTTCACATGGTGGTTTTCTCCTAACTCAAGGGTTAAGCATGAGAATAATGTTCTTTATACTTCTAACTTCTTATTGTTAGTATGCATAAACTTTATGCCTTCGTAGCTCTTTGGATGCATGTGCTCTTGAATGTTTTGAAGTTGGAAATTAGGTTTTGTGGGTATACCTCTTGTAAACCCTCACGAGACTATAACTCGTCCACTAGGGACACCTAGGGGTTTAAAGGCTTGTTACACATGCTAAGTGTAACCGTATACTCAACGAAATGGAGTTGTTGTAGTTTAGGTTAGTTTAGATTTGTAGTTTGCTCGAGGACTAGCAAAAGGAAAGTGTGGGGGAATTTGATAGGTGCATTATTTGCACTATTTGGATACTCTAATTCACTGATTTCTTGTTAGTTTTCATATCATTATGCTTTGATTTTGTTTGTTTTTGAGTTTCTTAGGAGTTTTGAAGTGTATTCAACCAAAGAAAGGATGGACACACAACTTTGAAACAAGAATTCCATGAAGATTTACGGTTGGGTCTAGACTCTCAAACCCAACCGTAAAAGAAGTTGGTTTTGAAGGCAAATTCCACACTACAAGAAAAACGGGCTTAAGCGTCTAAAATCTTAGCAAGAGCT
>JAJJMC010033717.1:7195254-7245758 GCA_023531435.1 Papaver californicum | reverse complement strand
TAACTTAGGTTTAATACCTTAGTTATGAGAATGCATTCCATTACTTCTTAATGTTAATGCTATCTTTATCATCCTCTCTTGTATTAGCCTATAAATTGATGCTCATTCCTTTGTAATGTATATGAATATCTAGTAATGAGAAATTCTCCCTTCTTCTCTCTATATTTCTTTTGTGCAATAGTTCATCTTTTGATTTAGTTTATTACATGTCAGCTAATATTGAAAGCAGTTAAGGACTTAAACTCTAAACACATATTCATGCCCATATTTCAAACAAAAAAAAAATCACGCCCAAGATTTTTAACAACCTAAATATTTACTCTCCGCATTAACGAATTCATCACCAAGTTTAAACATATGATAGTGAGTATGCAAAACAGATAACAGTTAGTTATGAAATCCTAGTAATATCAAGGGTTGTCAATAGATACATCCATTACCCAGAACTAAAATTGGACCCCGTAATTTCGGATTTAAAATTGAATCCATTAATAACTTAGGATCCGAGTCATTCGACGGGTGTTACCCGATTGAACCCGAAATTTTAATGGGTCCAAACGGATAATACCTGCAGGTATTGGGTACCATGTTATTCAATCTTTAATTCATCATTTTAACAAAATTCTAAGTATTTTGATAGTTTTGGTTTTGATTTTTTTTCTTATATTTAATCTTTATTTAGAACTTTGATAAAGAAATAATTATTTTTTTTATAAAAATATTTTGGATTCATGTCAAAAAGAAAAAGATATTATATTTTTAAGATTGATTTTTATAATTTCTTAATACCCAACGAAGACCCGAAACTGATAGGTATCCGGAATTATTATTGGGTCCGATTTTGGGTCCACTAATTTAGGAACCAGATCCAAAACCGTCAAAAATCGAACCAACTTTTATAATAGGATCCGATTCCGGTTCCAGTGGTACCCAGACCAATTCACACCACTGGTATCTTTGTGAATCAATAACAAGTACCATTTCCCCTTTTTCTTTGACTCTATATCACGCTCCTAATCTATCAAATAAAGACAAAGGAAAAAGAAAAAGAAAAGTTGTTACATGAAATTTCGCATCTAATATGTTATCATTCCATACTCATCTCATGTAAATGTGAAAATTAGATTTTTCATCGAAGAATTCGATGAAAGTTGGATTTTTCAATTGAAAATTTCAGTTTTCACTTGTGTGGTTAGTGAAAATTTGAGTTTGCAAAGGTAAAAATTTCAAATTTCATAAATAAGTCAGAAAAAATTATAATAAATAAATTTTCACCGCTACAACTATTAACGATAAACCCTAAAATAAAACAAAATCATATAAAAATTATATGAACAAAATTATCATATAAAAGAATGTTGTCTTTTAAAAATATAATGATGTCTTTAGAAACAAGGTCTAACAATAGTATTTTTATTTTAATATTTTCCCATAAATAATGGCAATGTACAACCGGAAATAATGGTAACAAATTAAGGTTGCATTAAAATTGGTAAACATTTCCCCCCATAAATTTGTTATTAAAAAAAAAAGATAAAGGATATTTTAGCCATGTAAAAAATGTTAGGCTTTTTTTCCATATGGGTTAAAATAAAGGGAAAAAGAATATGTGATCTATTAACTGGAGAGTTACAACTGATCAAGGTAACACCATTATTCTCTCTCACCTTTAGAAAAACCACTCACTATATCTATCGGGTAACTGCTCTATGATGGCTAGGGTCAGTATACAGAAAAGATAGAAAAAGAAATAGGAATTAAGGTCACCAAAACCATTCTCATCCTGAATACACCATCTAAAAGTGAGAAGGAGGGTTTGGAACCAAAGTTCATAGCAACTAAGCAATTAGGGAAAACTCAAAGGATTAAGCTTTCAAATAGCAATGGCTGGAGGTATTTATAAACAATCTCTTTTTATTGCTTCCGCTTTTAATCACCGTATGTTCTTATTTATGTGATTAGAATATAATATAGGTTTTACATTTGCTATCAGAGCCTGTATTCACCTTTGCCTTGATTGAGTAATTTAGGTTCTTTGAGTTTGGGTAGTTTGGTTCATAAATCGAATTTCCGTGGAGTTGGTGTTTTCGATCCTTAGAGAATATAATGGATTATCATGTATATTTTGAATCGATGGTTTCTGTTTTTAAATCTCCCATAAAGTTGTTCAGTTAAGTTTCCCTCTTCCTCTTTTAATGCTTTCGGTCTTGTTAGTGTTAATTATAACGTAGAAATCAATTGTTAGTATTTCAGTTAGCATGAAATCATCTTTTACTTTGGGCATATGATGTGAACAGGCAATAATGATAGAGATAGTTGGAATGAACCTGTGAATTACCCAAATTGCATATATGATATAACGATTGTGGGTTAACCTAATCAATGTTGATCAATTTTCTGGAACTTTTAATCAATTGGATAGGATAGTAGTGGTTTTGGAGAAGTCACTACCTAAATTTGTCTCCACTTGGTACCAACTGAAAATGATTCGTTGGCAGCTGGTTAGGTATGAAGATTACAGTATACTTTGAGATGTATGTCCAATACTTATCATGTGATGTTCGTTTTTCGGTCAACCACTTGGTCATCTTGGCTTGTTTGATATGCCATTATAATGATAAAATATGCTACGCATATATTCTACATGACCCTGAACATGTAATATGTAGAGTTTAGCCCCTGAATATGTAATATGTAGAGTATGACTTCGTTTTTACAGGGCCCCAGTGAATTTTAGAGTGACAAAGAACATTGAGTGCACATACAATCTTTAATTTTTCACATGGTGATTCTGTTTTAAATCACATACAGGCATAGAGAGAATCATTTAAATATGTATGTTTAGCTCTAATAGCATTTGTTGTATTATTATTTGTTAACATGTGCAATGGTTATAACATAATTAGTTATATATATTATGACCATTATGATTGTACATAAACAAAGATTATGTCAAGTGATTTAATAATTTTAGTAATTAGAGAGTATCCACATCATCTCTAGTTATTTAAAATTTTCCTAAGAAATCACATGTGGAAACTAGACATAAATTTGTAATTAATCATACGTAATATGATGAGATATGCCCACAGGAAATTTTATTATATTTGTATGATTAATTGGGGTGAAATATTGAATTATGTTCATTAATCTACCCACAGGAATTAAGGAATGAATATGATTTAATAGTTTCATCATGTAGTTATGAATCTAATTTGAGTAGGACTTTAGCCCACATGCAAGTTTTATGTCACTAGATTCATATTTTTATGCATGACTTGCATTGGTAAATCATGATTAAGTTTAAGTCTCAAATTTTTATTTATAAGCATGTATATATTTTTCTTTGCAGCAATTTTAATTAGAAACATTTCTGATGTCAATTATGACATTCCTGAATTAAAGGGTGATAATTTTCTAGCGTTTTTTTATGAATCTAATATGGTTAATATTAATCGTAATACATGGTGGATTGACTCTGGTACTACAATCCATGTTTCGAATACCTTGGAGGGTATGACAAACCTAAGGAAACCAATGGGAAGTGAACACTACATCTATTCAGGCAGTCAGATGAGTTCACATATGGAAGCTGTTGGGACATACAGTTTAATTTTAAGTAGTGGTTTTACTTTGCATTTAGAAAAGACATTTTATGTACCAGGTTTCACTAGAAACTTGATTTCAGTTTCAATACTTGTACCTTTAGGAATTTCCTTTAACTTTTCGAATTTTGGCTTTAGTATTCTCAGAAATTCTGAAGTTATTGGTTATCGTATTTTGTCTGATGGTTTATATCGTCTTTATTTGCAAAATGATATCACTCATAGTTATATGCATGTTAATACTGGGTTAAAAAGATGTATTATGAATGAGGACTCCTCAATTTTGTGGCACCGGAGATTGGGACATATCTCCATTGAGAGAGTTAAGAGATTGGTAAAGGATGGGGTACTTGGTACTTTAGACTTTACTGATTTTGATACTTGTGTTGGTTGCATTAAGGGAAAGCAAACTAACAAACCAAAATTGGTGCCAAGAGAAGTTCAAACCTATTAGAGATCATACACACTGACATTTGTTGTCCAGACATGAACGCTAATGATCCGAAATACTTTATCACCTTCATAGATGATTATTCACGATATACGTATCTTTACTTACTTCATTCCAAAGACGAAGCTTTGGATGCCTTTAAATTGTTTAAGGTTGAAGTAGAGAAACAATGTGGTAAGCACATTAAGATTGTCAGATCAGATAGAGGTGGAGAGTACTATGGAAGATACATCGAGAACGGACAAGCACCAGGTCCATTTGCAAGATTTCTTCAAGAGCATGGGATAGTTTCCCAATACACTATGCCTGGTTATCCGGACCAGAATGGTGTAGCAGAAAGAAGAAATCGAACTTTAATGGACATGGTGAGAAGTATGAGAAGTAATGTTAAACTTCCATCATTTTAATGGGTAGAAGCTCTTAAGACGGCAGCGTACATATTAAACCGGGTTCCTTCCAAGGCCGTATCAAAGACGCCTTTTGAGTTATTCAAAGGATGGAAACCGAGTTTGCAACATGTACGCATTTGGGGATGCCCGTCTGAAGTGAGAGTGTACAACCCACATGAGAAAAAGCTAGACCCAAGGACTATTAGTGGGCATTTCATTGGATATGCTGAAAGGTCTAAGGGTTATAGATTCTATTGTCCGTCTCATATCACTAGAATTGTGGAATCAATAAATGCTAAATTTCTTGAAAATGACTTGTTAGTGGGAGTGATCGATTTCAGAATATTGTTCCTGAAAAGGATATTGATCAACTTCCACCTACTGTTTCAAGTGACAAGTTGATTGTTATTCACGCACCTCAAGATAATTTGCGTGTTAGACAACCAACCATTGAGGTTCCACAAGTTGACAACAATCTAATAGATCATGATGGTAATGAGGAACAAACTATTCATCGTGAGGATGAACAAGTTCCATTGGGGATATCTAATAAAGCAAGGAAATCAACTATTTCTAGTGACTATTTAGTGTATCTGCAAGATTCGGATTGTAACATTGGAGCCGATAATGATCCTATGTCATTTTCACAAGACATAAATTCTACAGATTCAGACTTATGGATGAATGGCATGAATGATGAGATGGACTCTATGGAATCCAACGGAGTTTGGGATCTCGTCGAGTTGCCCTATGGTGTAGAAGCCATCGGATGCAAGTGGGTCTTTAAAACAAAGAAAGACTCGCATGGAAACATCGAGATACAAAAGGCTAGACTCGTTGCCAAAGGGTTCACTCAAAGGGAAGGAATCGATTACACAAAGACTTTTTCTCCTGTATCAAAGAAAGATTCTTTCCGAGTGGTGATGGAATTAGTAGCACATTTTGATTTAGAGCTACATCAGATGGATGTGAAAACGAGATTTCTCAATGGTGATTTAGACGAAGAGGTTTACATGAAACAACCTGAAGGATTCGTCTCTAAAGATCGTGAGCATTTGGTTTGTAAGCTTAATAAATCCATATACGGGTTGAAACAAGCTTCTCGACAATGGTATATGAAATTCCATAAAGTTATTACTTCATTTGGATTTGTTTCCTTGTGTTGTATGTGGATGATATTTTGCTCGCCACCAATGATAAAAGATTACTATATGAGGTGAAACAATTTCTTTCAAGTAACTTTGATATGAAAGATATGGGTGAGGCGTCTTATGTCATTGGCATAAAGATCCATAGAGATAGATCTCGAGGCATTTTAGGTTTGTCTCAAGAATCCTATATCAACAAAGTCTTAGAAAGATTTGGTATGAAAGATTGTTCACCAAGTATAGCACCAATTGTAAAAGGTGATCGGTTCAGTTTGGACCAATGCCCTAGGAATGACATTGAAAGGGAACAAATGAAAAATGTTCCATATGCTTCAGCTGTTGGTAGCATTATGTAAGCTCAGGTCTGTACTAGATCCGACATTTCATATGTCGTTGGAGTATTAGGAAGATATCAGAGTAACCTAGGAATCGATCACTGGAAGGCTGCGAAGAAAGTGTTGAGGTACCTTAAAGGTACTAAGGATTACATGTTTATGTATAGACGGACAAATAGTCTTGAAGTGGTAGGCTACTCCGATTCTGATTTTGGAGGATGCAATGATTCGCGTAAATCCACATCAGGATACGTGTTCATGCTAGCTGATGGGTCAATATCCTGGAGGAGTGCCAAGCAAACCTTGACGGCCACTTCTACAATTGAGGCTGAGTTCGTTTCTTGTTTTGAGGCTACCTCACATGGTGTATGGCTGAAAGGCTTCATATTTGGGCTAAGAGTTGTTGACTCTATTAGCCGACCAAGAAGAATGTATTGTGACAATTCAGCTGCTGTCTTTATGGCTAAGAATAATAAGAGTGGAAGTCGAAGTAAACACATCGACATAAAATATCTAGCCGTAAAAGAACGTGTGCAGGAAAAGAAAGTGATCATTGAACACATTAGCACTGAATTGATGATAGCTGATCCCTTGACTAAAGGCATGCATGTTAAAGGATTCAAGGATCATGTAGTAAGGATGGGACTTGGTCCTATTATGTAGTACATTCTTTATGTTTTTTCTGAAGCTTTCATTTAGTTGGATTATTTCTCATTTGGAATTATGTACGTACTTACTTTAGTTATCTTGTTGAGAAATATCATTATTGTTTGACCTAGAGTAAACATATGGTTTACTCATTAAGTTAAGTATGAGTGATGAAAGACTAAGTATGTTGTGATACATGGAAGATTAATTCTTGCTCTTAAAGAGGATTAATCGCCATGATCCGTATATGGAGTCTCTCGTGAAATGGATCAAGTGGGAGAATGTTAGGCTTTTTCCCATATGGGATAAAATAAAGGGAAAAAGAATTTGTGATCCATTAACTGGGGAGTTACAATTGATCAAGGTAACCCTACTATTCTCTCCCACCTTTAGAAAAACCACCCACTATATCTATCGAGTAACTACTCTATGATGGCTAGGGTTAGTATACAGAAAAGATAGAAAAAGAAATAAGAATTAAGGTCACCAAAACCATTCTCATCCTGAATACACCATCTAAAAGTAAGAAGGAGGGTTTGGAACCAAAGTTCATAGCAACTAAGAAATTAGGGCAAACTCAAAGGATTAAGCTTTCAAATAGCAATGGCTGGAGGTATTTATAAACAATATCTTTTTATTGCTTCCGCTTTTAATCGCTGTATGTTCTTATTTTTGTGATTAGAATATACATATAGGTTTTACAAAAAATACATAAAAAATAATTCAACACAAAACTTACTACTTTTTATTGAAAATCTTATATCGTGGGTTTTAGATATATATACGATCTTAATGGTGGGCTTATGGTTCTAATAGAAGGACTTTTTAACGTTTCAGGGTAACTAAATAGTTGGTTAGGGTATATCCTATAAAAATAGCAAATGTCTACATTACCATTCAATCTATAAAAAGATAAATTTGCCTTTCAATCTATTAAAGCCTAAAAAAAAAAACAAAAAAAAAAACTATCTAATTCATTTTCAAAACCATTCAACTCCCTTCTCTCCCAACCTTATCTTCTTCTTCTCCCCATTATCTCCTCCATCGAAATTAATCGTATTCGATTAATCGATGATTCGAAAAATTTATAATCGTCGATTAAACTCTACAGTAAAGATGAAGAATCCTACTAAAGATATAGAAGGTAACGATGATGGCAATCAAAATCAATCAAACGATTCAAACCGACCTAATCAAGAAATTGAAGAACAAATTGGTGGTGAAGGCATTGAAACTCCTCAAAAAGAACGAATGGTGTATATGAGGTATGATTCGACAAAAACCTATATTTTTTATCTCCTTTTTGTGGTTGATTTATTGTTTGATTGATTCTAAAAAGAACAAGATTTTCAAAAATATTTACGTTTGGGTTTTGTTCTTCAACCCAACCGTGAATCGATGTTTTCAGAATTTTACGTTTGGGTTCCCAAATGTAACTGGTTTTTTTTCTTCTTCTAATTTTACGTTTAGGATTTAAAGTCAAAATTCAACCGTAAGTTTGTTTACGTTTGGGTTCGATAGGTCTAACCCAACCGTAAGATATCCTGAACTTTCAAATTTGTGTTTGTTTTTGTTGAATTTTTGGAAATTACCTAACTTGTGAGTTTAATTATATTGCTTGTATGTTGTAGGAATAAGAATAGAGAAAAACCTAAGAACAAGATGGGTAATAACTTAACACCAATTGAGCACACTCCCACCCTTCGCCACGATGTTTACATAGGGGTAGAAAATATAGGCGTGCGAAAGAACGATAAAAAAAAAGAATAGTTTAAAGGTAGGGAGTAGATCTAGTCAAATTGAACTACCTCAAGAGGAAGATAATGTTTTCCAATACATGGAAAACATTAGAGACATCGAAGGTGGACAATTTGATCTACCAGTGATGAGCGGAGGTACACTTGTGATTAGAGAACCACCACAAGAGGAAGAATCCGATGATGAGGAATAGACGGACGGAGAAAATTTATCGTTGAAGGCAAAGGTAAAGAAATTGTTATTGCTTCGCCTCAACCTCAAGTGAAGAAAAAAAAGGCAAGGAAGATACTTTCACCGAAAGGAAAGCATATTCCCACATGCAAAGATGTGTTTTTCCTAAGAAGAGGAACGTCGCACTTTGGGGTGAGGCCCCATATAGGCCTGCAATCCTATTTGGTTATCCATAATCATGGGCGGCCAAAGTGGATGAGAGCATGGTAATAATCTAAAAACTTCATTTGTTTTTATTCGTTTAACTTCAAAGTATAACATGTTGTTATGATTTTGATTAACAAATTTTGATTTTGTTTTTTGTAGGATCATACAACCACCGTGAAAAATTGGTTCGTCAAATAGCTAAATTTTGACCGCTAGGTGAAGATTGTAATGCAGTTCGTGCTCTAGTGATGGATACAGGGTTAGCGCCCAGATATATCAATTCCATGGTGGAATATGATAATGTTATTTGCACAGCCTTCGAGAAACGATATTGGCCTGAAACCGATACATTTTATTTCCCATTTGGCGCGATGACAATAACGCAGGATGATGTCAAACAAATTCTTGACTTAGAAGTTGAAGAAAAAGCCTTGCACAAAGGTATTGACAACAACATGGATTGCAGTGATTTTTATATCCTTGTTGAATACATTCTTGGATAGGATAGAAAAGAAGCCGTAAAGGAGTTTCAACAGGTTGTTGGAGATAAACCGGGTGAAGCAAGGAAAAAAGGTTTAGGTATGACCAAGAAGATATTGTTGCGTAGTTTGAAGGACAAGTTTGGAGGAACTGCACAGAAGGAACAAGATTGGGAGGTGATAGACGGAACTAGAGTTTTACGTACAACCAGAGCGTTCATGTTGTTTCTCCTTTGATATTATATTCTTCGATGATAACTCGGGAAATAGGGTCAATGCTCATTTTCTACAATGGTTGAAGGATCTCTAGAAGACACATGAGTATTCATGGGGCACTGCTACCCTCGCTTATTTGCTCGCCAACCTTAGAGAAGCCTCGGGGGTTACAACTACTGAGATTGTCGGGAATACTGGCCTTCTTCAGGTAATTTATAGGGTTAATTTCAATGTTTGTCATATTTTTTTTGTTTGTGCATTCTCTTATATATATTTGTTATCTTAATAGGTATGGGTCTATGACCACTTTCCGAGCCTGGCTCCTAATACAAAGTCAAAGAAGAATTTATCGGTCCTATAGGAAAGAAATTCAAATTCAGCGGTACTCAGTGAAAGCGGAAATAAGTTCAGATAGCAAAAAAGGATGGAAATTGATGCTTTCACCGTTGATAATGTGGTGTTTGACCCCTATTTAAAACTTCACAAAGAGGAAGAAAATGAACATGTTTTTACAAGGTTTGCAGGCTACAACGGGCCTTTGTATCATCTGTTTGGGTCTGTAATGACCAACCCACGTCGAACTCTCGCCAATTTGGTTTTGTCCAAACCAAGGTAACAATCTAAGCATTTAAATTGTGTGTTAATGGATCCATGATCAAAGGCCCCAGTATCGTGCTCAACTACACCCCAACGCCTTCTATCGTTGTTTGGAATGACCGCCATAAACCGGAATACCAACTTCAAAGGCGGGAGGTAGATCCAATTCTAGGCACAAAAGAGGTGGTAGAAGATTACTTGGATTGGTTTACCACTTTGGTCATCCTCATGTGATCAATAATGATTCAGAAGCTATGAGAATTATTCAAAGGGGGTAAAGGAAATAACACGGGTGATACCAAGAGGAGTGGCCTATTTGATGTGGATTGGAAAACTCTATATTTTATGGTAGTACGTAAAGATGGTGTTACGTAAAGTAGTTATGCTATTAATGCTTTTTATATTTATAAATATTATGAAAGACTCAACTAATATTTATTTTCATATGTAAATAGAAAAACAAAGGACTTGCATTGACAGAGAGTATGACTCCATGCATAAGTAGAGATGACGCCATGATGGTTAATCAACAAAGGACCCTGCAACACCAAATCAGGAGGCTTCATGAACCAAACTAACATGACTCGCAAAGGAACTTAAAGAGGATTAGAGTCGATTCAAGAGGTGCGGGTACTAACCAAAGTCATCCGCAACCTAGTGATGAAGATACACATGATAAAGTCGAGGATGTGCAAGGTCATGGTCGTGGTGGTCGTGCTCGTGTTGGTCCTCGTAATCGTGGTCGTGCTTGTAATACTCATGTCGAAGAATCTCCTCCTCGTTCTCCTCAAATCTATCATGAATATCAAAATTGTATCAAACTTCAGTTGTTTGTGTGGCTGGATTTTAGCTTATTGGGACGAATTAATGTATCAATTTTTTTTTTTATTTGGCAGGAAAAAATAGCCATTTGAACAGTGTACACTAGATTTTCAAAAATTGAGTCGTTACACATGCTTCTAGGTGTTTATCGTATATAAAAGGAACTCTTCTCTCAAGAAAAATCCTCACACTTCTCAAATTATATCTCATCTCATCATCTAGTCAAAAAAATTAACACTTCTCAAACATGGCTACTAGCTGGTCCACCAACGAAGATATTGCAGCAGTTCGGGTGTGTGTGGTTACCACAAATCATGACTCATCTAAAAGTTAACTCTTCTCAAACCTTGGATACTGTGGGCTTAGACGGTAATAGAAGTGGAAGAACATGAAACGTAGTCAGGGATAAATTCGAAAAACTCTATGATCGATGTGATAATTCTAGAAATGATTTGTACAATGTCAAGTTTAATTTTCCTGAGCTCTGATCATTTTAGAAAAGTGGTAAAAAAAGTTCGTTCGCTGAGACTTGTGAAGATTCGTTTTAGACCTAATTTTGATTTAAAGTAGAAAATAAGTAAAATATTTTAATAATATTGGGAAGAACTGGAACTCAGGATTCCACCAAAATCACTTATGAATGATTTCTATAATGATTCTTTAACAATTATAGCTCTTTTATTGACTCTATTTCTTTGCCAAAAGTAGATTTCTAAAATATTAATTGTAAATCACAAGCATGGCGCATCAAAAGCTCTTAAGTCCCAGCATACACCAACAAACAAAATCACAACTAATTAAGAAAAATCATAAATCAATTAAAAGTCAATGGAAAAGTCATTAAGAATCAAAAATAGTTACCATTCATTCATGAAATATGGTTTCCTCCATTATCCCAGTGGTTGGGTTTAGCTAGACATAACTTTCTTAAAAGCCATTAAAATATTAAAAAAATCATAAACTGTTTTTGAAAAGCAAAACTAAACCCTAGTTTTCTATTTGTGAAAAGTTGTCCTGAAAATTGTATCTAAGGTCCCCTTTATATAGGATTTGGTAACCTCCTCTTGATCCTTATTCAACTAGGAAACCTAATTTCATTAAACTTTCTCACTTCCTTTTGTTTACTTATCCAACTAGGAGACTTAACCTCCTCAAAAACCAACAAAAACCTTAATTTTCACGTCAAAGGAGAGCCCAAAACGCTTCCTTATTTCTCTTCCCGCGCAGGCCCAATAAGGCCCAAAAAATACCAAATCCAAGTTGGTTTCACGGTTTTGCTCATAACTTCTTCATACGAACTCGGAATGACCTCATTCTTTTTGCGTTGGATTCGTCGTTTTGCGTTGGATTCGTCTTTCAATTATATACATGATGGAGGGTAGAAATCCTGGATTTGAATGAGATACACTGTGTCTTTAGCAATTCTTCCTTGTAGGGCTCAATTTCACTTCTTTCAGAGATGTAACCTAATAAAACACATAAACTACAAAAATAATAATAACACACAGTAATTCACACAAAATCTAGCAAATAAGTATAAGGAAATGATACTTAAAATATGTAAATTTTACACTTATCAAGCTCGACATCAAGGGATATGTAAATATATCTCAAATGGATGTTAATCATTTACGATTCAATATAATACTAACTTATTATTCATTTCTTTTTCAGACTCCTCATTCTCTTAAGGAATTTTCACGCATTTTGCATGCTATGATGTATTGAAAGAAAATGAAAAGTATTTCGATTACGAGTATTTTACACTTGACAATTAACTAATCAAGTGTAATGTTATGATCTACTATAGGTCTTTAACTTTATTGTAATGTCTTATCCTTCAATGAAAACTATTATGAATTTACTAGATAAGTCCAAACAACTATAAGTGAACTTTCATTTTAAATTACGGTTGGGTTCGTGAGTCCAAACCTAACCGTAAACAATCATGGATCCCTTGTGTTACTAATTGACACGTTTTGTTTAGCTTTGTTTAAGTGAATATACTAATTTACCTCAATTCGAGTTTGAACGAATGAATAAGTTTAAAATTTTGATTTTTTTAAACAAATTTGGAGTGAAAATAAATGCAAAACAAATGAGACCAGGATTATTTACGGTTGGGTTGGGACTCAATAACCCAACTGCAAAACTGACAAAAATGACTTCCCAGTTTTACGGTTGGATTCGAACCTTCCAAACCCAACCGTAAACCTAACAGAAAATCATTTCCCAGTTTTACGGTTGGTGTGACAGACCGAAAAATTTTATTTTCGCTTTAGACGGGTCGGGTTATGACCCGCTTGGCCAGCTCCAACTTCCCGATTCGCCACTCGAGATACCGGGCTTTCAAATTTCTTGGACCAATTCGATTTTTTTACCAAGCAAATGTTCATTGATTTATTCCAAGTTGCTCTATAAGCATGTAACCAAACTTTTATATTTCAAGGGTTATCGAATCCTACATATGATTCCTATCGTTTTGTTGTGAAGATACAATATCTCCTGCCAGCCTACCGTGCCGCACGGTCTTCCACTCGTGAGTGGGATCCTGACAACGCACACCGTGTCGCACGGGTGAGGGGGTGATCAGTCCCAGTGCCAAGGGTAGTGGGATACCAGCCACCGTTCCGAACGGATTTTCTGGCAAACTCACAGAACTAGGTCAAGCTCAACCGACTATCTTTTCAAATGATATGAACTACTCAAAAGAGTTAGTAATCATTTCTAGATGGATGGTATGAACTGCCACTATAGGCAATAACCATCCTTTCTCAGATGATATGAATTACCTGGAATGGTAATAATCATCTCTATCACATGTATCAGACAAATGATATGAATTACCTTAGTATGGTAATAATCATCTCTTATCGCACGTTTTGTACATTTATCATATGGTATGAATTACCTTGGATGGTAATAATCATCTCTCACTAAGTAGTATGAACAGCCAGTAATTGGACTGCAACTACCTCGAGAAGATTTACAATCATCTCCAAATAAATGGTATGAACTGCCGCGCAGCAACCATCACTTTTAGATGATATGAACAATCTTGTGCTGAACCGCAGAGCGGCTTCCTACGTACCCTCTCCGTAACTCGAAGGGATCAAGCACGACCGTAGTTCATCATCCTTTGTTTAGATAGTATGAACTACGTACCCATAATGGTAGCAACTATCTCTCACTTGATGGTATCAAGTAAACTTATAGAAGCAGCATCAACATCAACACCATACCATAATGTAAATTGAGTCTATTTAAATAGCATAAACCAATGACAAGATTAGACCATATATAAAACTACCAATTTTCACCATAATGATTAACCTACTCATATATAATTCAAGTACTGTCTAAGTATATATGTATTATTGAGGTTTTGCAAGACAACCATTTAGTTATGAAATGTAAAACATCATATTCACATGAATCATACTCACTTGTTCTACTTAAACCACATCTTAGTTAGATGGACAGTTGAAGAACTCAATACAAGTTGTTACAAGTTCATAATGTATCATTTCAATCATGATTCAGAAAAAAAACCATAATCCATTGATCGCATCATCACAAGATTTAACCACACATTGATAAATATATCAACAACACTGTGCAGAAATTTGAAAGAAATATAACGGTTAGATATCCAGTTATGTCTAATTTTATTAGCGCAAATGAGACTGAATTCCTACAGGCGTAGCTACAGAAAATCCTCTATTTGGGGTACTTCCCATGATCCATTTGTTTTAAAAGTTTTACATCTGAATAATAACAAAAATGGGTTTAGCGTGTCCAAAAATCATAGAAATACATGCATTCTAAGTGCTTCATTTTCATCTCAAGAACTCTACGACGTTATACGAATTCTGTAGAAACAGCTCTATGTACTACAACAGTTTATACCACTTTTTCTCATCCGATTATCTTCATATTTTAACAGAGTTTTCCTGACATATCTTATCATAACATATCCAAATTTCACTTAATTCTAACGGCTGGATTTTGGTTTATGATTCCAACAGTGCATACGTTATAGATGTCAAAAAAACAGATTTGTAGTTCATGTTATGGTTTCATCTTCTAGATTTAGTTTCAAAGTAGTTAAAACATTGAAACTTAAATACAAGCAAATCATAAATAATGGGGTAAGGGTGGATTTTCCTCATTGAGGGTCTACTCATAGCAAGAAGAACAAATTGAACTTGAAATTGAGAACTACATGAAGACTGAACCTATCAAGAAGACTTCAAGCAATTAACGTAGATATTGATGTTTCTGAAAGGTAAAACAGAGTAGTGTACCTATGTATATTTCAGATTTTTAGAGGTATTATTATATGACAATCATTGTACTCAAATATTTCAACACCATCATAGACTAGGCTTACTATAAAACATAAAGGAACTATAAGGAATAGAGCTATATTTACTAAAATCCCATTAAGCAACATATTGCTTTTCATTTCAATTTCAACAAAGTAAAAGACAAGGATAACATCACCAAATAGTACTTAAATTTAGCTTAGATTGCAACAAAGTTAGTTTCAAGTAAGTGCAATTACGTTGTCACATATAGATAAAAGCAAATATCACATGCAAACCTTTTTCTATTGAAACTTTTATCGAACAGGTTGTGGGTGTCTTTTGGTTGGTGAAGAGGTAACTCTTATGCTGTTATGTTTTTCCGCTTATATAGCTTCTCTTCAACCTGCAAACTCCAATTGGATAGGAACCTAACATTTCCAGCCATACAAGAATCTAAAGCATTCACAAATTGAAATCATTTTACACATTAAATTCAATGGAAACCAACACCTAAAACCCATTGTTTTAGGTGAACCATTAGCCTAAAACTCTCAAACCATCCAGAAATGAAAATCCAGCTACAACCCATTCTTTCTAAACTTTACATAACTCATAATCACCAATTTATTGAACTGATTTTACAACCCCAAAACTCTGTCCAAAATCTAACCTGTCGGTACTTGAAATCACCAGTAAATCCAAGACACTTTCCAACTCCTTATTGACTTCGAGTTCTTCACATTTAACCCCTAAAAGTACCCATAATCCATGACTGCAATGAAGGTTCTTTAACTGGTCTATATGACTAGAAATTTCAGAATAACTCGATCATAAATACACCACACAACGAAGCTCAAAACCAGTAATAACCCTTGTAATCGACTTCTATAACACCCTTTTTATTTTCACCTTTCACCGATTGTTTTCTTTAGAGAAGGAAGCATATACATTTTAGTAGCTAACATTTTTTTGATTCTAAAAATCTCACTACTAACGGCAACAACCAGGCAGGAATGGTTTCGGCATAAAAAGAAAAAGAACTGAAAAACCTTCTCATTTCTATGAGACCAGTACAGAGATGAGAGGAAGAAGATAAAAAATGAGTGAAGTTTCTTCCCTTCTCTAGAGAATAGAAAGATCAGAGCCATAAAATAAAACTGGACGGAAAGAACAAGGTTCTAATGCGACACATGTCCATCATGTATGTAAGCCTATTAAGGAACCAAGGCTTATTATAGAGGCAGCCTAGAAATATTTGAATATTAGAGTTGTATGCATTCTAAATGCAGAATTCAGATAAATGATAAAATCAAATCTTGGTGAGAGAAAAATCGGCTAAATATTGCTCTAAATAACTGAATCTGATTCAGGAAATAAAAAAACCAAGTCTCTCTCAAAATCTTAGATTCGGCTAGGGTTTCAATTTGAAACAAATATTCTCCAAAATCCATTGATTATTTGAAGAACCAAACTCGTTTTCGTTTCTGTTTAAGTGAAGAACATGAACTGTAACTCCAGTTGTATTCATCAGGTAAGTTTGATTTTGATTTTACTTTATTTTATTTTTCTTATTATGATTTTTATTGTATTTTAATTTTCGAGTTATTGATTTTGGTTTTTATTGATTATCAAACTTTTGTTTTTGTTCTTCAAATCAGTCACCGGTGAGATTAGATATTGGTTTGAAGATTCCAACTGAAGTTACAGTTTATGCTTTCAATTTGATCATATTTTCATTCGGCTCAAGCTGTTGTATTAGTTCAATCATTCATCGCAAACTGAAATTCAACTTTCAGGTATAATTGATTTTTTTTTATTTTGTTGAATTTTTGAGTTTATGTTTATTATGAAACTCAGATCCATTTGTTTTTATGATTTTTATGTTTATGTTGTTGATGTTCTTATTCAAATCTATTGGAATCAAAATTGTTATGTTTTTGATGTTCTTATTCAAATTTTGTTGTTGGTGTTGTTGTTTATATTCACAGGAAGTGAAATTGTTTTTTGTTTTATATTTTTTCCTGTAGATTATTGGAATCAGAATTTGTTATGTTGTTGATTTTAATATTCAAATTTTGTTGTTGGTGTTGTTGTTTATATTCACAACTAGTGAAACTGTTTTTGGTTTCATACTTTTTCCTGTAGATTATGGAATATGTTCTCGCTGTTATATCTCACAAAGAGGATATATTATCTTTTAGTATTGGTCTACAAGCGTCTGTTTGTGATTTGAAGAGTTGTATATGTTCAAGTTGGTGCCAATTATCTGTTCTTTCTATAGAAATTTTCCACATAGTTTGTGATCAGCAAAAGGTTATCAATTCTGGTTTTGATCTCCAATATGTTGCTTTATTTACTTTGTTTAATAAGCTTCCATCTCTTGATTTACATGTAAGGCATAAAGATGAGTCCTCTAGTTGTAGTTCAGAAATTTCAGGAATCATACCATTTGAGCAGCCACGAAGTTTAGGAATTATATCTTTCGAGCATGCAACACTTACAAATTTAGTTGATTATGATGTCCGTAATAAAGTTAAAGAACCGTTGAAGTCTGCGCTTTGGTTAGGCCTTTTTCAGGGTGTCAATCAGGTGTTTACCGGAGGTGTTCAACAAATTCTCTCTGATTTTTTGAAATATCATGCAATATCTGGGTATTCATTTAAGATGACAAGGAATGAGAAGTTGGGGATTGGTGCATGTTGTTCTAAGAAGGAAGAAGAGAAATGTGAATGACATATATATGCTGTTTCTATTGATGATGTTGAAGGTAGTCCTTTTATTATCAAAGAGTTAAATAAGAAGCATACTTGTTGTGGTGGAGTTGTAAACAGACCACATCTGTCGAAGAAACTAATTAGTATCTTGATTCTTGAAGAGATTAAACAGAATCCAAAGAAGAAGACAAAGAATATTATGAATCAGATTACAAGAGAGTATGGCTTTGACATTAGTCGTTATTATGCATATGCAGGGAAGAGGCATGCATTGAATATCACATGGGGAGAGAATGAGAAATCATTTATGTACTTGAAATGGTATACCAACAAATTGACTGAAACCAATCTTGGATCTCGTGTTGTTTTGGAAGTTGAAAATGGGACTCAAAAATTTCAGAGATTGTTTATCTGTTTCGGAGCATGCATTCGTGGATTTATTACTGTCGTCCTTTGTTATTCCTTGATGCAGCCCATTTGAAGAGCAAATACCTTGGTCATATCATGGCAGCAACATGTCTAATCGGGGTAAGTTTCTCTTAAACATTCTATTTGTTTCTGAGTTAGTAAATAGGTTTGTTATTTAATCTTATACAGATGAAACCTAAAATCATGCTACAAACAGATGAAACCAAGATGAAAATCAGTGAAACCTATTTACAAAAAAAATTATTTGAAATAGATGAAACCTTATTGATGAAACCAAAATTGGGTTCATCATTTTTATATGCTGAGACATTTTTTCCTGTTCTATTTCAGAAATCTATCATTTTGCTTATGCTGTGGTTTCTTCGGAGAATGACGCGAACTGGAAATGGTTTTTGGATAATTTGAAGCAAGTCCTTTCTCCTCTGCGCAAAAAGCTTACTTTTGTGAGTGATCGAGGTAGTGGTTTGGTTAATCAAATTCCTGATGTATTCCCTGATGATGTTCATGGTTGGTGTTATTGGCATATGAAGAACAATATCAATACATACTTGCCGAAGTCCAGTAAGGTTTATAACAATTATGTGCTTGGATTGTTTGAAAAATGTGCTTATGCTAATACACATACAAAATTTTCAGAGAATTGGGAGAATTTGTTGCAGGTCAGAAATAAGAAGTTACAAAATTATCTGAGTAGAGCTCCGGTTGATAAATGGGCAAGTGTTTATTTCCCGGGTCGTCGTTATGGTAGGTTGTGTTCGAATAGCGCTGAGAGTTTCAATATTTGGATCCTTGAAGAGAGAGAGAATCCTATAGCCATCATGGTTGATGAGATCAAAGTAAAGCTTATGAATCAAATATGCGTACGTCGCGAAGAATGTGCAACATTATTGAAGTGGCGAGAAACTTTATGTCCAGAATTTGAAATTGAGCTCTACAACAACAAGATGCACGGCCGCGAATATAGTGTCACCAAGTCGTCACAATATGTGTTTGAAGTTCATTCGACATTAACACAAAAGGTCGATTTGGAAAGAAGAACATGTTCTTGCAACCGCTGGCGCATCAACGGTTTTCCTTGTGCCAACGTTATCCGTTGTATCATGCTAAATGAACAAAACCCGTATAAGTATGTTGAATTCTACTTCATAGTAAAGTTCTACCATGAATCCTATGCAAGACCAATTAATCATGTTCCCACAGTTGAAAAACCTGCGATTGTGTCTCCAAAATCTCTTGTTCTTGATCCTGATGCTCTACCACAATCAGATCGTCCAAGGAAGAAGAAGAGAATTCCTAATACAGGTTCAGTTCCTAATAAGAAGATGAGAACTTATGGTAGCTGCCATGTTTTGAGTGCCCATAACCGAAGGACATGCCCTTCACGGCAGATGTGAATTCATTTTGACAACAATTCATCGACTTTCATTTTCATTTTTCGTTTAGACTACTATATGTTTTAATCTACATTTTTTTCCTATATTTTTTACAGTTAAAATTTTAATTTGCTCTAGGTCTTTCATGTTTTTTATTTTTAGATTAAGTTTGTCAGAGTTGCAGGCTTTTATAATTTATTGGAGCCAAAATATGTTTCATAGTTTGTCACATTCTTCAGTTTTTTTTTCATCTCTAAATTGATGGAACCCTTTTTGGTTTCATCGTTTTTTTCATCTGGAATACGATGAAACAAAAACAAATGATGGAACTTTTTTTGGTTCCATCATTCTTTTTCATCTGGAACAAGATGAAACCAAAAATAGTGATGGAACCTTTTCTGGTTCCATCATGTTTTTTCATCTGGAATAAGATGAAACCAAAATTAACAGAAAAATATCATCCTGGAATAAGATGAAACAAATCATTGAATAAGATGTTCATCCTTCATTAAGAGAAAATATCACAACATCTTTTATAACTTAAGAGTAGTGATTGATGAAAAGACTGTTCTTAGCTACCCTCTGTTTACAACTTCTTTAAACTTTAATAGTTTTACGGACAACCACTGTATTTTACCACAAACTTCTTGATTAAGACTGTTCTTAGTTTCAACCTGTGTTTTTCACAAACTCTAACCCAAACTCGGTTTCACTGTATTTTACCACCATGAACTGCATATTCACTTCCATGAACAGACAACCACCACTAACGCACCATCAATCTTCTTTCTCTGCCACCATAAACGAGACACACCTGAAAATAAACCAAACAATTGATAACTGAACCTTCATGTTACTCCTCTTCCTGGATGTTGCAAGTAGTCCTCCTCCACCCTAATGTTTGCCCATCTTTCTCCATTATAACTTTAAGTTGCAACTTTGGCCTCATAGTCTGCAACTTTTTCAAGGAGTATCTTGCATGCCAACTTTGGCCTCATATTTTGCACCTTTTGTTTTATATGCTCTTTGAATGAAAAATTTCCTTTCAAGAGGCTTTTCATGTAATAACAAACATGAAGGACGCAATCATTCCTGAAATTAACAAAACAAGATCTTTAAATTGAACAAAACAAAAAAGGATTGAAATGAAGATATTGAAGAGAAGATCTCTTTTCAATATCACAAGTTCTTTTAAAGCACTTACACATCTTGTTGACATTACAAAGGGGAGTTCAAAACAATTTCTTTTGTTTGACTTGCCGGGTCTAGGCAGAGCTTTGCAACATGTTGTTTGAATGCTGACACCATTCTTTCTTTCATGCTTTCAACACTTTTGTTGCATTCATCTTCAGTGGAAGCCATGGGGTTGTAGTTTTCAGTCTCATTATCAAAGAATAACAATGTCCAGTGATACAACTTTTCACTGAGTTTTGTTAGCAATGGAACGAATACAAATTCTGGAGTGTAATCCATTTTGTCGATGAAAAGCTTCAATTGCAGTGCGACAATTTTGCCCGATTGAGTGCAGTGTCTGAAATTCAGTAAAAAATCAAAAATCAAGTTCTAATTTTGTTTCAGAAAGACACTTGTATAAGATAATTTAGAGAAAACTTACATAGACATATGTGCTCAGAAAAACTGCCCTTTTGTACTTAAAAGTATCATCTGGTTTCAGGTTTTTCTTTGATATGTTTTTCTTGTCATTTGAGCAGGTAGAATTCAATCATATCTCATGTAATGTCACCCTTTCTTACCAAGGTATTCATATTCCTTCATGTAATGTACAACCCCAAATCTTTTTTCTCCCAAGCCATGTCACTGTTGTTAAATTGTTGAAAAACAAATTAATGATTAAAGAAGAAGAAAATAAACTGAAACAAATGTGTTCTCATTTTTGTTTCAACACTTAAATTATGAACCAAAAAACTGAATAATATGAATGCCACTTACATTTCATTGTGCATTTTAAAATATCTGCACACAATCGGTTTTTGATTTGAATCCAGCACTTGCATAATTTTTTAAGTTGTCCACTGCTTTCAACTTGACTTCCCTTTTCTCTTTTTGTTTGTTCTCCAACTTTCTAGTTTTCTTTCTGCTCACACAACGACTCTTGTTTCTTTTCTTCTTCTTAGCTTCTCCAGGTGTATAATCCTGCATCTTTATAGGTGCTTGCATACTCCTTTTGTTTTTCCTCATCCTTGAGATTATGTTACTCACTTTTTGTTCAGGACTGGCGTCTTCATTCTCACTATCTTCTTTGTCACTGTCAGTTTGTGTCAATCCCAACTCGAAATAAGGCATATCGTCTTCTAAAGCAATTACATCATTTGCCATGTTTATAACTGAGTAGTAGCACATGCCTTTACTTTATGGCTTTGATGTAGAAGTCTTCTTTGCATATTCATCTTCCATTTGCTGAAGAATAGTTTCATCAATTGAACCCTGAGTTGACATTTCAATCTGTATCTCTGGCTTTGATGAAGAACTTTTCTTGGCTTCCAATTTTACCTGCTCAGCCATCTTGATATCTTCTATTGTGTCTGGAGTCAATTCAGAAATTTCTTCAATTACACCCCTCAACTCAGTCTTCGACAAAGAAGATTCAACTTGCTCAGCCACCTTGATATCTTCAGCTGTGTTTGGAGTTATCTCCAAAACTTCTTCTATTACATTATCTTTGGCTTGCTTCCCTTTGATTTCAGATTCAACTTTCTCAGCCACCTCCAATTCTTCGATTGTGTTCGGAGTTAACTCCGAAACCTCTCTAATCAGTTGTTGAGCTTTGCCTTCAGATGATGCAACCTTTTCTGGTTCCATCACCTCTTGATCCTGAACTTCTCCTTCAGTTGATGAAACCTTTTCTGGTTCCAACACCTGTTGCTCCTGAACTTCTCCTTCAGTTGATGCAATCTTTTCTGGTTCCAACAAAGAATCCTCGAAATCTTCAATTAAACCTTGAATCTGAACTGCATGAGCTGAAACCTTTTCAGGTTCCACTGCATCATGTTGCTCCTGAACTTCTCCTTCAGTTGATGAAACCTTTTCTGGTTCCAACAAATAATCTTCAAAATCTTCAATTAAACCTTGAATCTGAACTTCATAAGCTGAAACCTTTTCAGGTTCCACTGCATCATGTTGTTGTGTTTCTTCAGGCATATTCATTACCTGCAAGATTTATTGATTTCAAAAAAATTAGATTCAGTGACAACAAACAAATCAAATCAAAGTAAAGTAAAGTAAATTATCACCTCAGCATTTTCAGACTTTTGTTCACCATCTTCTTTAACCTTAACATCGCTAGCATCTTATTCTATCATTTCAGCCACAATATTTATAGCTTTGCTTACCATATCCTGCAATATTTAACATATGTTTAGATATTAACATTTCTAACTTAATATAATTTTCAAATGAAACTTTGCTGAAACGCTTTCATTAAAAAAGAAATTCATACAAATCTATTCAAATGGAACTATCATTAACCCAACGCACACAAATAAACAATATCATATTTAACTCATCTAAGATTTAACATATCACCTCCACATCTTGTTCACTGTTTGAAACTGTTTCAGGTACCATTTCTTCACGGTTCCAAACCGTTTCTGTTTCATCTCTTTTACGTTTCTGTCTCACGTAAGTCTTCCTCACTGGTTGTAACTTATCCTCAACATCATATTTTGTCGGAATTGATTGATCTTCTTCCGAAAGCCCGTTGTTACCAACGCTTGTAAGTTTTTCAATCAAAATTCTCGCCCACTTATATTTTTCTTTGTAAGGGTTATCTTCATTTCCAGTTCCAACACTCTCTTCATTTCTATCACCAACAATCTCTTCACTTGCATTACCCTCTTCATTTCCATCACCAACCTGCAGTTCACCATCTATGTACTCTTCAACATGAATATCCTCTTCCTCTATACGCTGGACCAAGCGTATTTCTTGTTCATTATATGGAAGCAAGAAGGATCCCTGACGGTAACCCACATTCATCTGCGGAATACAATAAAAATTATGAAACTTGTTTTGATTTCATCATTCTTTTTTAATCTGGAATAAGGTGAAATTAAATAAACTATGGAACCTTTTTTTGGTTCCATCATGTTTTTTCATCTGGAATAAGGTGCAACCAAATAAATGATTGAAATTTTTAATTCTCAGACATTAAAATTTATAAACAAACAAGAACTGTTGTTGCTTTTACCTTTGAGAAAATTTCTGGTTTATTGTTAAGATCATCAAAATTATTCACCACTGCCTTGCTTATTTCATCTAGGTTCCATCTAGCGAACCTTGCGTACATCTCGTTCCCATCCTGTCTCAATGTGATGTTGACATCTCGGCAAACCAATACTGAAAAAAAAATACACAACATTCAAATTAGTAATCAAACTCGGGAAAAATAAAAAACAAACAATTTATGAATCAAAAGAAACAAAAATTAACTTACCAATGGGTAAATGACGCAACCCGATACATCATCAACTTCTTCAGCTTTTATTATAGACTCAATTATATACTCATGAAAAACATCTGTCCGACATACTTTATTCATCTCAAATACTTGGTACAAGTATTTTGAAGTCAGATTATGCCCACCTTTGTTTGGGACAAATATCGAAACCAAGAGATAGAATACAAATAGCTTGACGAAGTCTTCATCTTTGGTTTCATCTACTGCAGTTTCCATCATAGCTCTCAGACTAACAGTTTTCCTTATCTTCTTATCTTCCTTAAAATACTCGACCGCAAACATGTTCACCTTTTTCTTCATCTCAACATCCTTGGCTATATCAACATTCTTCATCATTTGTAGACCAAAAATCACAGCGAACTGTTCAGGTGTGGTCTACAGTATCATATTCCTTGCTCTCATTAACTTGAAATAATCTGGTTTCACACGCTTTACACTTTTATAATATGAACCTAAGATCATCTGAATTGCTCTGATCTTTTTCTTCAATTTTTCTTCTTGCAGCGTACCTTCGAAGAACGGTTTGAAGAAACGCCAAAATGGACAAACAACAAGTGCCTTCATGTGTTTTTCCTTACTCTCTATCAAAGCTTTTATCTTAGGTGCCTCTACACACAAATGATGCAACGAACACCTATATGGTTATGTCAGTCTTTTTTTCCGTGTTACAGAATAAGTAAAGCACAAACAAAACTTGTCCTAACCATACACAGAAGATGATGAAACCAATTTTGGTTCCATCAAAATAGACTTTAAGTAAAAAGCACCAACACTGTTGTTCCCAACCATACACAGAAGATGATGAAACCAATTTTGGTTTCATCAAAATAGACATTAAGTAAAAAACACCAACACTGTTGTTCCCAACCATACACAGAAGATGATGAAACCAAATTTGGTTCCATCAAAATATACATTAAGTAAAAAACACCAACACTGTTGGTCCCAACCATACACAGAAGATGATAAAACCTTTTTTGGTTCCATCCAAATAGACATTAAGTAAATAAATTAGGTCAAAACAGATGAAACCTAAAACCATGCTACAAACAGATGAAACCAAGATGAAAATCAGTGAAACCTAATTACATAAAAATGTAATTTAAACCTAACTATGAAACCGGTGATCTCGAAACAGATGAAACCTTATTAACCAAATTCATTGATGAAACCAAAATCGCGAAACTAAAAATCATTGATGCATGTTGATTTTCAACCATAAACAATCACTGAAGAACAATGAAACTTCGATTTACCTTTTGGAGAATCTTGTTTCGTAACTGTTTTATTAAGTTTTTTGTTCATCTTTTTATCTTTCTTTTTCTCTTGTTCTTCACCATTTTTAATGATGTTCAGTGAATTTGTTTTGATTTTTGGTTAGGTTTAAACTGTCAGAGAATAGAATAGAAAGATCTGAGTTAATAGAAAAAGGAGAATTTGGGAAACTTAGTATATCTACTGATGATGATGGACAACCGTTTGAGAATCAGAAATTCAGTTTTATGATTCAGTTTTTTAATTTACTGGTTGTGATCCAGATGATGATGACGATGACGATCAGGTTGATATTGATGAAGATTAAGATGATGCTGTTTCAGGAGATTTTTCTGATGATTTTGAAATTGCCGAACGGTTGGAATTTTGGAAGTGGTTGAAGAGGGAAATAATGAGGTTTCGAATTGAATTAGGGAGAAGTAAATGAGTTTGAGCGGTTTTAAGGGAGGGTAGTTTAGACAGTTGAGTTCTAATGGTTTTTTTGTGACAAATTTATTTTGTTGGGTTTTATATTGTTGGATAGTGACACCTTTGGGCTTATAACCCATGACCTGATATATATATATGCGCCTTAATTAGTATATGGTTCAATTTACTGTTCAAATTGAAACCATACCCTGTTATGATGTCCTGTTCATAACAAAAATAATTAGATAAGTACAAGGCTAAATCCATATTTATGGAAATAAAGCAGAAAAAATTAGAGAAGAAAAATAATAATCTCCGCCGATCGACAACGTCGTGTTCCACCAGTCGATTAAACGAATCGACCGTAATAATAGCTTGACCAGTCGATTAAACGAATCGACCGTAATAATAGCTTGACCATCACGAACATTTCGTGTTGATAACGTGTTGTGATTATTGCATTTAAATCTATTAATTAGTAGAAGTAGCTATAAGTGTTTTTATCACTAACATAGATTGTAACAGATTACTGTAATCTGTATGTACTACTATTGCTACCAGAAAATGATCGAAGGATATTATACAGGGAGCTTGCTAACTAAAAGAAATAAGGGAAAATTGTTGATATGACCCCATTTTATTGCCTACATTTTAAATATGACCCCGTTTTTTTAACTATTACAAACATGACCTCATTATTTTTTTTGTTATAAGTATGACCTCATTTTTTATAGGGAGTGTTTGGATACAACCTCAAATAGTATTTTTTTTTTACTAAATTAAATTAAATTAAGATTTTATATATTTTAATTTAATAGAAAATATCAATTTGATCTATTAAAAATAAACCCACGTCATAATTAATCAAAACTTAATAAGAATTAAATCCCAATAACCAAATTTTCAGTTTCTGGAATAAAACATCAACAACAAAAAAATACCATTTTTTAAGTGGGGTGTGCATGTAAGATAAAATTGAAGAAAACTCACTATATAAAATTGATTTATACTTAATAAGGTATAGTAAGATCTTAATTTAATTTAGTCAAAAAACTTACTGTTTGAGGTTGTATCCAAACATTCCCTACAAAAAATGAGGTCATATTTTTAATAAAAAAAAAACGGGGTCATAATTGTAATAGTTAAAAAAACGGGGTCATATTTAAAATGTAGGTAATAAAATGGGGTTATATAAGCATAATCCCCAAGAAATAAAGAAAGGGAAGCTGTATTATTCAACTCAAAAACCGAACAGGACATCATGCTATATATACTCTGTCGTATGATGAGTACAACATATAAAAGCTACGTATGATATAACGTGTCTTTATATAACAGTAATTACTGACTTAAATTTAATTTTGACCAAGTCAAGACTTATCTCTAATTAAATTATGTTTATCTTATAGAAATTTATGGTGGGGAGCCACGTCATTCTACAAAAAAAACTCGTATTAGACGGGGTCGATGGTTTTCGCTTTTAATTTTAGAATTGGGCGTTTCTATATAAGAGAAGGGAAAGGAGAGAGGCGAGAGAAACAGAAGGACAAGGAGAGAGACTAGATGAAAAAAACCTAGTACAGAACAGAACCAGGGTATAAAAGTGACAACGAGGAGGATCGACCAACTATCTACAAATTAACAGGATTGGTTTTTTTTACCACGAAAGACGATCTATATAGCAAGTTAGGGTTTCTACCGTTGGGTTGATAGAAATAGTTAAAGGTAAGATTTTTATCTCCTCTGCATTGCTTATGTAAAACAATAACTCAATTTGAATTGAGGTTTTGGTAATCGAAACTTGTGTAACTTAACACTGTTTCACCGTTTTTTAATGGGTGTGAGAAAGATTCAAACTTTGTGCATTCTTTGATTTAAATGTGCCTCTTTTTCTTTTCTTTTCCTTCTTAACTCTAGGGTTCGTAATTACAGGGTTTTGAATTAATAACCTTTACCTTTTTCACTTACAATTATCTTTCCTAGTTCCTCATTCTGTTACTAGGTTGAAACTAAAAAGCTTTAGTCATACGCAAGCTTATATGTATGACCTTTTTGTTGAATAAGTACCAAATTTCAATCAAAGACCATTTCTGTGTTCTATTGATACATAGTTATTGTATATATAAATATTTTAGTGTAGAATACAAATTCAGTGAAAGAAGAAGCCCAACCCAAGTATAAGGTGCAAACGTCACATTTATCCTTTCCACTGGTGACTCTTGCTTTTTTGTGGTTACTCTTGGGTTAGGTGACCTGCATCATGCACTCTGAAGCGATCTAAGTTTATTTGACTGGTTAGTTCTCTGTCTTGTTTATTATTTCCTTAATATTTGTAGATTGAAAATGTTTTGACAGTTATTTTGTGGGTAGCTATGCACCAGGTCAATGTTATGAGTAAAGGACTATTTTCTCTTGTCGGTGGTCACAGTTAACTAGATAATGGGAGATGAATCTAATTCTGACTCGCATGACACTCATGATGAAGGTAGCTATTCCATTTTTTGAAGTTCTACTAAAATATAGGTTGACAAATTGATCGTATGTGTGTCAGCATGTTTTCCTTGATCGTAAAGACCCTCGTCACCACCAAAATTTACATGATTATAACACTTATACTCTATCATAACTCATAATTGGGAAACTCATTTCAACTATAAAATTGATGTTATCTTTCCTTTGATGTCCAACCCATTTTCAATAAGTTAATGGTTATGACATCGAGTGATTTTTGGCGAGGTTGATTTCTATTATGTCAACATAACATATTTTCTGAAACTAGAGGATGGCAAGTTAAGACATCCTAGTGTTTGGAAGTAGTCTGATTTTTGAGGGGCATTTTTGAAGTCATTTTTAACAGTATGTTTTGTGGACCTGGAGTTTCTGGTAGAAGCATTTAATCCACTTAGGAGCAAGGCTACCAGTACTGGAAATAGTCATTTTGCTTAATCTTGCCAATAATTAGCTCTTGTTGACTAGCAAACAACGTGATTGATTTTTTATTGTTGAAAATGACGTGAAATGTAATGTGACATTACATACTTTTCTTGTTTTTTTTTTTTGTAGGTGTGTCTAACCTGATGTCATATTTGCTTGTTTGCTCATAATTATTTCTAATTGTTTGATATTTTGATATTTTGACAGATGACGAAGATGAGTATGAGGAAGCTGATGAAAAAAACGATCTCTTGGGATTTATGTTTGGAAATGTCGATGGTGCTGGTGAGCTCGACGTTGATTACCTTGATGCGGCAAGTCCCTGTCTGTAATTTTGTTTCCTGTTTATATCGTTAGTAAATTTGTGTTCTTTGTTGTTTAATCATAGAGGCAATCTTATATAAAGATAATCACAAACGTTTAAGTAATAATATAATTAAAAAAAACACTTGCAAAGGTTCCCGCAGAGTTTGTTGATCTCTTAAAAAATTTCCCTCGCTTTTCCAACTGCTCTTAGATTGCAGATAGTAATCGACCCTGTAAATAGTTATTTTTCTCGATTTAATATATACTTTGGCGTGTACGTAGGTATTGGTCTTTCATGTTACATCAATGTATTGTCAAAGCAACACATTCATATTACTCTAGGCTTCATTGTGTAAGAACAGTTTAACGCTCCCTGCAAAGCTCTTTTCGTTCCTTTTGTTGCAATATGCTTAAGTCTCGTTGAACAGCTTTCAATCTAGTGTGGAAAAGGAATCACTCTTAGATACAGGTCCCGTAGCTCAGTTGGTCAGAGCATTGGTCTTATGAGCGAAGGTCGCGGGTTCGAGCCCCGCCGGGACCATTCGGCCCATGGCCATTGACTTGAGACATTCTTGGTACCATAGGTTTTATCGAATCATATGATAATTTATTAGTACAATCTCATCCTTCCATCATATATCTTAGAATACAAGGTTTAGATATTGGTTCTGAGTTTTCTTTGATAATCCATTTTATAATCTCATGTTGGGAAAGCATGTAACTATCTCTGCATGATGTGTGTACGTGAAAGTTCGTGTTATGGATCTCATCATCTTTTGTGTAGGCGTTAGCTGCACACATTTAGGAACACATACAATCTTAAGTTGATGATGGGTGTTCAAATATATTTCGACAGGATGCAAAGGAGCATCTTGGTGCACTGGCAGGGGATTTGCGTCCATCGCTGACAGATATTGATGTATGGATTTCCTCAACAATTGGCATGTAGTATATGGAGATTCGGCGGAGTCATTCCACTTCAATTTTTTATTTTTGTGAGACTGATCATGTTGTTTAACTTGTAGTTATCAGTAAAATTAGCAGACAAATCTGCGGATGCTTCTGAACAAGGTGATTTGACTAGCTAGAATTATGGGTTGTCTCAGTTTGGATTGCATTATTATTTTACTTAGTCTGTTTTATTAAATGCACAGTTATGGATCACAGCTTAGTGTTTTTTATTAATGTGCTGGTTTTAATATAATATGTGTTAGATTATGATGAAAAGGCTGAAGATGCTGTTGATTATGAAGACATCGAAGAGCAGTACGAAGGGCCTGAGATTCAAGCCATTTCGGAGGAAGACCATTTGCTGTCGAAGGAGGAATTTATTAATGCTAAAATGCCATTGACCACTGGTCAACTTAGTACTTCTGTTTTCGGTGAGGAGAATTATGATGAGGAGCCTGTGGGAGATGATATTGATGCGGAACATACAGTGGTTTTAATAGATGAAATTCTTCCTTTAGCAGGTTATTTTCTAGGAACGCCAATCTTCTATTGGATCTCACACTATTTGCTTAATCTATCGCAAATTAAAGTTTGTGGCGATATTGTGTGCATATCTTTCAAAACTAACTTATCTAACTCCTTGCAATAGTCTTTCATGGGTTTCCTATATAACTTTAGGATTCTGTTAGCTGCATACTGGTCAATTTTGGTCATGCATTTGTTTTTTGGTCTTTTTCTTCGGTCTCTGTCTACCACGTCTCAACCCCTATAAAAAAGTAAGGTATTTTCTGGTGACTTAGTGGCGAAATTTGCCTCCCCACCTCACCCACAGACAGGCACACACTGTTAAGTTTTCTGAATATGACATTACTCTGTATCTTATTGGTTTTCTTTGTTGCGCATACCTGAATGTAAGAGGTATGAATCAAGTAAAGATGTGAAAAACACCAGTTCCTTTGTCTTTGACAGCATGATACCCAGTAATTAGTCTCTTTGAGGCTTATATATTACTGGAAACATGTCTTTGTCAAATATGGGAACTGAAGTTGGTGTGTCAGGGTTTTTTCCCTGCATGTTTGAATTACGCCACATAGTTCAGTATAAGTAATTTTGTTTACTTGTTTTATTGGCAAATATTTTCACCTCTTTTGCTTAGCAGGAACTCTTGTTTCAAAGCACAGTTCTGAACAACCAAGCAGCTCGGCTATTGAAAGAGATCCGGAGCTTTCTCTTGAGAAGGGTTAGTTATAAGTTATAACCCTGTTGAAGAAAATTCAATTCACTAGGTCATCTAAATAAATTAAGCTCAAGCTTACATTCCTCTCATTAGTTCATCACTTCATAATGAAGTAGAATTTATTACTGATAAGTTGGTTCTTGTCATGCTCATGGTAGAAACCAACATGTTAGTTGTAATTCTTTTCGTTCTTGGACCCTTTTTTTTATAATTAAGACTTAATCTTCTGTTACTTTAGTCACTAAATTAAAAAGAATAGGAGAATAAAGACTGCAGGGGTCAAGTAATTCACTTATTGCCATTATACTTTTTTTGAATAGGATCACTCTTTGAATATGCTTTTTACGCTCCCATTAAATATTGGGAGAAGAACAGCTATATTGTTCTAAAATGACGTCTCTCAGAGTGTTAATTGTTTATAAGTACTATGTTATGTCAGGTGAAACAATGCTATTACGTGGTTAAGTACTTCATACTTCTGTACTTTGTAACTGTTATGTAAATATGTCTTTCCAGTAAAAGTTGCTCCAATCTTGTAGTTTTTGTATAACCACTAAACTGTTAACACAGCTTTATTGATCTATTACATGTTTAGAGCTGTTTTTCTTTTTCACTTGAGAGCTGTTTTTTCTTGGTCATGCATTAGATTTTGATCCCTTCTATTTCTCTTTTAGCTGAGAATCTTGGAACGGATTCTGAGGAAGAAAAATCTCTTGCAAATATTGAGCCTTCTCTTGAACCAATTGAAGATAGCCTGTCCGTTGATTTGAAGGATATTCAAGAGGTTGGTTCAATACGACATGTCACTTGAAGTCAATAATGATAACGACCTAGTTTTTATCTTTTTAAGGTGCATCTGTATGTGCTAGATTGATCAAGGGGTGTCAAATTAGGCTCATTCGAGACTCTTGGCTTTCCGTTGATCGATCATCTAGATAACCCGAGATAACTTGTCTCAGGTGTCAGATGATCTGGACTCCCCGATTTCTACTTCATATTATCATATTGAGGATAATACTGCCTTTTACTTTCAACTGATAGTTGTCAGCTCTTTTAATGCCATATGCTTGCAAAATTTCCCTTATCACGGGCGTTGCCATGCTGTGCATTCAGTTCCTGATGGTGCACTCTCTCTTTCTCTCCCTCAATTTCTACTTATGTGTGGGTTTTGATTTACATAATTTCGTAGGACGATGAGCTTCAAGATTTAGAGGAGTCAAAGAAAAACACAGCTTCATTGCCTATTTTGTGCATAGAAGATGGAATGGCAGTGTTACGGTTCTCTGAAATTTTCGGTGTTCACGAGCCCCTAAGAAAAAGGGAGCAGAGAAACCATAGGTATCCGTATCCTTATCCAAAAGGTGTGCGTTATGCTACTACTGTATTATTTCTTATGTTTTCTTTTCCTGGTTTAAGTTAACTTTTGGGCTGCTTCTGTATAATATAACTTGAATAGTCTGAAATTTTTGATTCTTTTCACACTTCCAGAGAAGCTTAAAACAGTGGATACTTCTGAGATTGTTGAAGAGGACGAAGAAGCTTTTCTTCGGGGGCCGTTGCAGAGTTCGTCTAATGCTAAATTAGTGATTGTTTCTCAATATGGTGCCAGAGATAGTGATGGGGAATCAATGATGTCTGGTGTTGGGCAAAGGATTGGTATGAGGGAAACACATGCTTTTGAACAAACAAAAGTCACCTGTCACAGTGCAGAGCCAATGGAAGAGTGTGTTTCTGTCGATCTGGCTTCAGAACGAGTATCACCATCTTGTCCAAAATTTTACCTTCTCGATCAGCAAAATTGGGAAGACGAGATCATTTGGAACAATTCACCTGCAGTGGGTTCAGAATCTTCTGAGAATTCGATAATATCTGGCATCGATATTGAAGGTTCCACTAATGTAGAAGTAGAATCGGGAAATAAGACACGAGATTTCAATCCAGATATCACAGTTGAACCTGCTGAAAAGGGTCACAGTGTTTTCCTGAGCAGCTACCCTGTTTCTGTTGAACCTTTCGGCTCAAGAAAATTTTCAGGCTCATCTGGCCTTCCTTTCTCCGAAATGCATCACCCACAATTATTGAGATTAGAATCCCGTTTCATGGATGGTTCAAGTGATACTGAAGTACAAACAGAGAACTCTGAAAATTTGCATAAACGTGATGCTATAAATCTTTTTAGCAAAATGCTTTCATTGAGAAACATGGAATTGCTGGATGGATCTTGGTTGGACCAAATAATTTGGGAACCTAAGCAAGATCTTCCAAAACCAAAACTTATCCTTGATCTTCAGGATGAGCAGATGCTCTTTGAAGTTTTAGATAATAAGGATAGTGGAAATCTCCTATTTCATGCTGGGGCTATGGTAGTCTCTCGGTCTGTGAAGTCGAATGGTGGTGATTCTTTGGATAGCCCTGGTCAAGGTGGAGGGGCTTCTAAATTTAATATTTCTAATGACAGGTATTATTCGAACAGAAAAATGTCCCAGCAACCAAAATCACACTCGAAAAAGCGCACAGCTCATGGGGTCAAAATCTGGCATTCAATACCTGGTTTGATGCTTCAGACTATGAAGCCAAAGTTGAGCAAGTAAGGCTGGCTACTTAATTGATCCATCTCTCTCACACACAAACACCTAAACACAATTACACTTTTTTACTTTATCTTAAAACTAAATGAGAATTTGCTTGACACGATCACTGTGGCGCTAAATAGCCAAATTTGTGAGAATATAGCTCATTATTGCTGGAATTTCAGCTTCATAATCATATGACATAGACACATGATTAGAAAGATAACCTTTTGCTTAAATAGATTCAGTCCTAGTATAAAGCAAGCATAATCAGCACATCAGCATTATAAACACCTTCAGCAGCACCAAACTTGATATGAAGGTTCAACATAATTAGCATGAACTGATTTAGTAGAAGAAATCGGTAGACATCTTTTTAGGATTAACTTGGACTTTTACTTTTATTTCCTCATACTAGAATGATTAGCATGAACTGATTTAGTAGAAGAAATTGGTAGACATCTTTTTAGGATTAACTTGGACTTTTACTTCTATTTCCTCATCGGTAGCCTCAGTCACAGTTTTAGTAACTTATTTATCTGTACTATTTTCTCTTGTTGCAGTAAAGATATTGCTTACTTTCATAGACCCAAAGCCATATGGTATCCTCATGACAACGAAGTAGTAGCAAAGGAACAAGGAAAGCTATCTACACAGGGTCCCATGAAAATAATACTGAAGAGCATGGGGGGGAAAGGTAGTAAATTTCAAGTGGCTGCTGAGGATATCGTATCTTATATCAAAACAAGGGCCTCAAAAAAGCTAGGTTGGAGATCTATGTAGTACTATTATTACTTTGCCAAACTTGGCTTTTTCCATTATTTGCTTGCTTACTGTGAACATGGTTCTTTTGGTCTCTTATACTTGTGAGTTGTTTTGACCCTTTTTTGTGCAGATTTCAGACCATCAGAACAAGTTAAAATCATTTATTCAGGAAAGGAGCTTGAAGACAGTAAGTCTCTTGCTATGCACAATGTTTGTCCAAACTCTGTTCTACATCTTGTGCGCACAAGTATACATCTGTGGCCAAGAGCCCAGAAGGTGCCTGGTGAAAATATGTCATTACGTCCTCCTGGGGCTTTTAAGAAGGTGTCAGACCTTTCTGTGAAGGATGGACATGTCTTCTTAATGGAGTAAGTGATCATCAGATTTCCTTTTCCCCCCTTAAATTTACTCATTCTTTTGTCGTGTGATGGATATTTTAGTCTGCAAGTGGAAATATGAAATTGTAAATTCCTGCAAAGTTTCCCTTGTACAAGGCTTAACTTTATTGTATTCATTAATATCTTTCTAGCTGAAGCTTTATCTGATACATACAAGCAATAATGGGATGTACATCACATCAATCCCTTAACATTTTTTACGTACATTTCCTCTGAACTTGTATTCGGATCTAATAGTATGACATTTTGGTGATCTTAGAGTCTGCATCATAGATGCTTCTGGAATCTCTATTCTGAAGTTGCATCTTGTTTGTAACCTTTGGTATTGCAGGTACTGTGAAGAGAGGCCTTTACTTATAGGAAATGCTGGGATGGGTGCAAGACTCTGCACTTATTATCAAAAATCAGCACCTGTTGACCAAACTGCCTCAGCACTTCGCAACGAATGTGGGGGTTGTAATCTTGGCACTGTTATTTCGCTTGATCCTGCGGACAAATCCCCTTTCCTTGGTGACATAAGACCTGGTTGCACCCAGTCGTGTCTTGAAACAAACATGTACAGAGCACCTGTATTTCCTCATAAGTTGCCCACAACTGACTACTTGTTAGTTCGGTCTGCAAAGGGAAAACTTTTTCTTAGGCGTATAGACAGAATACATGTTGTCGGACAGCAGGTATTTTTATCATCACTATTTGAGAAGGCACTAATATTTTATGGCAATATTCATTGTTGATATAAGTTGAGACTGACATTCGCCGGGGTTTATACAGGAACCGCACATGGAAGTTATTTCCCCTGGGTCAAAAAATCTCCAGACTTACGTTGGGAACAGATTATTGGTGTATGTGTACCGCGTATGTCGTGTCAATGAGAAGCGGGGGATGGCTCCATGCATCAGAGCAGATGAGTTAACGGTCCAGTTTCCTTGCTTGTCTGAACCCATTCTTCGGAAAAGGTTGAAGCACTGTGCTGATTTACAGGTAGATTCTAATAATTATCATTGTTCCTAGTTCTGTTACTGGATGCCTTCGCTCCGTTACTCTAATCTTTTTCACTTGACCTTGTAGAAAGGAACAAATGGGCAGTTATTTTGGGTTATAAGGCGCAATTTCCGAATTCCGGTGGAAGAAGAACTTAGGAGGCAGCTGACACCCGAAAGTGTGAGTTACTTGATACTTGTATTTTCTGTGTTCACGTCGCAGTTTAACACCCTAATTATTTTTGTTAGGTGTAGTCATATAATTTCCATGTGAAGTACTTCTCTTTGTCTTTTAACTTTCCGAAGATCATTAAAGTTCCTCAAGTCTTACAGCACTAGTAGATAACAATGTAGTAAGCTGCTGATCAGTGCTCCGCTCTTCATTAAATTGTCAGCAGTGTTTTTGCAAATTGTTTCCTCTCTGTATAAGCTTTCTCTGAATTACTTGGTCTTGCATCAGCTTCTTTTTTCTATTTATGGGCCGATTAGATCTTTAATCTTCTTCTTCTCAACCCGAGGCATAATTTATACCTATATTTATGACAGAAAGAGTTTGTTTCATTGTTATATTCGAATCTTGGATCCCTGAAGTGTGTTCTGATTTCAGGTTTGTTGCTATGAAAGCATGCAAGCTGGGCTTTACCGCCTTAAGCGTTTAGGGATAAGCAGACTGACACACCCTACTGGCCTTTCTTCTGCAATGAACCAACTTCCAGATGAAGCCATTGCGTTGGCTGCTTCATCACACATTGAGAGGGAGCTACAGATAACTCCTTGGAATCTTACTAGCAACTTCGTCACCTGTACGAATCAGGTGAAGTATTTTCAAATGTTTTGAATCTCTCTGCTATGATTTTTATATGCTTTGGAACAAATTTTAAGTGCCGGAAGGGTTCAAATATGGATGTGTATTTTATATAAATTAAAGGGTGAATGTTCATACTTGTTGGTTACCTGGTTTCACTTCTTTTGAGTTGAATCTTTGTTTTCAAATCTGTATGTTCTAAAACTATCTTGGTGCAGGACAGAGAAAATATTGAGCGCCTAGAGATTACAGGAGTCGGAGACCCATCTGGCCGAGGCCTAGGTTTCAGCTTTGTACGTGTTGCCTCGAAGGCACCTATATCCAATGCGGTAGTGAAGAAAAAAATAGTTGCTCCTCGTGTGGGAGGTACAACAGTCACTGGAACAGATGGTGATCTGCGTAGGTTAAACATGGATGGGGCTCGTGAGGTATGATTCTTCAACAAAAGTTTTTTATTGTGTTCTATTTATTATTTTTAACTTTAAAGAGAAAGCATAGCCTTACCCTAATCTTGAGGCAAACCACAATAGGAGCATCCCATTGGCTTCAAAATCTATAAATTGTCCTTTTTAAATTATTACTCAAGTCGTGTCAGTTGTTGTTATGTGTTTTGAGCTTACATCCTATTCTGATCCATTTAGTTAAAACCTATCTTAGGTGCTACTTAAGTTCAATGTCCCGGAGGATACAATTGCAAAACAAACTAGGTGGCATCGGATCGCCATGATACGCAAACTTTCCAGTGAGCAAGCGTCTGCAGGGGTCAAAGTTGATGCAACAACCATTGGCAAGTATGCACGTGGCCAGCGGATGTCATTTCTTCAGCTACAACAGCAGGCCAGAGAAAAATGTCAAGAAATTTGGGATCGACAGCTTCAGAATCTTTCGGCTGCCGAAGGCGACGAAAATGAGAGCGACTCTGAAGCTAATAGTGATCTGGATTCTTTTGCTGGGGACCTTGAAAATTTGCTGGATGCAGAAGAATGTGGCGAAGCTGAGGTGGGTAGCAATGAATCCAAACAAGACAAAATTGATGGTGTTAGAGGACTTAAAATGCGGAGGCATCCAACCCAAGTCCAAGCAGAGGAGGAAATTGAAGATGAAGCAGCTGAAGCAGCAGAATTATGCAGGATGCTCATGGATGGTAAGAAGGGGAAAAGACGCTTACTTAGTCCTCTCAGCTGATACAACTCATTATTTATTTGATCTAAATGCATGTTAACTGTATCTGAATATTTCACAAGTGTATTTACATAGTGCAGATAGTAAGTCCTTAAAGAGTATTATTTAGCTTAGCAACTAGTCGACTAGGTAAGTTCGAGGTGATGTTGCGTTCGTCTCTGTCTCATGACTGTTAGTTAGACACCAAATAAGGATTAAAGAGCAGATCCAGTAGATATCTGCTGTCTCTTGTTCTTTGGCATGAACAGAAGTTCCTATCAGTGAGACATCCTAGGATCTTGTTTAGTGTCATTGTTCTCTCTTGTTTCCATGTGGATGTTGATTCACCAATTTTCATAATTTCAAAGAAAAATGAGCCACATCTTTGTCCTACTTGTTCTTCAGATATTGGGGCTAAGAGGAAAAAGAAGAAAAAAACAGTTGTTAGGGGGCGGGAAGAGTTACGATTGGGTAAAGCTAATGGCTCTGTTAAACAAGTCATTCATACAGCCCAACCTGATGGTTCATTCACGTCAATGGGGAACATTATTCGTGATCAAGGGGAGGTTTGCAATTCTGACCACTCTTATAAGCTTTGCCACTGGATATTTATGCTCCTCGATTCACTTAGTTTTTTTTTGCCAAGGTTTCATCCTGCAGGGGATATTCTTGAGAAACTTTTATCAGAGTAACCGTTTATTTTCTTGGTTGCAGGTGGATAGCATACTTGGTAAAAGGAACTCCTCTGGCATCATTAAATCAAAGAAGGGGAATGTGAAGAATGACAAGGTAGTTCATTTTATTGTTGTTATCACTTTTCACATTAAACTTGAGATGACCTATTTATCTCATGAAAGGTCACTAAGCCCTAAATTAGAACTGGACTGAATCCCCCACTCCTTTATGTGGCCCATGTGAAATTGACAATACGAGACTCTCCTTCCCATCTAGGGATAAATCGGCATGTCTTATGTTTGGTCTATAATTTCATCGCCACAGATTCTTATGTATTGCTGAAATGTATGCCAAACAAGTTGATTACTTTATCTTTCTCTTTTCCGAGAGGTTGAACTTCAGTATTATTACTTCCCTGATGAAGTTATCTTCCTTTTGAAATCGTTTAGGTTAGGGAAAAGCACCCCTCAGGTAAAAATGTACGGGAAGGTTTTGTGTGTGGGGCGTGTGGTCAGGTTAGTGCATTTTGCCTAGAGTTCACTTGTTCAGGAAAATTTACATAACTGATTCATTGTGTATTTGACAACTCAACTTCTTGTTGGACTAGGCGGGGCACATGAGGACCAACAAGAATTGTCCTAGGTATGGAGAAGATTTGGACACTCATGTTGAAAACTCGAGCTTGGAAAGGATATCTGGGAAGCTTAACCTTCATGATTCCTCTACCCAACCAAAGTTTACAACAAAGAAAATAATACCTAAAATTGCTGCTAGAAATGTTCCCGCAGAGGCCCAAGAGAAAGTTGAGAAAGCAAAAACCTTCCAATTGAAGGTAAAATGTGCACTCCCTGACAAATCTATTGAGCAAATCACTACTGCAACACAAAGTTCTGATAAACAAGATGAAATGGGGAGTCGATCTGTCTCCAAATATAGTAAAATAATAATTTCCAACAAGATGAAAGTTGAGGACTTCCATGGTGAACCTCAGAAGCAGCCCTCGATTGTTATTCGGCCACCCTTAAACATTGAAAAGCCATCTCGGAAGAAAATCATTATCAAACAACCAAAAGTGGATCAGGTCAGAGAAGAAGTTCTTTATGGTGTGCAAGAGGAGCATAGAAAGACTGAGAAGATGATGCAGTTATCAAGCTATGAGATACATAGAAAGCAGGAACAGAAACGGCTAGCTGATGAGGCAGCAGCAAAAAGAAAAGCAAAAGATGACAAGAAATTTTGGGAAGAGGAAAACAAAAGAAGAGTCATTAGAGAGGAGAAAGAAAGGGAAAGGGAAAGAGATAGGGAAAGGGAGAGGGAAAGGGAATTGATTTTGTATCAAGAACGAATGATGCAGTTAGAGCAAAATAGATTAGCTGAATCTAGGAGGAACCAAGAAGCCTTGCAGCAGAGAGAAAAGGAGGAACTAGAGAGGCAGAAAATGAAGAAGAAAAAGAAGGTAAAATTCGATGAGATGGGAGATGATTACTATCTTGGGGAACCAAGAGGATACAAAACCAGCTATAGAATGCCAGAAAGGAGGCGCGCTGCTAAGAAGCGGCCTGCGGTTGAGTTGTCTGCTCGGTATGGTCCAGAATATGGTCAACAAACTAAGCGCCGTAGAGGGGGTGAAGGGAAGGTAATTGTTTGTTGTTCCTATGAAATTCTGTCTGCAGTATATAGGGATATTACTTGACCTTGAATTAGCAAATCCTTAGTTCATGTAAGTTTCGCATGGTCGCCTTGGAGATCATCCTCACTGAATTTCAGCTTTGGATCACATCCAATTGGCCTTATATTAGTATACTAAAGTGATTTTGTCAAGACCTATTATAAATTTATGCTCAGCGTTTCGCTCAAATCCTGCAGGTTGGGTTATCAAACACTCTTGACGACATTCTGGATGGGTTAAAGAATGCCCATGAGGTCTCATACCTTTTCCTCAAACCAGTGTCAAAGAAGGAAGCGCCTGACTACTTGGATATCATCAAACATCCGATGGATCTCTCTACCATCAGGGAAAAAGTGAGAAGGATGGAGTATAAAAACAGGAATGAATTCCGGCACGATGTTTGGCAAATTACCTACAATGCCCACATATACAATGCTGATCGTAACCCAGGTATACCTCCACTTGCGGATCAGCTGTTAGAGCTCTGTGATTATTTCTTGGACCAGTATCATGAAAGGTTAACTGAAGCTGAAGCCAGTATTTAAGCACATGAGCTCTATCTCTTTTTTTCTTTTATTATTATGTTTGTAATTACTTTTGATGGAAATAGTAGAGTTTCGATATTTCCACCAAATTTGTGAATAGATTAGATGATAGTTGCCTACTTTTAGTTTCGTCAGCAACTAGTTTTCTGAAATAGAGTAAAAAGAAAACACCCAACCTGTACATGATCAAACAAACATCAGTTTTAGTCATCTTTTAGCGGATCAAGCGTTGTTGTAAATGATTTTTTGTTTTATTTAGATGTATTCAATTATACTCCCCTGTTTTAGAAAAAAAGTTACTATCACTTTTTCATTTTAACCTAAAAACAGGCTAAAATAAAAAAGTGATAGTAATTTTTTTTCCTAAAACGGAGGTAGTATTATTTTACCTTAGCAATATTCATAATAATGAAAAAGCTCTCTGGAATCTATCAATGGTAACTTGCATGTGTTCATAATTTTTCCCGAGAGACAACCCTGTGAGCCCCGCCTCATGGAAAAGCACAGCCCCACCTCACGGAAAAGCACAGGTGTGGGTTTTGGATCCCACGAGTTTTTGTTTCATTCGTTACAAATCTCGGCGGGGAACCCCGATACAAGTAGGTTTTTTGGTACTAAAATGCAAAACTGACTACTAAATCTTGATTGAAATGGGCGAAAACCAATCCAATCAAACCATAAGAAAATTGTAGAAAACAAACTTGATCGGTTCAGATACCAGATGCTTTTAATAGATTGGATGTTGATCCATTTAAACCTCTTTCTTTTAAGGCAAGTGCTATGGAGTTTACAAATTAGAGATTTTCCAATTTTTGACTCCACTATGGACTCGATAAATGTTCAAAACAGATGGCCAAACCCCCACTGCGGCATATTGTGACCCTAGTTTCCTAACTTGGGCATTACATTACAATAATGTACCAATGTATTGTTTCCTAACTTTGTTGTAATTTCCTAGTAATTAAGGTTTCCTAATTTAATTCTTTTTCTTGTATATAAATACATATATTGTAATCAATTGGGGACAAGAAATAAAAAGATTTTCTTCATATTTTTCTTCATGGTATCAGAGCAAAGTTCTTAGAGTTATCATCTTTGACAATGGCTGGTGGTGCAGATGTTGAGAAGGGTAAATCGAATTTATCCATTACACCTTACACGTTGACGTCTGCAGATCATCCTGGAAGTATTGTTACTCATGTACAATTGAAGGGAACAAATTACGAGGAATGGGCTAAAGCGATGCCAGTTGCATTGCGGGCAAAGAGAAAGATGGGTTTCGTGAATGGAACCATCGTGAAACCGGCAGATGAAAGTCCGGATATTGAAGATTGGTGGATGATTAATTCCATGTTGATAGCATGGATTTTCAACACAATTGAACCCTCTTTGCGTTCAACCGTTACATATCGGGAGAATGCAAAAGAGCTCTGGGCGGATTTGAAAGAGAGATTCGCGATAGCAAATGTGCCACGTATTCAACAACTGAAGCGAGAGTTAGCAAACTGCAAACAACAGGGACAGACTGTAGCCGAATTTTTCGGACGACTAAAGATGCTATGGGAAGAGATCAATAATTATGAACCAATATTGACTTGTGACTGTAAAGGTTGCGAGTGTAAGATCACAGAGCAGTTGGTGAAAAGACGTGAAGACGAGCAAGTGCATCAGTTCTTGATGGGACTTGATGATTCGAGATTTGGAACAGTTTGTTCCACAATATTGAATGCGGAATCATTGCCCAATCTTAATCGAGTATACGCAATGGTTATTAGTGAAGAAAAACATCGCGAAGTCGCGAGGAGTTATGAAGAAAGAAGAGAGGCTATGGCTTTCTTTACACAGTCAAAAGCTAAAGAAATCGGTGGTGACCGTACAGAAGTGGTTGAACAATGTAAGCACTGTGGAAAAACTGGACACAGTATCCAAAACTGTTATAAAATTATCGGATACCCGGAAAGGTGGAATGCTGGTAGAGGACGCGGACGTGGAACTGGATTTACTTCCGGTCTTGGGTCTGGTAGAGAGATTAGGGTGAATGAGGAAGACAGAGCTTCACTTCCCTCTCTTACTGATGCACAATGGAGTACGTTGATGAAGATGCTGAATACTCAAAAACAGGTGGAGAGTTCCAGCGAAAGAGTTAGCGGTATGATAAATATTGATTGGATAGTTGATTCTGGTGCATCACATCATATGACAGGTAGTTTAGAATTATTGACCAATGTGCGAGATATTGAGGCGTGTCCTGTGGGATTACCAAATGGAGATACTACGATGGCTACCAAAGAAGGAACTGTAAACTTCGGAAGTCGTTTTACGTTGACGAATGTTTTGTTCGTTCCGAAGTTAAATTGCAATTTATTTTCTGTCGGAAAACTTCTTACTACTTCTAAATATTTTATCACCTTAACTGATAAGTTATGTGTCATACAGGATTGCATCTCGAGGACGACGATTGGAGCGGGTGAATATCGGAATGGGATCTATATATTGCGGGGTGTGACAGCGGTGCAGATACACAAGGTAGAGCGAAAAGACAGTGTAGAAATATGGCATCGGCGCTTGGGTCATCCCTCGTATGGAGTAGTAGGGACTTTGTTAAAATCAGATGTTAGTAAGGAGAATAAAACGCCATGTGAGATTTATCTTCGGGCTAAACAAACTAGAGATGTGTTTCCTTTAAGTACTAATAAAGCTGGTGCAATTTTTGATTTAATACATTTTGATTTATGGGGTCCATATCGTGTGCCATCCTCTTGTGGTGCGGTGTATTTCTTAACTATCGTTGTTGATTATTCTAGAGCTGTGTGGATTTATTTGCTTGCTGAGAAATCTGAGGTTGCAGGGGTGTTCAAAGATTTTTGTTCAATGGTCGATCGTCAATTTGATGCGCGTATTAGAGCTTTGCGTAGTGATAATGGAACCGAATTTACATGTTTGAAACCTTATTTTCGTGAAAATGGTATAGTGTTTCAGACTTCTTGTGTAGGTACACCTCAGCAGAATGGGCGTGTAGAACGAAAGCATCGTCATATTTTGAATGTTGCACGAGAGTTACGGTTCCATGCAAACCTACCTCGTCGTTTTTGAGGAGAGTGTGTGTTGGCTGCTGGTTATCTGATTAATCGGACACCCTCATCGGTATTAGGAGGAAAGACTCCGTATGATTTGTTGCTACATCGGAGTCCCAGTTTGGATGCGATTCGTGTTTTTGGGTGTTTATGTTTTGCTCGGGTCAAAGAAAATGATAAAGTCGTTCCTCGAAGTAGAAAGTGTATCTTTGTCGGATATCCGTTTGGTAAAAAGGGTTGGCGACTATATGATCTCGAGAAAAATATTTTTTTTGTGTCTCGTGATGTTGTTTTTAGTGAGGGGGAGTTTCCGTTCGGTGTGTCTTCCGTGCAACCAATTGAGAACCGTGATCAGCGTTCAGAGAACGATGAATTGCTTGTAGAAAATAATGTCTACTTAAGTGATCATGTAGTTAACAGGAAACAATTAAGTGATGTTTCACTTGGAGTCAACAGTAGACAAAAGGCTAATGTCTACTTAAGTGATCATGTAGTTAACAGGAAACAATTAAATGATGTTTCACTTGGAGTCAACAGTAGACAAAAGGCAGTTAACAAAAGGCATTTGAGCAGACAAGACATATTATCACAGGTTGTATCAGGAGGAAATGAAGAGCTCGTGAACTCCGAAGCAGGACAAAGTCACCAGCTGCCTGGAGACAATTCTGAAGCACCTCAACGTCAGCAGCTTGACTGGGGTCCTGGAGCACAGCAGTCGGAGATACTGCCTGATCTCTTGGACACTTCGGAAGCAGCACAGCAGCCGGACTCCTGGATTCACGGTGAGAACGTGGACAGGAACACTAGGAAGAGGTTTTCAGCAAGGAATGAGGACAGTTTCGGTGGGAATTCGTCGAGAACAAGCGATCACATGGACAGTCCAGCAAAAAATGATTTTGGTATCGTCAACACGGATAGTTCGGGCGTCGGTAGTTCAGAGTCTTTTGTTGTTCACGATACTGTACAGTCTTCGCGTATTCGACGTCCACCAGTTCACTTAAAGGATTATGTCTGTCACACTGCCCGCTGTTACACTACGTCGTGTTATGATCCCATTTCAACTTCACTCACTCCTCCAAAGTCCTCAGGTGCTCCGTATCCCTTAGCTCATTATGTTAGTTGTGATAAATTCTCTTTGCCGCACAAACGTTTTTTGGCTGCTATTACTGCAGAAACGGAACCAACTAGTTTTTCTGAAGCCATGAAAAATCCGAAATGGCGGATGGGTATGCAAGAAGAAATACATGCTTTAGAAACTAATGGGACATGGAGCATGGTGAAGTTGCCTCCCGGAAAGAAGGCAATTGGATGTAAATGGGTTTATAAAATCAAATATAATTCAGATGGTTCTATTGAGAGACACAAGGCTCGGTTAGTCGTTTTGGGAATAACCAAAAGGAAGGGATTGATTATAAAGAGACGTTTGCTCCGGTTGCTAAAATGGTGACTGTTCGAGTTCTTTTGTCACTTGCTGCAGCTAAACAATGGGAACTTCATCAAATGGATGTGCGTAACGCTTTTCTTCATGGTGACCTCACTGAAGAGGTTTACATGCGTCCTCCGCCAGGATTTGCAGGTGCTTCTCCGGGTATGGTATGTCGGCTGCGTAAGTCTCTGTATGGCCTTCGTCAAGCACCTAAAAATTGGTTTGCAAAGCTTCGATCTTCCTTAATTTTGTATGGGTTTACTCAGTCATATTCTGATTATTCGCTTTTTACATATAAGCGACATGACATTTTCTTAGCAGTTCTGGTTTATGTTGATGACTTGATTATTGCTGGCACTCACTCTGATAAGATTTCGTCTTTTAAAAGCTATTTGCATACTTGCTTTCACATGAAAGATCTTGGAAAATTGAAGTATTTTCTGGGCTTGGAGGTGGCGCGTGGCTCACAAGGAATTTTCTTATCTCAACGCAAATATTCACTTGATATTATTGCAGAAACCGGTTTATTAGGAGCCAAACCAGTTTCTTTTCCTTTAGAACAGAACCATGGATTGGCAGTTGATGACAGTGCATTTATGAGTGATCCTGAACAGTATAGAAGATTGATTGGACGTCTTATTTATTTAACTATTACACGTCCTGAACTTTGTTATTCAGTGCATATTTTGGCTCAGTTTATGCAGTCTCCTCGAGTACGTCATTGGGAAGCTGCTTTACGTGTTGTTCGTTATTTGAAAGGTCAACCTGGACAGGGAATTTTACTTCGTACAGATTCGGATCTGCGTGTGACAGGTTTCTGTGATTCTGATTGGGCGAGTTGTCCTTTAACTCGTCGTTCACTTACTGGTTATTTTATGTTTCTTGGTTCTTCGCCGGTCTCGTGGAAAACTAAGAAACAAGTGACCGTATCTCGGTCCTCTGCGGAAGCCGAGTATCGATCCATGGCGTCAGCAACTTGTGAGCTTAAGTGGTTAAAAGGTTTGTTACGATCTTTCGATGTTACGCATTCTTCTCCCATGCGACTTTACTGTGACAGTCAGGCTGCGCTTCATATTGCCGCAAACCCAGTGTTTCATGAGCGTACTAAGCACATTGAAGTGGACTGCCATTTTATTCGGGATGCTATTACAGATGTCCTTATTTCTACCCACTATGTTCGTACAGGAGATCAGCTAGCTGATATTTTTACTAAGGCGCTTGGACGAAAACAATTTGACTATCTCCTTGACAAGTTGGGTGTTCGTAACTTGCACACTCCAACTTGAGGGGGAGTATTGTGACCCTAGTTTCCTAACTTGGGCATACATTACAATAATGTACCAATATATTGTTTCCTAACTTTGTTGTAATTTCCTAGTAATTAAGGTTTCCTAATTTAATTCTTTTTCTTGTATATAAATACATATATTGTAATCAATTGGGGACAAGAAATAAAAATATTTTCTTCATATTTTTCTTTACGGCAGAACTTTAGTTGCGCCACTAATGTTCCACCACGTGTATAATGTTCTGTCACGACGATGGTCCTGTCGCGTGACTGAATATGAGCCGCTCAACGACAAGATCCAACAACCACATCCAATGACCGTTTGAATTCCCTATAAATACTTACCATTTCACCTATTTCAAAATCACACACTAATTTCTTCTAGTTTCAATTAAATTTTTCCTAATCCCCTGAAAGATGGCTCAACAAGCATAGTTCGTGGTTTTAAGTATATTCGAGAATAAAATTTATCTATTTACAGAAACTATGTAGCACAATCTCAGGTTGGTGCAACACAACTACAAGTGTGAATTCCTGGGAGAGCATTCATGAAGATTTATACACTGACACTAGAAATCCGAGTTGTCCTGACGCATTTAGGTTACAATGTCATTTTTATATAATTAACAAATAACTAAAAAAATTGTAGCTTTGGACATGCAAAGCAAATCAATAGATTAAGAAGGAAGGTGGAACTGATGTTATTTTGTTAAGAAGATATCTAGAGGGATGACAAAGATGGAGAAGCAAAACTTTCAGTTTCGAAATCCTTAAGGTGTTGAGCCCCTTTTTGTTTGATGTTTCTCCACCATATACATCTTAATGAAGATGTAAGTTGAGTAGTTAATTGGTTATAATTATACGTAATGCAATGGTTATTTATATGTAAATTGATTTTGAAATAAAGTAGTTTCATTAATTAAAACTAGCATATTACATTCATTGCAGAAATAAAATTACAATTCTTCTACTATTGTTCATCATCCTGTTTCTAGTGGCTATGATCCCCAATATTTTCACTGGCCTACAAATTTGTGTAAGTTTTTAAATCTCCATAATGTTAATAAGTAAAAGACGAAGGTTGAAAAGTAAAAATGGAAGGTTGTGGTACAGCAGGATGATAAATATCATTCTGGTTCTAGAGATGAAATGATGTTCCATGTGGTCTCGTATCTGGTTGAAATACATGATGTTGTGTCTTTTGCATAGTTTGTACTTCAGTTTCATTTTCTTGTGTATCTTGCACATTCTCGTTCCATGATTCACTGTGACTTTCATCACCAGGAGTTGCACCAACATGAGTATTCAAACTTGAACCAACTCAAACATTATGGTGTCCGCCTTCTATTTGTTAACCTTTTCCAAGTGGAAACCGAAAAATGTTGAGTTAGATACCACAAATCATTACAATAAGCCCTCAATTCATATTCAATGACATCTACATTTATATTGACATAAGGATAAGTAAGACCGAGAGACGTCGTAACTGGTATAAGTCTTTCCCAAAATACCAAACACTACGGCTCGATGACGGAGTGAATAAAACAATTATTTTTAGTCAATACTCCAGAACTGGTTGAGACTTAGGGTATCCAAAAAATCAGGATAATCTTGGTAAGGATGAACAACAAAATTCTGGAAGCTTCTTGTCATTTGTTGATACCTATGAGTAAATCTTTTCTTAGTTGGTCTTCAAGTACATGTCCATTACTGGAACACTTGTTTCGTTATCAAGATGAACTGGTGAGAAAACAAAGAAGGTAACACTGGAAATAAATTCCAAAGTTAATGTTTTTCTTAAAAGAAAAACAAACTCAATTGAGATTTCCGAATTGTGATATTTACCTTTATAATTCCCCAGGAACAATTGAAGCTTGTGGACTATATAAATGCTGTTTCGAGGGTGCTAGGTATATTTCTGCTAAAATTGCAGACCCCCAATTATAATATAGGGACGCATGTAGATCTTGTAACTCTTCAAGCCAACCAACCTTTGAAATACTGGTTGAGTTAGGAAAGAATAACTGATCGAGTATCCATTAAACAAATACTCTTTCGAGTTCATCATATTTATACACATTGATTGACCCCTTCTTGTTTGTAAAAATTTCCTCAACACTGAACATAATAGTCCACCAGATTTAAACTTTTTATAGTCCTCTCATGCCTCAATTTTCATAAATATTGGAAGATCCGACTTCCATTTTCATTTGACAACCATTCATTTTGGTTAAATGGACCACTTATCATTCCATAACTGAATAATAAATCAAGGGGGATAATTCATGTAACAACAATGATATCGTTTAATTGTTTTGGTTTAATCTACTATTTTTAAAAGAACCTTTAATTGGGGGATACCCTCAAAAATTGAGGGATACCAAATAAAACAAGATAGAGATATTTTGAAGTATTTTAAAAAAGCCATTATCCATACATTTTTAATAATGGCTGAACTATCCTTATTCACTTAGATAAATCATTTGTATTAGTTGTTATATTATATCAAACATTAGATTAGTGAGATAAACATATAAATTAGAATTAGTTGATTATATATCGTGTTAGTTTTTGTGTTTATTAGAATCGGCATGGTCGTTATCTAACAATTATGCCGACTGTGACGACATACTGACTGTTGATGAAGACCATACCATTGTGAACGATTGGTATTGCGCAAACTGAAGACCATACCGACTGTTGATGAAAACCATACCGACTGTGAGCGGTCGGTATTGGAGAAATTGAAAACCGTACTGACTGTTGATGATTTTGATAAAGAAAAAAACACAGGAAAAATAGAAAATAGTCGGCATGGAGGTAAACTTTCGACAATGCCGACTGCTATTTAAAATAAAGAACTGACAAGAGAGAGTCGATATGGTATTCATGAAAAATTCCATGTCGACTATAACTATCCATTTGGTATTCATGAGTTGAGAAATGGTCATTGAAATCATTTGTTGCCTCTCATTTGTTTTAACTTTTCCTACAAAAAAAAATTAGTACACGTTTGCAACGCTCCTCCCCACAACTAGTTTTCACTAAAATTTACTAAGCTTTTGATCCTTGCTTGGAAGCTTCTGACTCTGCCCATACAAAATAAGAAAACGAAAAGTGAAATCTTCAACTGCTGAAGATAACATAGTGAGAATTTGCATGGCCTTGATAGATGTTCCCATGTCGACGGTAAAAGGTTAATTTAAACCGTTTATGTTTTCAGGAAACCCCTTATTACTATACTTATTATGGTTTAACCTTGAGCATTCCCCAATTTATAAGGGTGTCTCCCAATTCTAATATTTTTTTAAAATTTTTTTTTGCTTCAATATTCTTTTCAATCGTTTTGGACATCAGATGCGTATGAAAAATAAAATAAAATTATTTTTTAATAAACTTACCAATCTCAAAGTCAATATCTTAAAATAAAATCATTTAATAAAATTCCGCCAAGGATATCTATCAACTTTATTTTAGACCGAAGCCGGTAGCAACATAAATATTTCTCAATTTTGACCAAACATCTCCCAATATATGATATCCAAATCGGCCTTGATATGTTGATTTTGATTTAGAAGTACACTTGGACCAAACACCAGTTTAGGATTATCAAACTCATGTAGACGATCTTGTTCCCACTTATCAACAGATACAGCTGGCTTTAAATCTTCACCCTCTCAATTTTTTCTTCTAAACTTTTAAAGGTATTCATAACTTTAGCAAGTTAGAAAAAAAAGAGATAAGAATTTGTATAAAAGAATTAGGTAATATAGAGTAGAAAGGTGTGAGTTGAGATTGTTGAATGAGAGTGAATTTATAATGAACCAAAAATAGAGCCACTGTGAAATAGTTATTGGCAGCTGATGTGATTTTATATAGTGGTAAAAAGAGGTTCGATTCTCGAACTT
>JAJJMC010033717.1:7166161-7190254 GCA_023531435.1 Papaver californicum | reverse complement strand
GCAGACGATTTCCGCGACTGGCTTGACTTGGTCAACTCGGGTTGACCCGATTTTGACCAAGTTGACTCGAGGGTACCCCTTATCCATTTCTAGGGTGCCAAATAACACTTGTCCTTGGGTGCCTTTATCACTTTTTAAGCCGATTTTTCCACAAATCTTTATTCTTCAAATGTACCTACAAAAGCATAAAAACGCGTAATATTTGCGAAATTGAATACTAACTTAATAGAAACTAAGGTGCAATCTAGACACTAAAATGTGTCTATCAGCAGCCTAGGCACATGGCTTGGAAAATTTTGCTCGTCAAATTCTAATTGTTTTTGATTTTTACAATTGTAGAAAAACGAGTCTACCAAATTTTGCGCGTCAAATGTTCTAATTGTTTTTGATTTTTACAATTGTGGAAAAATGAGTCTTCCAATTCACCTGGCTTGGAAATTTTCTTCTTTTGGTTATTTCAATGTGAATTTCCCTTATAAATTATAATCAAAAAAATAATCCAAGCTAGACACCATGAACCCAAAGTTTGCAAAATCTCTCTAGAAAACCTAACTTCACTTTTTTTCACCTACATATTTTTTTAATCACGTTATCTAGTACCCAAATAATTTTTAATGTTTGCCATCATAATAAAATGAGAATCATTAAAGTATAACCAGAAAAAAACCTATTTTTTTTTCTTTTGTTTATTTCAATATAAATTTCCCTTATAAATTATAATCAAAAAAATAATCCAAGCTAGGCACCATAAACCCAAAGTTTGCAAAACCTCTCTAGAAAACCTAACTTCACTTTTTTTCACCTACATATTTTTTTAATCACATTATCTAGCCCCAAATAACTCTTAATGTTTGCCATCAAAATAAAATGAGAATCATTAAAGTATAACCAGGAAAAAACCTATTCAAGATATTGAATTGTTTACGAGTAAATTACAATTCTATTGCCATATCTTATAGGATAGTTAACAGATCAAACTAAAAAATATATAAGGAGAACTAGTTAGGCTAAATTTGGGTTTTTATAAGAGACAAGAAAAACAAATTAGTGTTGCATGAGAATACTCATTGTGGGAGGTGAAAAGGATAGGGTACCAAGTACACCACCAACTTTTTCGTTCATGACCTGTATGGATAAACCTTGTACAATCAATACGTTCAGATCTTAATTCTCCAAGAAACTAGTTTTGACAAGATCCGTATTCCAGATTATAAATAAAAGGAATCATTTGGATGATCTAATTGGTGAAGATAAAAATCCACAAAGTCAACCTAAAATATTCTCGTCAAATTCAGTATCCGAATTCAGCAAGACAAGGTCTTGTTTGATCTTTATTTCAAGATCCGAATTCAACAAGAACAAGTCATGTAAGATCTTTACTTTACAAAAAAATATGTCTAGGTTGAATAACGTACTACTTGTGATATTTTAATTATACAATAAACGATATAATGCAGAAAGGAAATAACACAAGACACTAGAAATTTTGTTAACAAGGAAAACTGTAATCTAGTAGAAAAACCCCAGGACCAGTTTGAACACACGCTGTATTAAGACGCTACAAAAATTAGCCTGCTATCAGACTTTGGACCGAAATGTCATTGATACCAAATATACCCTCCAAGCTATTTAGATTCAGTTGTGTCCCTATGTCTCTTGGGTCTCACAATACCATACATACTTGATTATCCTAGCTGTCGTCCTTTACATGCCTAAGAGTTGCTCACAGTGCTTCATGAAGACTAGCGCTACCCTTCCTCCAACAAGACGCCTATTTGATTTTCTTTAGATATTATAATCAAGGTAATGAAAATCTTTTCCTAAAAAATTAGGGTTTACACGTTCCGTAACCTAATTGATTTTACCTCACAAAATCTATCTAAGTACAAACTTAGATCATAATCTTGTGGAGATAACAAGGTCTGAGACGAATAACTCATTGTAGTATTAGAAGTAAAGACCTTAGAATTAAATCCATAGCATGGAAACAATAATGAAATTAGGGTTTACACGTTCCGTAACCTAATTGAATGGCTTTATATTTAGAAGTGAATGGCTTTATATTAGAAGTGGAAGACCTTAGAATAAACAAGTACTATGATAATCAAGATAACATACCTGATACAAAGATCTATCAAATAAAAGATAGTCTGAACGATGCTTCATGAATCCAAAATAAAGTCTTTAAGTCGAAACATAATTATGTTTCTCGAGGAAACTTAGGTTAATAGAGGACAACTATTTGCAGCGATAAAGATGCATAACGTGCAGGGACTAAGAATCTTTGTTGCAGAGATTCCGCTATTAATAATGACGATTAAGGATAGGTTGCTTAAAGTTCAAGAAACATTACGTGCATTGCTGAGTAAGTTCGTGAACTAGTTGCCATAACACAAATTACTTTGGTACCAAGTAAACTTATTCCATAGTTATAACTTTCTTGCACTAGATTTTCTTTCCTTTGATAGAATCTATAGGAATTTTTAACCAAGTATTTTGCAAAGAAAGATACTTCTAAAGTTAGCTTCTATTCAATTAGGAATAAAATTAAGTTACTCGCAATAGCATGGAAACAATAATTAAAACCATAAGCATACGAGAAGTTTTCCTTGTAATACAAAGAAGAAAATGCACACCCCTATTTTAAAAAAATGGACCGTGCACCATAGCTCGCGATCTAACCAAAGTGATTCGTGAATATCGAGCAAGTTGGAGTTTAGGAGCCTCCAATTTCGACATGGTTCGCGAATAGATATATACGTTTTACGAAATTGAGGTGTTTTGGAGTATACAATAACATCCAAAAAGTGCATAGTTCGCGAACTCAAAAAATCAGTTTGCGAACTCAATTGTAATTTTGAAGTTTACAGAAACCATAAAAAATTACAAAGTTCGTGAACTCATCTAAAGCGGTTCGTGAAATCATCTAAAGCGGTTTGCGAACTCAATTGCAGTTTGGAGTTCAGAAATGTCCAAGTTATGCATAATTTGTGAACTCACAAATTCAGTTAGCGAACTCAATGTACAACTTAGAGTTTTAGGGACTTCATGCGCAAATACTGTTTGTTGAGCAATTATAGGTTTTCGGAAGCTCAAATGAGATAAGTCCTATGGTTTTTTTCCCTTCAGTATTAGTTTCAAAAAGAGTCAAAAACAAGCTTGAATTTAAAACATCATATGATAATAGCTCGAAGCTAACTTTACAATAGGATTCTTCTTTGTACATCATCAATTACTAAAGCCAACGACTATGTATCCAAATATAAATATGTAAAAAACAATGAGTTAAATTGGAAGCCAGTCTTCGCTTATCTCTGTTGATGAAGTTCTCGCTGATGTCTTTGTGTGATCTCCAACACTCAATCTTCATGGGTACTTGGTGAATCCCGAGACTCTAATCCTAGTATGAAAACTTTAATATACTTAAACCAAGAAATAGTTTTGGTCATCTTACATTGACAGAATGCTTGACATACCAACAGTTATGGGTTCAACCGAGCAGTACTCTAACAGAAGGCTTTACTCCCCGAAATCCCCATTATCCTTGTACCTTTACTTCCATCGAAATATGGGTAAAAAAAAAGAGCTTAAATGGTAGAAAGACTGTTATATAAGTATGGAATGTATTCTTTTGCCGTCCACCTTCATGCTCTTTTTTTTTGTATGTCCCAGGCAGCAAACAGTGTAGAGTTTTTTTTTAATTCGTTAAATATGTAAATCTATTAAAATAATATTTTTTTGTCATCCAGAGTGTTTTACATACTTTGCGTAGAGGAGAAAAGATTGTTATATCATTGCTCGTTTGACCCCAGGCGTTCTGATTGTCAAGTTTAGATACCAAAATGCACCGTTTGAATTGCTTACTAAAGTTTACTTTGTTAGGTTGGACTTACGACATAGCAGTGTAGAGACTAAACACTACTTACTCTTGAAGATTTGAAGATGAAGAATAAACAAAGACATCATCCTTCAAACAGAAGTAAGTAACTATTGAACAACTGTTCCATTTCTATCTAATTCTCATAGTTTATTTAGATAAATATATAACATATGAAGTTTTTTTTATATTGCATTAATATAAATGACGTGATCATTATCTATGATTAAAGTACCGAAGGAATGATATACATAAGTTGTGTTCTATAACTCATTGTATAGGGTTTCAAAATATAGTTTACTATACTTTCGATGACTTTGACATAACATTCAAGTAGTACTTATTACTACTTAGTGTTGAACTTTCGAGATTTGTGCTCTAAAAACATGTTATAAAAAAATTTCTTAAACATGCTTAGAAAAACATATTTAAATTCTAATCAAACCTCTCAAATTATATCTTACTAAACCCAGGAATCGTAGACATTCCCTCATTTCCATCCCAGAACATCTTAAGCTTCCCATTTATAACAAAATCCCATTATTGACTTGTTCTTCATCGAACCATGTGGATCGATCTAGCAAGTTTCAAAGTCAGATTGGAATCCATATTTGAATCAGACTTACATTTTTGAATTGTTATTTTTTATTTGATTAACATGTTTTAAAATTTGTACAATTTGAGTATGAAAGTTCTGATGCCGTGAAACATGAACATGGGTATACATCTCTAATCAATTAATGTTCAGATTCATTCTTTTGGTACTCAAGGATAGATGTTCTACATAACTTAAATTATCATTCTTGACTAATGCAGAAAATGTTTGAACATGATCCTACTTCCGCCCAAGTAGATGTGCATCTTGATCACATCATGTTGACATCTTGATTATGACAAGTATGTAACTTTGGGAGTTAGTGATAACATAATAAAGTTATGGTTGCCATCGAGCTAACTTAGAAAGAGATTAATATTTGCGATTGATGTCATTTGACAACACTTAATATTTGAGATATCCTACTAGGATTTCTACTATATTTAGCTAGTTGCAAATCTTGTACTGTGCTAAATAAGTAAACTAGTTATGTGTAATCTACTAGGACATAAATATGTTGCAACCATAAATATTAATCTAGGATATTTTTGATTCCCTTTCCCAGATTATATTTATGAATAACAATATATTTGTCTTAATTGCAAATGAGTTATTTGTGTTATATAATCTAAGAATCTCAAGATAAAGCCATTTTCAAAAATGAGCATTAATGTGTATCTTTTAATTTTGTAAATGATTTATCTTGTTACCAAACAAACCTTGGTCTTAACACTATAAATAGTGGAGTCTTGTATTTTTACAAACTCATCCCAGAATACACAAAGTTGTGTGGAAGTTATTATCGTCTGCAAGTATCCTTAGATTTATTTCAGGTGAAACAAGATTAACTTGTTTAAAGCCTTCTTTGGGATCAATTAACACTACAAGTATTGTTGGTGGGAAAGTAGATTGCTATTTAATTTTTATTTGATTGTACTTGTGACTAACAATTAGTTCTCTTATGTGATAAGTTTTTGTTTATTCCATAATTATTCTCCTTTTCAAAAAAGCCACTCAAGAACTCTGAAGACTGAACTATACATATTCAAGTGTTTCATAAACTGTGGATAAAACTATTAATAATTAACGTTAACAGACTCCATAATATGCGGTTATTAATATTGAAATCATTTTTTTTTGCAGATGTTACATTAATGATTTCGAAGATTGAAGACTTTGAAGACAAAGACTTTGATACAGAGATCTTGGTTTGATTATCTGCTAGACTTGATTGACCGGGACAACCAAGAGTTCATATATTTTAACGTTACAACCTTGTAGAACAAATATTTTTTTTTTAGAACATAAACCTTATAGAATCAAGTAGTTTACTTCTGTAACATAAACCTTGATTATCTGATTCAAGGTATTTAAAATATGAATATAACTCGTGGATTCAAGTGGTTCAGATATTAAACGAAAAAACCTTGACTTAGTATTAAATCACCCTTTATCTTTGTGATCACTACACCAAAATCAGGATGTAACAACAAAAATTAGCAATAGGGATAAAGTCGTTGCTAATTAGCAACACAAATCAGTTGTTGCTAAATTTTAGCAATGACCTACTGTTGTTGCTAAAGTCACAATAACTGTTACATGTGGAAATTAGCAACAACAGAAAAATGACATGTGCCACTCACATGTGTGGCTGGCAACACTTTGACATTTTGACTTAACCTCACGAGATAAAACCCACCCAACTTGTTTGATTTTTCATTTTCAGTCTCCCTTAAACCTAGATCTCTCTATCACCAAAGATTTTTTTTTCAATCTCTGTACGTCTTATTATCTGAGAACACAAATTACAATAATCATCTTTTTCTTCTTCTGCAACTTTTTAGAAAAGACCTAGTATTTTATTCTCGTCAACTTTTTTAAAATTCCCAAAATAGATTCTCAATCATCTCTCTCTATTTCATCTTCTCTGTCATTATCATCACAATGGATGAAAAGAAGAACCCTAATCGGTGAGTTTGATCAGCACCAAAAATTATGAATATTTTGCCTTAGATTTTGCTTGTTTTCATTAGATTACTTTGAAACCCTAGAGTTTTTTTAATCCCCTTAGTTCTAATTATGGTTCGATTCAAGTTATTCATGCTTATGGGATGTTCGTTCACAGTAATTCGAAATTGATTTGGATAAAAATTAATTTAATGTTTTTGCAGGCTAATGATGCAACAAGTAATGAACCTTGGGGGCCTCATGGGTCTGTCTTAGCCGAGATTGCTCAAGACACTTAGAAACTGTAAGTTCTAACTCTATTTATAACTATATTTATATTGTTTATTTCTTAAATCTAACTCATTTAATTTGTTTTTATCATCTACAGATGCATAACTTTCAAGTACTCTTGTTCATTCTTAAATCTACCGAGAATACTCATACCAGCAGGTGAAATATTAATATATTCAATTTTTTAGTCTGACTAATTTTGACTAACAACATGTTTGTTTTTCGCTAACTCGACGTCTGGATATGACTCTAACCATGACTCGGTACAAGTAAGATGTCAGACCGTTTGTTTTCTAATTTGAGACAGATTTTAATCGCTACCTAACTCAGACCTAATCCCTGACTCGGACCCGTTTGAGTTAGAGAACAAAATTCCCCTTACTCATGGGACCAAGCCACTGAATCTCATATTTTTGAGCCAGTTGAGTTAGGTCTGACTCAAAAAACAAATATATGGAGTCAGATCCAGATGAGTCAGGTGATTTTAGTCAGATACAAACAGTCAGATCCATAAAAACAACAACATGATGTAACTTTTGAGTTTGATGAATTTGGGGTATGATTAAAGATACAAGGGTTTCCTGAAGATGGGTTTATTTCCATGTTGTTTCTATGTTTTTATTGCTATGGAATAAGACTCATGTTTTAATTTATTAAGTGAATACTTTGTTTGTTCATTTTCAAGATTTTTTCAGTGTGGTCAGTATGCTTGAAAATCCATCTCCTGATTTTTTATTCTCCTTGAAGTTGAAGGGTCAATTGCAAATCCTCGTGAATTGGACTGATTTCGGCTTCCGTGAAGGTACTTTTGTTTGTTAGTGGAATTTGAGGCTTCAAGTGGTGTAGAAGATGTTAATTATACGAAGAGATGGAGATTTGTTTATGTTGAACTGAGATGAAGCATTTAGAGGTACTGGAAATCCTCATATTCATTTTGTTTTTCATTATCTGAGTGGAGTTCGTACGTGCTTACTTCTTTAAGTAGTTTGTGATTGATGTTACGTGTGTTGATTTACCGTTACAGTTTTGTCATGTTAGTAAATTGAACAAGATGTTTTCAAGTATGGATAAGATATATTCACTTGAATCACAAGGTTATAAACAAAATACTCATGCAAATGATACTTTTATAGCTGACTCAGGTTCAATATCCATTTCAATCAATGACAAAAGGTTTCTCAGAAAGATAAAATGATACCTCAACTTGAAGTATCCTATGTTCCTACTCGGTTGATAGCCTGTGTCTTGGTCGAGTCTACCTTGATCCCCTCTGTTGTTACCTGAAATCCCATAAACTTCCCGGATGAGACATCGAAGGCGCATTTCAGAGGATTCATCTTCAAGTGGTATTCACGACATCTCTTGAAGAATTGACGTAGTACGTCCGCGTGGGATGTTCTGGTTTTGGATTTTACTACCACGTCGTCGACATAATATTCTAATTGCTTGTGAATCATGTCATGAAAGATTGTTGTCATGGCTTTTTTGTAAATAACTCCGTCATTCTTCAATCCAAAGGGAATCACCGTGTAATAAAAATTCCCGATAGGGGTTCGAAACGAAGTTTTCTCAGCATCGTATTCGTACATTTTATTTGATTTTAACCTCTATAACCATCCATGAACGAGAACGTTCTGTATCCACTGGTGGCATCCACAAGTATGTCGATGTTCGGGAGAGGAAAGTCATCCTTGGGGCAGGACTTTTCAGGTTCTTGAAGTCCACGCAACATCTTATTTGATCATTTTTTTTGACGTGGATGACGTTAGATAACCATGTGGGGTGTTGGATAGGCTTGATGAAGCCTACTGCAAGCAACTTCTGAATTTTGATCTTAATTTGTTCCTCAACTTCGTGCCTGAACTGTCTAAGATGTTGTTTGATTGGTTTGGCGCCAGGAGCAACGTGTACGTAATGGGTAACCAATTTACAATCCAACCCTGGCATTTCTTCATAGGTCCAAGCGAAGACATATTGATATTCTTTGAGTAGATTGACGAGCCCCGCCTTTTCTTCTGGCGAAAAGGCTGAGTTGATTGAAACGAGTCGTGGATTTTCTTTCGTTCCAAGGTTGATGGTTTCGAGCACATCAACCATAACATCTGTTCTATTTTGTAATTGCCGTGGCGCGTCTTGAACCTTTTCATAATATGTCTCTTCGTTGTGCTTACATATCTGTAGGAGGGGAGACTCTTCGTAGGCCTCCCTTATTAATTGCTAACAACGACGATGGAGGTAAACCACCTTTCCCCGTTGTCGCAACTAGTTACAAAGCTATGTCCTCTCTTAGCATGTGAAGGATTTGTGGTACTAGAGGTTCCATAATGGTATCCAGATGGTCTGGCGCTAGAAGTCGCTCTTGATAACCCGGCTCTTACGACAGAGGGTGATGGTTCGTCAGCTATCGATGCTTAGTATGGTAGCGGTGTGTTGTAGACCTTGTTGGATGGTTTGACGATGTCATCCTCTGGTTTGAATAACTCAACATCATATATTGGAGTGTAGGGTGATGGCGACACTGTTAAGCGTATGATTTTCCCGTTCAACACTGCTTTCACGCATTGATGGTAGGTGGAAGGAACAACTTTGTTGTTATATAGCCATGTGCGCCTTAGTATCATATGGTATTCGGGATCCTTCGTAATGACGTAGAATTTCACCTTGGACACGATAAGACCAACTTGTAAGTTTAAATAAACATATACATAGGAGTTAGTGCAGTTACCTTCGAAATCCTTCATCACTATGGGATGTTGTATGATCTGATTCTGAGGGACTTGGGCAGCCTTGAGTATCCTAAGTGGAATAACATTGGCATCCACTTATTTGTCAATAAAGGACCTCCTGAATTCGAACTCCTTGACATGAGAAATGACATACAGGGCTCGGTTGTGGTCTTCTTCGGCTATCATATCCTCCTCGGTGAAAATGACACTGTTTATAGCTGGGTTGTATGACATGAATGTTCCTGTCTCCATCGAGGAGGGTGTCAGGCTTGTGTCCACGACTATGGGGTTGAGAGCATCAAAGGTGTTGACACGTTGATCCTTGGAAAAGTAAAGAAGCTCACACAAATTCTCAATTAGAAACGTGGCTTCCTGGTCCACTAGATTTTCAGCAGTGTTGAAACTCCCAATATTATGTCGCGGGGAAGCACAAGTTGAAAAGTCTATACCTGGTTCTGTGGAATCTGGGCCTCGTTCAAAAGCGTTACGACACCCTACTTCTTCTATTAACTTGACAAGGTAAGAGAACATAGTGTCTACTACGTCTTCAAGTCTTGCTAGAATTCTTGCCTGAGACTCTTGTCTTTGCATTAACTCAGCCAAGGTTATTGGAGTTCGACTCCGTCGGTGGTACTGTTGGTGAGGTTCAGGTTGGTGGTGCCATTGATTGTCGGAGATGGGTTGTATGCATCACTATTGATATTGACAGGGAAAATGTTAGAATTAGTGGTAGTTGAATCTGACCTAAGGCCAACCATCTTGACCAGTGAAAGAACTAACTTCTGTGACCGAGAGATTGATCTCCCACTGTGGTCGCCAATTATTTGTACTTAAAAATTACTCCTAGGCAAAACAAACATACTGTAGAAGTACTTTCTTTAGGTTTGAAAATCAAAATCGTACATGACAAGCCTAAACCACGAAAGTAGCCGTTCCGTCCTGCTTCGGTCACAAAAAAAGAAGATGGGTTGATCTTAGGGGAGGGAAACAGAAAAAGTTAAGAAAATTGCAGTGGTATTGAATTATGTGCAAATGTGTGCATTATGAAGAATAACAGAGCTTGTGAGAATGATCAACTTGTTCTATTTTCTGAATAGGCTAAGTAGCCTATTTATAGTAGTTAGGAATACACACTACTTTCCTCGTAAGTAGTGGAGGTAGTGAGGATATGGAGAGATGGAGATCGTGGAGGTAATGGTGTAGCCACACCTATTATGCTTGGGAAGTTTCTGGAAACTCCTTGACCATTACTCCATCATCTCTTTAACTGCTATAAGTGTCACCACAACTTATAACTTTCCTATCATGGGGTGTTGCCACACCGTATTTTCTATAAACCACCAGACCAAAATCCCATGAAGAATCCCCCTATGTAACATGTTTTGATTTTTCGTAGGAGTTAGTGGAGTCATGGACTCAAGATATGTGAGTAATTGGGAATTTGTCGTGAGGTAATGCTACAATAAGTTTACGCCAACGCAGCATGGCAATGGCATATTTGTGGCATGTTTGCAACATGCAAGTTGTGCTAGCAGCAATGACATATGCGAGTGTTATAGGCGTAATTGAGGTGTTGCTAGCACATGCTAGTGTCGTGGCTATGGCCCAGGTGCTGTATGCATTGATATTCGGGCGTGCTAACAAGGTGGCATCATTGGAAGGTGATGGCGCTGACAGCGAAGGATGGCGCTTGTGTTGGCGCTAGCGCTGGCACTTGCTAACGCCACTGCCATGGCCCACGCGCTAGCGATGGCACTTGCTAACGCCACTGCCATGGCCCACGCGCTAGCGCTAGCACTTGCCAGCGCCATGGTATGTGGCTTATACTGCTAGCGTTAGCACTTTCCAGTGCCGCGGCTGTGGCCTATGCGTCGTTTGCGCTACCACTTGTCAATGCCATGGCTATGGCCTATGCGCTTATAACGCTAGCATGGTGTTGCGGCCTTAACCATGGTTTGCTTAGGCCTTCTTAATCGCATGAAGCTTAATATTTGCATTATGTTTGACTTTTATGTAGTGCATACAAAACATATTCAAGGGTTTAGCGCCTTCATTCAGAGATGGCATATCATCCATTCCGAATGTTCATAATTTTGCATAATCAGCGTGGTCTGATTAATATAGATTTATTTGCATGGACGCACACGAAATAACGAGGGTTTAGCCGGGTAAACCCCTGAAATTTTGGAGACGCATATATAAAAGAGCTACCGGATTAATGTAACCATCGGCTGAATATGCATTCTCAATTCTCTTGCGTAATATAAGACAAATGTACATATCCATAATTCTGATTCTGGGTCGATACGTTTATACATATATTTATTTTATGTCTCTGCAGCTGAGCAGAGGCGATATTACAATTTTCTCCCTTGCCAAAAATCCACCATCTACACTAGTCATCGAGCAAACTAAACTAAACTAGTCATAAACTAAGCTAAAATACAACTCCATTTCGACGAGGACACGATTACACTTAGCATGTGTAACAAGCCTTTAAAACCCCAGGCGTCCCTAGTAGACGAGTTATAGTCTCGTGAGGGTTTACAAGAGGTATACCCACAAAACCTACTCCAACTTCAAAGTCACAAGCATCCAAAGAGCTATGAGGACATAAAGTTTCTGCACACTAATAATAAGAAGTTAGAAATTCCAAAGAACATTATTCTCATGCTTAACTCTTGAGTTAGGAGAAAACCAACCGTATGAAAGAATTCAGGTTCGAGAGCGATCGAATGTTTCGACTTCTGCCTCACCAATAAGGTTTTATGAAATTGCACTCAAAAGACGCACTTTATGGTTCTCGTATGTGCAGGAAGGAGTGAAGATAAAAATCCTGCACACTTTGAATGGTGAGAAGAAAAATAAAACTTCTGAATTATATTTTGCTATCCCATAAACGTGGGACGGAAAGAACCTTTTTTTTCCTGATGATCTCTAAGAAAGGAAATCAACCACTATATGAAGATGAAAATGCTTACTTACCTTTTCTTCCGATCTACAATTATCACCACTGTCACGGCATCCAATAAAAACGTTTTCGGTCTTCAACCGTTGATGTTGAACTCTTGAACTTTGTAGATTCTTGATAATTGTAACTCTTTTCCTCAATTCCTTGTTGTTTGAAACTTATTTATAAATTTCTTCTTCCCCACGACCTTATTGAATGAGTACAAAAAAAAAAAACACTAAACAAAATATAGATTTTTTAAAAATGCTATATAATTTTTTCTTTTTCTTTTTTTATGAGATAAGAAAAATAAAACACAAACTGAAATATAAAATAGAATGAACAATAAAACTATTATGGCCGTGTGATAAGGACTTTTTCACTTGATTCTTCACGACTTGTATTGTCTCAATATCATAAACTTCACTAACTCTCATTGTTTGTTTTCCTTAGGTCTTGTACATAGGTCTTCAACATATTTATATTTACATGACACACATGATTGCTATTAGATCCAACGGCTGAGATATATCCATAGGTTACAATTTGCGTTTGGAATATTCTCCATCCCTCCGGTATTAGTCAGATCAAATGATCCAATGATTATTGTGCTCCTCCTATATGGCCCACTAGAACCCAATATTTATGGTCATTACTTTTTCCATTAATTGTCTTTCATCGCCCCCTTCTTCGCTTATTTCCCTGTCATATTTAGACGTGTGATCGTGGTCATTTATTTCTAGTAGATTCCTATCTCATCTTCCATCCCCAAAAGACTACGCTTCAATCGTTTCTGCTCCCATTCAATCCGAAAGAATAATTGACTAAAAATTAAATCCACCAGAAAAAAAACCTATTTTCTTAAACCACACAAATCGAAATAACAAGACAAAATCAGAAAGACAATGGGCAATTACAACCTTTTCACTGATTCAAAATTTATTTCAATTTTTTAGGGGATCATAGTTGTTGTTGCGTTGAATTTGAAATGGTTGTTTCTTTTATTTGCTTGAACTTTAATGAAAGCTTAGGCACCAGTTTGAGACTTTCAGGGTTTTGGTAGTTTTAGTTCGGTGAATCAGGAAATTTAAAAAAATTCTGATACTAACAGTTAGGGTTTTGGATTGTGAAGGAGTGAAATGGTTTGTTTTGGAAATAAATGGCTTCTGAAAAACATCCTCGATCTGTATTTAATGGTTACTCCATATATTTTGTCTTCCATGATTTGGGAGCAACCTAGACACACTTCGAAGTAGGTTTTCTGTTATCATTGTGTTTTGAATTGGTTTCCCTTCTCTAATTTCACTACGTTCCATCTCGGTACCTGAACTTCATGTTTAGCCACCGATTCTTCTAAGAGGTGAAATTAGTTTTGTTTATGGTTATGTGTATTTGAAATATTCATCTTAATTTTTTCTTATTAGATTGCTCTAAGAATTATCACCGGTGATGTTCAATTGAAATAGAATGGAGATGCGGGACTCATTAGATACGCCAATAAGGTATTACTTTGACACTTTAAGCTATTGCATTACAAAATTGAAAACCGAAGTTTATTATTTTGTTTTATATGGCCTTCTTTTGTTCACTCTCTAAAGGATTAAGTCAGCGGCAAGTTTTATTTATGTCATCAAACTTGATAAATTATACCAGATTCTTTTTCCTGTTTTATGTTATGATGATAATTAAGTTAAGAGTTTGATAATTCCAATTATTACGCAGTCGACAAATATTATCAAATGTGGAGTCGGCCTAATATGTTCCTTTTTTTTTGGATTGGCCATTATGTTCCTGTTCCGCAAGAGTGTTTTGACAGGAATTCAGTCAGATGCTCTTAACTTACGCTAAATCATGATTCATGACTAGAGAATTGGAGATCCAGATATGGGAAGTTAAATTGATTATCAGCTTAATTTTATCATGCCATGGTAATCCATGGTTCTAATGTTCTCTCATCTAAATTCCATCAGGTATTCGAGATTCCAAAGCATGGGCAGTTTGACTTTGCATTTCCCTGAAACTTTCGTTGCTGATACAACTCAGATACACTATATTGGGTTAAAGGGTGAAGCAACACATGTAAATTTGTAGCTCATTTTCATTCATGGATTTTGTTCTCTGATGGTTACGAAGTTTCTCATGGATGAATTTGTCGTTCTTATAGAATTCGTTCTCTCACCCATCTATGACATATCATTGATAACCATTATTTTATTTGTATAGTTAAAGAGGGATGTTGTTGCTACTATCGTTGACGAAGTTATGCCCAATCCATCTGATCACAAGTAAGTCGGTGCATTTTTTGCTCGAGTTCTTATTTGATTTATGAAATTCTGAACAATTGTCTGTACTATAGTATTAGAGCCCTATAATTGATCTTGAAAGTGCAAATACAGTAGTCAGTTTGCTAGGGTTGACATTCTTGAATACACTACACTCCATGACCGTGAGGATTTTAGTTAGATTTTTAGTTGAGTCTACCACCAGTAAGTAACTAACCCTTGCACTCTCTTTAAAGCATATATTTCTGATGTGCGACTATGAATGCTACTAAATTTATAACTAAGAAATTGATTCCGTACACTACTGAAAAAGCTTTAGATAATCTCTGTATCAAAAGCAAGGAGCTTAGTATGCACAATACTGAGCCCTGCTTTGTCATGACTGATGAGAAGAGCCAGATAGACAGACAGACAGATGAGTAGTCTTTCTCTCCCTCGGCATTGGATACCAATAATACTGCAAATCAATTGTATCAGTTGCTCCTCTGATCACATTTGTGACTACCCATGTTGGATAAGAGTAAACAAGTTAACCTAGACAAGTTAATCAAGGTTCATGTTGGCACAACAAATATTTGAGCATTAGCTGGAAACAACTTTTATCTTTAGGTCACTCAATGTACTAATTTCGTCTTGCTTCATTTTATTTCAGTGCCTTGATTCGTTTGATCTTTCATTTGTAACTCAGGAGGTACATTTATTTGTGTCTTGCTGTGGAATTTATTTGTGTCATGTTGATATTTCCATAGTGTTAGTGGAACACAGTCAAACGAAGATCTCTGAGGTACATTTCCTACCAAAGGATAAATAAATCAACGTTTCCTGAATAAAGTTGCTTGGATTGGATACGGGAAAAGGTTTGCATCATAGCTACAGTTGCTTGATGGTGATGACTCTATAACCTGAAGTGTACTATGGTGCAGATGGCTCAAAGATCCTTTCTCCGGGATCATGTCTCGGACATTAATAGTCAAGGTCACTGGAAAGGATGGATCTATTTTTCCCTCAAACTCCTCTGCCTTTACCATATTGAGGAACCTTCTGAGGTAAGGTACTGCACTATGATTTATGATGTTTTTATTTGTTTTTGGTACATTTAATTTCCATGGATAATAAGCTTTTTCATAAAAACAGCATCTCTATGTATACTTTTTTTTTAAAACCATTTTCTCATCAATCACATATTTAGTTTATAATTATGTTGCTAAAGAGAGCAAAGAACCTACAGTGTCTGACATACTCATGAAGATTCACAGGAACTACCCACCCTTTGTGTGATTCGCGATGACCCCATATGTGAAACAGATTACCGATGGAGAACATTGAAAATAAAGTGTTTCTTTATTTTCTTCTGTTGATATAACTTAATTAAATTTAGACCAATCTCTTCCCACTGAGATATAGTCACCAATCCATCAAATAAGAACCCGAGGTATTTGTCTGCAAGGAGCATAACTATCCCTCTCTATGCCTGGGAGACACACACTTCCTTTTTGTCATTCCAGATAGATTTCGTTGATGCCATATTCACATCCCATGCTCTGTTTTCTCTTATTGGCAAATTTAACTGCCGAGATAGGTGGATATCCAATTTTCTAAACTCAAACAAGTAACAATAATTTGAATGAACATTCAGGGAAGTAAATATTCGGCAAACAATCGATATATCAGTCATAGTTTTTTTTTTTGAAGCATTATCAGTCATAGTTGGGTCCTCTGTGTAAGGCCATTTATTGCAAAATGGGTTTGGACCTCATTGTTTTCTTCTTACTTTTTACTTATTGCTTTACAGGTGTTCTGTTGTGCTTCCTGTGGCCATTTCTATCATCCTGAATGTGTTGCCGACCTGCTTTATCCAGGGAATGAAGTTGGAAGTAAAATCTTCAAACAAATTTGTGCCATTGGGGTCATTTACCTATCCTCATAAATGCTATGAATGTAAACAAGATGAAGATAGTATACTACGTGAATTGAAGTTTGCAATATGCAGACGCTGTCGAGGGAATATCACCGTAAATGCTTGCCGAGGTAATCCTCTGAGTCTCTTAAATGGTATTAAATTTACTGTAGCATCTGTATTGCTAATGCAAGTCGTTACCTTTTGCAGGGAGATCGCTTATGCAGGGAAACTAGGACTTGCTCAGAGGGCTTTTACATTATACCTCCCTCCATGCTTGACAGAGGAATGAACAAAGATAGAAAAACAAAGATGACCAATACAACACAGTGCTTACCTTGAGCTTCACAGTTCCAGGTTTGATCTTTTTTCTTTGCTTCTTTATAAGCTCTGTAAATAGACAAAATTAAACTTATTAATTTTAAAGTGCTCAAAGGAAATAAAACTGATAGGAAATTGAAGTTGATAATAAAGTTCAATCACCATACAGGGAATAAATAGTTTCCTTTTGCTCAAATATAATGCTTACCTTAAACCATTTGTAAAGAATAAATATTTTGGTAAAATGCTATACAGAGAAGAACGTTTCTAATTTTTGATTTTTTTGGGTGAAATTGGAAGCATTTTGTCCTAATGAAGGCAAGGTTTTTGTTTCCACTTATCAAGGTTATTTTGGAGACAAAAATAGGGCACGCCGCCTTTTATCTTTAGGGGTGTATTGACACAGTTTGGGTAGCTATTTCTTTTTGTTTCTTTTGTGCATACAACTTCATCATAACAGTATCAACATTTTTTTAATTAGCATCACCAAATAACGACATTATGTAAACTGTTGCTGCTATAATCCAAATTTGGATGCAAAGATGCATCTTGGACTGTTATAGGTTTTCCACATTGAGTTTTGTTTCCACTGGGGATACACACCACTATGCCGGACACTTTGTGAAGATTGCTCTTCCAATTAAATTGGTTTAGTCTTTATGCACTTGATCTACTTACTGCGTCAGTAGTACTTTTGATTAGCTGCATCAATACTAAGCCAATTTTGGTTAGAAATTCTGCAAATTTTTTACAACACCAACTTGCTACTCTCCAGTTTGCTTAGAAATATGGTAATGTATATCCTTCATTCCACCGTGTTGTTTGCTATATGTTATGGTTGGATATAGTTGGTTATGAACAGATTCTGGATGCATATTTCAAGATTTTTGTTTGCATTCCACATATATGGAATGTCCAGTACTGTATGGACCAATATCATCAAGACCATGGCAGAATCAGATTTGTAATCTTGAGAAAAGAGAGTGGAGGAACGCATGTATGCATGACTGGTGGATCAAATGTGGGGAAGCTTTGGAAGTATCTACAATTCACAAGTCATTAACACAGTTTCATTTTTTTTATCAAAGGACTGTGTTGGAGTGCTCCATCCTAAAGCCAAGAGCCTGGACATAAGAGATTGGAGCAAAATTGTTCTGACTACTATGTTTCTAATGGGCAAACCATGTTTGCCTCATCGTACGTCACACTTGAAAATGCATTTCAAGGTAACTTGGTTGATTGCTTAGAATTCTACTACTGGCCTTTGGTGTTGGCTGGAAATGTGCCAGTAAAATCGATAGCCAATAAACAGCCAAACCAATAACCATCTTCGACTAAGTCATATGCTAGCTAAGCTAAAGGTAGGTTATTTTTCTGAATCTCATTACCTGACTGATATCATATGGGATCTGTGTGAAATACTGTAATGTATTGGATTTGCATTATCTTGATTGTGCTTTGGTTGTTCATTCATGTATGATGGCCCTCTTTAAGCAGATTGTGTGAATATCTATCGGTTATATGTATTTTTTTCTCTTCATTGAGAGTTTACCTGTTCTTTAGCTTTAGCCATAGTTCTTGGCTGTTTATTGATTATGCGCCACAGGCCCACAACCCTATGTCGGTATATTCCCAGGTTGTATTTACCTTTACCTATGATGTATATGCGTGCTTTAGATGCTTATGTGAAACTTCATATGATAAAAAATCTTACATAGATCATACAATCTTAGCTGGATGCAATTTTTTTTTATATTCTTTAGATCTGATTTTAAATTTTATGATTAGCCTTGCAGTACCAACCAATACTGCAATGTCCATTTTTGGTGTCTTGGATGCTGCTGTTAGGCTGACTGCCGGTGCATCTTATATTGTCATGGTGAGAAAGGTTAAACATCCCGTGATGTTAACACTAATCACTTTGCAAGGATGTTTTGTTTGAACTCCACTAATGTGATGAAATCAGACCTCACAATGCAACAGTCTCTATCAAAATAAGATTGATTTTGCTATATATTGAAGGAAACCTTAAGGATGTATCTAATTTTTATTAGCTGAATTTAGAAAAATATAATTGTAAATTTCGATTTCATAATTCTACTGGATCGAGGACGGAAGACTTTTATTTTTGACACTGTTCAATTGTTGGTTTGGGGATGAGAATGATCTAAAGCAAATGTTTAATGTTTATTCATGGTGTTCTTGAATATTAAATGAAGGTTACTTATCCTTATACTTTGGTGTTAAACTTTTGTAGAACGGGTCTTACAATAAAACTATAATGAACTAACGGACCATAATCTCGCAAATAATGAAATATCCAAGAGAGAACAAACATATACAATTTATTACTGAATTGGTGGACCATAATTTCGCAAATAATGGAATATCCAAGAGAACAAATACACATTGATCAGAACGCTGTGAAATAGCCCGTGTTATTACGGTACGGATTAATCCCTAGTATATATATAATTCAGCTTTTTGTCTTGTTGCTTCACTCGAATCTGAAATTTGTTTTTTCTTGTATTGTTGCTTGTAAACCTTCAACGTCTTAAACTTTTCTTCGAATTTGTGATGCTCCGCTTGTTGATGATGATGGTGTTTCTATGGACTTGTTGTTGTCTCGAGAGAGAATAGTGCTAACTGCAAACAAGATTACAAGAGATGTTGTAAGTTAGCAATTCTGATCGCACCCTCGTGATTGAAGAAATAGCACTCAAGAGATCAAAAAGTAGTGCTGAAATTGTAGCGAAGTTAGGTAGCTTATCATTCTACCCGGAATTAGCGTAGGATGATACACATTCTAAAGCACGATTTTTAGACAAGTATAAAGAATTGAAGGTCTGGTGCCTCGCTTGATGTAATAGGTAGTCTCCACTAATGATTGATCAACAACTCTAAGACTAAATTCATTCTGCAGCGGTTTAAGTCCCATTTTGTCGGCTATTCCCTTTTTGTCCCACACTTAGTCTTTTCTACACTTGAAAGTGTGTAAAGAACATAGAACAAGGGAACTTCTTTGTGTTCCTGTCGGTGAACCTGCAAAATTTTAGAATCAAACACATCCAGTGGTGGATAATTAGAAGCAAAAGAATTCTTAAGAATTTTGGTAGCATATATACCCAACCCTAAGTTAGGTAGATCCTTAAAAATCGGGTTAACAACTCTTTGGGGAACTATTTTGATTAGGGAAGGATCAAAAGATATAAAGTTATGCAAAGGATTAGATAAACTTTTTACGATCTCTTGTATTACGGAATCCTCATCATTCTTAAAGAACTCCAATGAATAATTTGCCTCATGTGTATCGTGGTCCTCTATCAAACTCTTCAAAAGCCATTGTTCATCGGTTTCTGCTTCAACCGAAATCTCAGCATCATTATAATCCCTGACAAGCTCAATTGGGTCTTCCACTAAGTCAATCAATTTGGTTTCATTCTCAATCATCGTTCTTCAACACTCTCGTCATCAAAATATAATTCCGCTCTAAGGAGATCTTCTTCGGTGTAAACCCTAGGGTAATTGGTATGAGTCTCCTTAGAAGAAATAACCCGGTCTTCTACTTTCAAACCAACTGGCCTAAAAACATTGTAATCCGGATATTTTTTTTCACTCTGATATGCGTTTGAGTAAATTATCCCACTTATAACAATAGTTCTATTATACCAAGTCTCTTCCTTTTGAATAGGTAAATGATCGTCATTATGATCCGGAGTTGGCGTAACTTTATCTTTGTTACACGGAATTTCGAAAGGTTGATTGATCTTTTTCTATTTCCTCATTAATTTGATCCATGTCTTTTTTTAAGTTGTTTCTTGGACTTCTTGGAGTGATTCATCTATGTTCTGGAAATATTGAATCATTTGTCTTTGAAACTCCTCTACCATAGTACAGAAAGTATATGCAAAACTTGAGATTTTTTGATCAAGAGCATTACTATCCTCCCATCCTTGTGATTGTTCACTTACATACTCGCTGTAAGGTTGTTGGTATGTATGATAATAATCATAAGATTTTGTAGGGTATTGGTCATAGCCAAAAGATTGGTTTTGATTATACCCCTGGTATGGTTGGTAGTTCTCATAAGACCGAGATTACCTTTATCACTATTATATGATTGATCTTGTGCACCGTACATGTTATTTCCGTAAGGAAACATGACGACTCACAAGAAAAACAAAAATCTACAAAAATCTAAAAAAGTAAATAAGAATAAAATAAAAACTAAAGTGATACATACAACCTGTTTTCAGAATTTACCTCTCACTTTTGACGAGCGGATAACACCTCCAACTAGTTGTTAACACCACGAAAACCTAAAAATTTGAAAACACTAAAGAAAAATGTGAAAAATATCTAAACTACTAAAACAAGCTAAAAAACAAAACAAATCGATTGACCACTGTTCCCCAGCAGCGGTGTCAAAATCTGATGCGTGTCGTAAGTGCAACAAATTAATCAATATATTTCCCACTAATTAACTAGTAATATAGCGGTAGTAAGGATCGCTCTCACAGAGAGCTGTGAAATTGATATGTTATTTATATTAACAAAACTAGAATAAAAGTAAATACTATGGGAATTGTTTATTTAAAGCAATTAAAAATAATAATAATATGAAGAAAAGATGATTAGGGAGTCCTTCGCCGTTACCAACCGTTGACTGAATTAATATACTTATCTATCTTTCGTTAGAATCATGCATCACCAACCATAGAATAGCATATAGATCAGTGTTATCCTCAAAACTCCTTTTATCACTGGATACAGAAGTTCTCGACTACCAAATTTTATTCGTCTGGACCACCAATTAGTAGATCACTCAATGTGTAACCCAATCGAACGCTTTATGCTTTGTGAATTTAGGTTGATCTCAATAGTTAAACTCTTAGATCAAGGTCCACTTGCCGATGTTGTTTTCACTCGTAATTGCTCCACAAATTTTCTCTAATAAGTCTCACAATTTCTACTTATGTATCTCACAACTCTCTACTAGCATTAAACTGATCAATAGATTAATCCAATTGTACACTTGAACAATCTAGAAATCAATTATAAACCCTAGATTTAGTGAAAAAAAAACGATAATGATTAAAACTCCAAGTAAACTTGTATTACTAATAAAACTTCATGTTTAGAACATTGAATTCATCCGTAATTAATAATAATTAGCTACTCATGATACAATAAAGAAGAAGAAATAACATGGTTTCCCCCTAAAGGGGTAAACCCTAGAATAGAATTAATCTCTCTTCTCTCTTTGTTTATGTTAAAATCCTAGGTCTAAGAATGTGTGTATAAGTATATATCTAGGTCTCAAAAAAGTATTAGAAGAGTCTCTTAAATAGATATCCCAAGTTGTAGAGGTTCCCGTGCTCGAATTACGGTCATAATAGGTTTTGGAAACTCAAAAATAACATAAATATCCGTCAAAAATATCTAGCTCTCGCATCTGCCTCGACTACCTGACCCTCTGAGATTTCTTCCTTTCTCAATGGCTTGACCCTCCGAGAAAATTATTTCTTCCTGAGTTTTCCCTCGATGGCTTGACCCTCAAAGATTTTTATCTTTCTCGATGGCCTGACCCTCCGAGAAAATTCTGCACTTGTTTTTTTCTCATAACTTCTTCATATTGACGTCGAAAAGACCTCATTCTTTTGTCGTTGGCTTCGTTTCTTCATTCTATTTAATATGGTGATGAGAAATCTTGAATTTGGACGACTTCCACTTGGTCTTGAGTTCTTCTTCCTTTGCAACGCTTTCCTTCATGCACGATCTAACACTTTGTAGCTCCTTTTTGGATGATTCACCTAATAAAAGACATAAACTACAAAATAAACGTAATATACAATAATTCACAAGAAATCTAGCAAATACTAGCATGAAATTGACACCCAAAGTATGTAAAATATGCACTTATCAGGTACTACTAAAGCTTCTTGATCCCAAGAAATACTTTAAAAAGCGTTTTCGTCTAGAACTCGAACTTACTCGTCACTAATCGATTAATAACTATCAAACAACAAAGGTGTGAAATGGGATGGGTTTGTAAGAATACAAGCTCCACTATTTATAGTGTTATGAACAAGGCTTGTTTGGAAAACTAGAATACCAATTTCGAAATTTTTCTCAAAGATATGCAATAAATTCTATTTTGAAATTGAGATATTCATGACGTTCTTTCAATGATATTAGCACACAATATTGTAACAAAATCTTATAATATATTTCCAACTAATATATGAGAAATTTTACTAATATACAACTAATATTAACTAGTATAAATCCATGTACTTTGCTAAACTGGAAAACTAATTATGTGCAATCTTCTGGGAAATGAAAGCACATCAATATTGATTCCAAACTTGGATTCAAAAATGTTTCTCACAATATTAATTAGGATCTAGCTTTGAGTATTAAAGAAATAAATATGAACAATAATCTATTTGAGTTAAATACGTGTTTATTATTTCCTAACATATGAACTTTCCTATTCAGACTATCTCATCTTTCAAAATCTAAAAGATATATAATTTAAGATAGAGATTTCAAAATTCACAAGTCTAGGATTGGTCTTGTTTGGTATCGGTCTTGAATCCTATTAGACTTTAGAAACGTAACTCTAGTCCCAAAAAACTTAAACTATGCCAAAGAAAAGAGCTTTTCTAACACGAGTTCAAAGTCCAGATTCACCATTAGATACATATATCTAGTTTCTCGAAAGTTCAACACTACTCCTTCAAAAGAGTCATATTAGTGTTATGTCGAAACAACGAAAGTATAATAAACTTTACTATATCACTTAACACAATAAGTTATAGAAACAACCAATATATATCCTTCATTTGACACTTAGATCATAATAATGATCAAGTCATCTAAACAACTAAATCCATGTAAACAAACTCCGCATGTTATGTTTTCAATGAATACGACTATAAAAACTTGATAGAAATGGAACAAGTCAAAGTCAATAGCTACTAACACCAAGCTGAAGGATGATATCTTTGTTTGTCTTCAATGCATCTCTTCAGTAAGTAACTAGAGATTGTCTCAACATTTCTATACCCTAAGTCTAACCTAATGAAGTTGACTTTAGTAACCAATTCAAGCAACCGAGTTTTAGAACTAAACTTGACATATCAACGCTTGGTGGGTTGATAGGCGTTTTATTTATACATTTTTATCGCCTAATTTATATTTT
>JAJJMC010033717.1:7132723-7166151 GCA_023531435.1 Papaver californicum | reverse complement strand
GTATGCTTGAAACTAGGGCTTTTTGATGCATCATGATTAGGGCGTCCCAGCGATATTTGCGACTCTAAATATACATGAATTAAATAGTGGTGGATACTGAAAAACCCTGGTTACTGACTCTCTCTACTCGGTCACATTTTATTAGTTTAGTTAGTTTATTATTTTATTTATCAATCTAAAAATCACAAAAATATTCCTCTTGGTTAGTTTATTAGAGATATTAATTGCAGTATTTCCCCGCTCTCTGTGGGTTCGACCCGTACTTGCCGTTGTCTACTAGTTAGACGCCGTGCGATTGCGGTTATTTTATTGGGTAATCCCAAATCACATCATGGGTTCAACCGAGAAGTTCTCTAACAAGATATTTTTGAACTCCAGTTGTTTTTTTGTTCGAAAGAAATGGGTGAAACTAAAATTTGGTACTCTGGTTCGTAAAGAGTGAAAAATAAAGTGATAATATAAAAGAAAAGTGAATGATTTATTTTAAATTAAGGGTAAACATATTATATGTTCTGAGTGGGTAAAACAGTATTTTTCTATTCAAACATAACACCATATAGCAAAATGTTTGTTGGTAAAAACGAATTTAGGGTAAAAGGGGAAAAATGATGGAGTAGGCTGATGCCAGTCAGAGCAATTCGTCTAATCGCTAGACATTTATACTGAATAAGTAATTTTAAGATTCGAGATATCAATCTGTACGAAATTGGCCTAAATCAAGGAATGATTGTTCCACTTTTGTTTTGGTCACAAAGGAAGGAGAAGGGTTAATCTGCAGGGAGGGAAGCATATAAGGTATTAAGATCAATGGAATTGGATGCCAGTGATGGAATGTATTGAACTGCTGTGAGGATGATTGTTCTCTAAGACGATTGTCTTGTAGTCATTCTTCTTGTATCTTCTTTGTCAATAGGTTGAAGAACCTATTTATAACAGTGGAAGTTAATACATTGATCTCGTAAGTGGTGAAGTTGCAGAGAAGCGGAAGAGTCGACAAGTGGAAATCGTGGTGAAAATCAGTTTTTTCATGCTAGTTGGACTTGCCAGTTGTACGACCACTATTCCATTCATTCCTTCAACTGCCGACACGACTTATTTACTTTCTCAGCGTGGTTGTATTTCTTCACCGCACATGCTCTAGGCCGCCAGACCAAAATCCTAGTGAATATCCCCCCATATGATATATTTGATGTCTCGAGCATGGTTAAGTTTATTTTATAGACGTGTGTTATCTGGTCAATTATTGACTTAGATAGACTATTAGTCTTAGTATATTTGGTGAGTCTAGCATGTTGCTCAACGGTGAGTCTGGCATGCTGGCACTTCGGTAGATGAAGCGTAAGATATATGATGAGTACTTAATATATCATAGACGTAGAGTGATTGTTTTGACATTAGTAGTCGTGGCATATCATTGTGTGAGTACCGTTCGTACGAGTACCAATTAAATTACATTCTTTAATTGATAAAACTCTAATGTGGAAGATATAGTGACTGATGAAGGACCAACCAATTTGGTGGAGACAGACCGACCAAAATGACGACCGTTTAAATGGAGGACCGTCCAAATTGGTGATAGCGCGACCTAATAGTGTTAAAGACCAATTCAGCATTAAGTAGTAATACCTAATTATGATTGAAGAGGGAAATGATGGGGAGGACCGACAGGTGGTATAAAGTAGACCAACCAGGTGGTAGAGGTTGAAACGACCAGTAGAAGACCGACCAAGTAGAGTACTGTCCAAGTGGAGGATTGTCCAAGTGGAGGACCGAAAGTTTTAATAGGACGAGGAAACCTAGATAGAGTAGTTTTAAGAATAAAATAAAAGGTAAAATAAAGATAAAAATAAAAAAGTGGGACCGGCCATGGGATGAACGGCCGACGCCGGTTCCATCACTTCTTTTTTTTTTATTTCTTTGTTATTTCTCCTCTTTCCTCCATATGCCCATACGTCAATATGCTCGAAAATTCAGATATAAGATCATTTAAGAAAAACGTTGTAGATTCCTCATACAATGTCCGTTTTTGATGATTAACCCAATTTGGAATTGTGAAATCTTCAGCTATCTCCTACTGCAGAAGGATTTAGGTTTAGATCTCGTTTTGACTTCCAAACGAAGTAAACAACAACCTTCCATGAATATTTTAGACAAAATTCTGTCAGTTTTTAGCTTGTGCTTCGCCTAGGGTTTAAGCCATATCTCCTAGACAGTTACTCGAAATAATACGCTCTTTTAGTATGTCGTAGTAGACATATAGGGGAACATATGTTTTTTGAACGTTTTCCACTATTCTCCATCCATTGGTACATTTTTCCAAGATGATTATGACGGAACGTCAGAAATCAGAGTTTCAACCAAGTATACTCGTGTGCAACTTGTTATGAGCTTTTATACAGGCTTGTATGGACACTGTGATAAATCAATATTATTCAATTAGGGTTTGAATATTGATATAAAACAATTCTAGGAATTCAACCGGGGAATATAACACTAGAGAGGACTCAAGTTGCTCTATACTAGTAGGCAATCTATCTAGGAGGAAACAAAGATGTGTTCTGAATATTTTTTTGTATAGTCAGAGATCATCTGAGAAGAAACTACAATCAACACCAGTGATATTTTGAGAACAATATTGCTTTGTACTAGTGATTAATCATCTAGAAGCTGTCCAATCATTATGAAGGAATACTCGTACATTATCAATATTGTGTATATTCATATAAAATATTGAAAGATCATCTATATAAGGCTCTAATATTATATTTATATATATACAAGAGATATTGTTTCAAAAGTAAGATAAGTGTTGATGTCGGAATATTCGCCTTTCCCTTTTATAATGTTATTATAAGAGAAAACCTATAAGCCTTTATAGGTGTTTCTTAGACATGTAGGTACTTGCTCCCACATAGTACTCTTGGGTATGAATTAACGTCTCGAACAGCTGCGTCCATGGAAATTTTCGCAACTTTTCCATTGATGGTAATAAAGGTGCACATATCTCCGATACTCACAACGGCAGGTCTAGCGACCCCAGTTGTCAAAATCCCATATTGAAGAACTAACAACCGTAATAAAAACCAAGACATTTTCATGGTATCACGATACAATGCGAGACCAGTTAATATTTCACACCCAATCTCAGATGATTAAAATGAGTAGCAAGTAACCAAACGTTAACACTTGGATATTGATGCAGGGAACTCAAAGTCTGGAATCAAACTGATGAAAATATGATTAGTACGCACCCTATAAGAAACTAAATTTTGGGATAACTCAGTACAAAAATAGATACCAAAACACCAATTCAACGAGAGAGAACAATAATTTTATGGAATAATGACTGGAATGCCTCGATTTGGGGGGTCAAGTCTCATTCCTGCCCCGACGAAAAAAAATAAACAAAAAAGCTTCAATTTGTTGGTTTTTCGGTTAAGTGAAGTTTTTTTTGCATATTTTTGGGGCATTTTTACTTATTTTTGCTAACAGATTGGGGCATTTATGTCCCAACTAAACCAAAAAACTAACAGATTGAGACATTTTTGTTTATTTTTTTTCGTTGAGGCAGAAATAAGACTTGACCTTCCAAATTAGGGCATTCCAGTCATAAACCCTAATTTTATAAATACATTCTTCCACAACACATAGGAAACTCAATTGGCACATTGCAACGCCTACTTCCTCTCCAGGTAAAGCTATCCGAGTCCCGTGTTGGAAAGGATAAAATGCAGTCAAGAGGATAATGGATTTAAGGCATATATCATTTGATGTTAAATTGTAGCTCTGTGTGTACATATTAAACTCTAGAAATAACTGACTAAGAATAGTGCAGTTTGCTTTTTGTGATAGGGTGGGACCTTTATAGTTTGTACATTCCTTGATGGTTAATTCCTAAAACCTCAGTTTCTCTTGTATTCCCTTCATCCAAATGCCAATTATTCTGCCATTCAGTCAGCTACTGCCGTAAGAGTAAACAATAACATATGACTCCATAGGTTGAGTTTTAACAACAGAATTCAGAAAGAATGACTTAGAAATTCTACCTCATCTTGTGTTGTCCGTGAAGTTGATTCCTTTGAATCCGAGTCTGGCTGCAATTAAAGTATGTTTTAAGAAATCACATATGAATAATCATATAACAGTCACTTACTGGTGATGTTCAACGACTTCATGATATATACCAAATTAAGCTAAAGAAATTTACAAATAATATTAAAAACAATGTACTCTATGCTCTAGTCTCTGCTTACTTACTTTTAGAATAAGTGTCAAAACTTGAGTTCAGAATAAGAAAATATTCTAAGATAGGCTTTATCCGTGAGTAACACAATGAGATAGGCTCTTACTGTGGATAAATAAAAAACAAAAAAAAGAGAAGATTGAAACTTGAGTACAGATTAAGAAAATATTCTAAGAAAATATATCATTTACCTGTTCGAGGTGGCATAGAGTTGTCAGCAGCTGGTGTGAGAGATGCTTCAATCTATTGGTGCTTAGATACTATCTGTTATCCACTCATGGTTAGATCCCCGTAATTATATGGCTTCCAAAAATTAAACATGAACCTATTAGAATTGAGAACAAAATTTTTTGTATTTGGACATGAACCCCCAAATACAAAAATGGAACAAAAATAATTTGAAACCCTAGATTTATGCTACAAATAAAATGATGATCGAAAGAAAAAGCAAACTAAATAACCAAAATCAAACCACAGAAATTATGATGCTAAAAATTTATATATGAAATCAATAAACTCAAATTCAACAACAACCCATCATTAACTAAGCATTAGGACTCCAAAAAACTTCCTAATCTCAGCTATTCATCTATAATTAAACTACAACCATGGCAACAACACAACCTAGAAATGGATTTATAATAAATTTTAGTGCTAACAGATAAATGAAAGAAACCCTATTTAACAAATTGAAATTAGAGGAAGTAATATAATGTTTGTATACCTTTAAAGAGATACAACTGTTAGTACCTAAAAATTCTTCCTAGGCAAAACAATGTACCGTAGAAGCACTTTCTTTAGGTTCGAGAATTAAAATCGTACAAAACAAGTCCAAACCAGAAAGATGGTTGTTCACGTTTTGATTTTAGGGGAGGGAAGCAGAGAAATTTTAAGGAATCAGTGTGATAAATTGTGTGTAGAGGTGTTGAAATATAGAGAATAAAAGAGCTTTTGAGAATGATAAGCTTGTTCTATTTTCAGAATAGGCTAAGCAGCCTGTTTATGGTAGTTGAGAATATAGACTTTTCCTTCGTAAGCAGTGGAGGTAGTGAGGGAGTGGAGAGGTGAAGATTGTAGGGATAATGGCATAACCGCCCATTATGTTTGAGAAGTTTCTGGAAACCATTACTCCACCATCTCTTCAACTGTCGTAACCGTCACCACTACATGTAACTTTCCTATCATGGGGTGTTGCCACGCCGCATAATGCTATAAACCACCAGACCAATACCCATGCAAAATCCCCCTATGTAATATGATTTGATTTCTCGTAGGAGTAAGTGAAGTCATGGACTTAAAGTATATGACTAATGTGAGTGTTTGTCGTAAGATAATGCTGACAATAAGTTTCGCATCAACTTAGCATGGAAATGGCATATTTGTGGCATGTTTACGACATGCAATTTGTGTTAGCAACAATGGCGCATGCAAGTGTTATAGGCGCGATTGAGATGTTACTAGCATATGCTAGTATCGTGGCTATGGCCTAGGTGATGGCGCTAGCAGCGAGGGATGACGCGCGACACAAGCATCAACGAAGGTAAGCAAAATTGGAAGTAAGGATGGAGTGATAGCTTTGCAAGCGCCGCTAGAATTGCTAAGAACATGGTTTTGGCGTGTGGAGCTGGCACTTGCTGGCATTGTGACTATTGCATATGCGTTGCTAGCATTAGCACTTGCTAATACCATGGCCATAACCATGGTTTGTTTAGGTCTTCTCATTCGCATGAGATTTAATGTTAGCATTATGCTTGGCTTTTATGCAGTGCATACAGAACATATTCAAGGAATTCAGTCGTGGAAGTTTACGAAGTGATGATGCTCGATGCGACTTTGCACTTAGATGATATGCATCTGATCAACGTTTTTTATTCAGAAATGGCATAGCATCCATTCTGAATGTTCGCAGTTCTGTCTAATCAGCGCTTTCTGATTGATGTAGATAGTTTGCATGGACGCACATGAAATAACGAAGGCTTAGACGGTAAATCCCTGAAATTCTGGAGGCGCACACACATATAAGCTAGCTAGAGGGCTAATGTAGCAATGAGATGAATACGCATTCTCAATTCTCCTGCAGAATGTAAGATAAAAGTACGTATCCATAATTCTGATGTCGGGTCAGAAATTTATACATATTTATTTTATGCTTCAGCAGCTGAGCAAATGAAATATTATAATTTTCTCCTTTGTCAAAAACCCACCATTAATATTAAGTCCACTGCTTAGCGCGGAACAGTAATGTTTCGTGGTAAGCATTAGATGGTGATTTTTTTACTGACATAAACAAAATAAATCAACAAGCTTAGTTGTCAGATATTACCAGGAATTTTGATTTGATCACGCTTCAATGATGCCAGATAATCGTTGAAGGAGCAACAATTGATGTAATAGCGCCTGTAGGATAAAAGAGCGTCGTCTGAAGAGTATAAATTAGTGAAGCATGGCTGATTTGCATGATGGAGAGACTAAAATTGACCTGTGTACGGCACGGGACCATGGATCCCAAAAGGAAATCCTTGTTTGACCTTGATTTGGAAACCAATTACTATAAAATGGAGTAAACCCTTATTTTTTTATTCTTTCAATCACCACCGACGACAGCACCTCCTCTCCTTTTTTTTTGTTGGCGTCGATAGCAGCATCTACTGCCTCCCGTTAGCGACATTACCGACCGATTAACGTCGGCCAACTTCCGGCAGATTTCCGACACCGACCAGGTAAGCTTTTTTTTTTTTTTTTTACGTGAGTGCTTACTCACATATATATATTGCTTTTTACGTGAGTATTTACTCACATATTTTTTCCTTTTTATTATTCAAATAGCTTGCCAACGACATCTTGTTTTGTAACTAAAACCCTAATTTTCACAATTGTTGTCTCTGATTGTAGAAATCCTTCATTCGCTTCACTGTAGTATTGTTAAGCTCAACAAGGCACGCTAAGGTTTATAATTTTTTTGTAAATAATGGTTTTAATTTATATACATGTATTTACATATCAGTATTGTATATATAAAATAAGCCTCGTGCATGATTATCCAGCTGTTGACATGAATGTTATTTGAACCCATTGTAGATGTCTAACGATCGTGAAGATAATGCTACCACTGCTTCTAGCTGTGATAGAGGCGAGAGTTCTGATGATGTTTCTTTAGATGACGTACCCAATATTTATGACAAATTCTTTGAGGGTGTTATCGAAGAGGCTGCTGATACTCTTTATGTTGGTAGTTTTATCCCGAACATCAATAGCGCTCCTCAACTTCGAAGTATTTATCCACAAGCTCTTGTCAGGTGCTTCTTGCAGAGAAGAAAATAAATAACTTTATTTGTTGATTTTAAGAGGTCCCAAACTCCTATATCTGAGTGGAAAAGATGGGTTAAAGTTATGTTGAAGAATCCTCAGGTGAAACTGGTTTTAGAAAACGCTAAGATACTTCATACCGTGCGAGTTTTTGAGACTCTGAGAATTAATAAGGACATGAAGGGTCTGGTTGCATTTATTTCCCGTTGGTGCGGTCCAACCCATTCAGCAGCATACGCTTGGGGTAAGTTAATAATTACTTTAGAAGATGTGGCGGTCTTGTTGCAACTGCCAGTTGTTGGTAATATTCCTGTTGAATGGTCTGAACAGGAGAGAAATAAGGTGATATCCTTATTCAGAAAATAGAGGAGTTGTGGAAGTCTCGTCGTTGCGATAACAAAAATTATTTGGCTTGGGTTGACTACTGGTGGAACGGTAGTACAAGTGTGGACGACCTTGCTGTTGATCATCCTTTATGCATTGTTGCGTTCCTCGTACTTTGGCTTTCCAGGGACATATTCGAAGATTCTCCTAGCGGTCAACTGAAGCATACGCTTGTTTTGGTTGTCGTTGCGCTTACTGGTGGAAAAAATATTCCTCTTGGTAATTTGTTTCTGGGTACTTTATATTCTCATTTGGATACTTTCATTCGTGACATAAGGATTTCCAATGGTCATGCCAAGGTAGAGTCTTTTATCCCTGTTATGTTTATGCAAGCTTGGCTATGAGAACATTTTCCCGAATATGCGGCTAAAGGCTCGACCTTCTTATCCGAGTGCAGAATAGAGTATACCAGAATACTTCGTTGGAGTGGAAAGAAACTCTCTTCTATTAATCTTATTAGCTTGATGGACAATGAGAAGAAAGTGAACTTCAGACCTTGTAGTTTGAAGCTTCCGCATGTGATTCTGCCGGAGACTTTTGCTGGGAATCCTGATGTTGTCCTGCGCTCTGGTCCGAGTGGTGAAAGTAATATTTTCACAATTGGTGAGGCCATTTTTATGAATTGTTGTACTCCAGGGTACATTCTTGATGTTTTTTCTGATAACTACGTTATTCAGAGTTATAATATAGATAGGGTGGCTCGACAGATGGGCTTTGATCAGTTTGTTCCTTATTTCCGTACCAAGGCGCCTTATATAGAAATACTTCAGCGATCTGAGGGTGCATATAGTATTTACGGTCAGAGCATTCCTTTTCTCCAGGACGATAGAAAAAGATGTGTCACTGATGAATATGCTGATTTCTGTAATGCACAACTTACCCTCTTTAAGAACTTTATGTCGAGTGAGCCTTCTAATGTACGCGGTGATCCTTCTGAGGAGGAGTTAGCAGCTCGTCCGAATTTAAAGATTACCTCTGAAGAAAGGCGTGACTAAATCATCAATTTTTCACAGGTATTTCAAATCATCCTTCGCTCAATCACCATCATTTAATAATTAAGCGTTATTTTGTTTCTTGTAGTTGTGGCACCCAGAACTCCATGTGCTTGATACTGTGACGGATGTCATTCCCCAGTCTGGGGAAAAGAGACCACGAGTAACTATGTTTGTAAGTAGAGACCGTCCCCAGAATAAGGTAAGCGTCTTGTATTTTCTTTTATTCTTCTTTATGTATGAAGTACATTCATGCTTTGTGTTGATGGGTATTTCATACAGTCTGGGGGCGTAACCTTTCAAGGTGTTTTGTGTGCTCAACCCTTCAAGTTTGGTGTCCTAGCTGTCCTTGGTATCTCAGCACCTTATGTGGTAATTAGTTTTTTTTTTGGAGAATTCTTGAGTTATTATGTCTTGTCGAACTTGATGAATTCTGAATTTTATGGATAACCACTGCTCTTAGACGACTAGCAGTGTGAATACCTTGGCGTCAGTAAGTACCGCCTTTGCTAGAAGCGATGAGGAAGAAGATAAAGATGACAATGGGCCTGAAGGATCGTTCCATACTATAAAAATTGAAGAATCCGGAGCTAAAGAATAAGAACTTGGTGGTGAGTTGCTTTACCAAGTTCCTTCTGCTTAGGATAACTCATGACAGACTGTTAGGCTAGAGAGAAATGCAGAAAGACAGAACAACCCTATCATTAGTGAAGACTACCCTATTGAGTGAGGCACTAAACTTTCTACTGTCCTCTTAGAGTGTATCATCTGCACAAACTCCAAGTAGAATGATGAGTTACTTAACCTCGCACCATTTTCAGCACTATTTGATCTCTGAGTGCTAATTCTTATCACCATGAGGGTGATATCAGAACTAGCCTCATCTTTTAGTCTCAGTCACAAAATTACAACTCTCTCTCAATAGAAACTCAACATCAACAACAAGAGGAGCAAAATCAATTCATGAAGAAGTTGAAGACGTCAAGGTTTACAAACAACAAAGGGAAAGAACATTACATATTCAAAGTGACAAACAAGAAAGACAGAAGATGTAAATTTTTGAAGATTTCTGTACCAACAGTGGTGAAGATTCAAGTGCAAAAGTCCTTCTCCATTGGCAAGTAAAGTTTTTTTTTTGTTGTATCATTTATTTTTGTATTATGTTTAAAAAAAATCAAAATAAATAAATCAAAATAAATAAATAAATAATAATAATTTTTAAAAAAAAAATCAAGATTTTTTTTATGTTAGTTTGTATTTATTTTTATATTCATTCAATAAAGCCATGGAGAAGAAGAAATTCAAAAGGAAGTTTCAAACAACAAGTGATCGAAGACAAAGTGTAAAGTTATACAAGTTTCAAGGGTTGAAGCCAAAGACTGAAGACATAGTTGTTTATATTGAACACCATTAGAGAGTTATGAGACTAAAAGGTGATAGTATGTTCTCATCCTCATTTATGGTCGATTTCACAAGAACTCATCAGATTTCTTTTCCTATTGAGATCATCAGAAAAATATTTTGGTTTGATATCTTCAGAAAAAGCGTTACCATCAATAGTGTGTAAGCATTCTCTCTTCAATCCTGCTTACACAACGGTGTGACTGTTAAAATCGTTTTTCTGAGTGCAAATTCATAAAATCCTATGGTGAGGCAGAGTCAAGGCGAAATGCTTATTCAGTTGCTCTGTTAATCCGACGTGTATCTGGAAGGAGACACCCTTGGCACTGGCTCAACTCGTCACACACACAATCTCTCTCATAAATTAAGCATATTAACTTGTATTTTTCTCTGGCACTTCTGGTTACTTGGCATTTGGAGGAGAAACTTTATGTCCTCTTAGGTCTTCGGAAACTTGTGACATTAGAAGTTGGAATAAAAGGTTTTGTGGGTATACCTCTTGTAAACCCTCACGAGACAAAACTCGTCCACTAAGGCCACTTAGGGGTTTAAAGGCTTGTTACACATGCTAAGTGTAGTCGTGATTCCTGCAAAAGTGAGTTAGGATTTTTATTTATAGATTAGATTTGCTCGAGGACTAGCAAAATATGAGTTTGGGGGTATTTGATAGACACATTTATGTGTCTAATTTGAGCTCATTTTAATATATTGTTAGTCATTATTTTGTACTTATAGTGGTATTTCATGCGTTTGAAGGTACTTTTTGAAGAATAAATTATTATGGAAAATAGGGCTTAAAAAGTATTAAAGGCACCCACCTGAATTGATCAAGGCACGCACCTCCTTTTTCAAATTCAAAACATAAAAACTAGCGGGAAATCTCATCTCTCTTATGCGTGAATTGTGAAGATATGAAAACAAGGTTTGGCGAATATTTTTTAAGATATTTTAAGTATCTCGTGCAAACTCGGAAACAAAAACATAAAATTGGTATTTTTCGAAGAAAATTATTCTCGGTTTAAAAGAAAATATTCTCGAAAGTATCTTCAAGTTTTAAATAAGGAAAAATCATCTTATTCTCGAGCTGGAGAAGGAAACAGAGTAAAAGATTATCACTGCAGAGAGCAAGAAAATATTCTCGAATATTCTGCCATTAAAAGATATTTATTTCGAAGAGATTTGGAGCTGTATAATGGTTCTAGTATAAATAGAGGAGTGTAGAAGAGGTTGGGGGAGGCTGGCAGAGGCTAGGAAGCCACGAAATCAACTCAGAAATAATTCTACAACTTTTAGGGTTCTAGATGGAGGACGAAGAAGAAGAACATACGACAGTAAGAATATGTCACTGAAAACCGTTATCTTTCCTTTTATATTTAACGGCTTCAGCAACGGTTTTCTGAATAGTTCCAGCGACAGTTGTGGTTCTAATACAACTGGAAGCTGTCGTAGAATCAATAAATACTTTTAATCATTCAGCTATACATTAAGCCCGTTGTTTATTTACTACTCTAGAGGGGTGTCGTTAATTAGACAGAACTACAAGAAAATTGTAAGTTCTCCACATTAATAAATTTAAATGTTTATTCAATTTTCTTTTATTCTTTTCTTATGAGTAGCTAAATTATTTTCTAGTGTAGAGGAGGAAGCTTATTTTTATGTGTAATTTTAGTTAATTTCTTAGACATATTTACTCTACTATTTGTGCTTTTTAATGACTAATAATTTTGTTTTCTTATAAAGTTTTATTATAATTCTTCTGAATAGTCATTAGGTTGTTGATCTTTTATAAGCGAAGGAAAATTATATCTTTGCATAACAACGAAAGTTGTAAAATTAAATTTAAACATTTTATCTTCCAAAACATGAGATTGGGTTCAATATGGTTTTGAGTATTTCAAGAGTAATTGTTTGAGATAACAAATTGTTAATTTTACAAACATCAGAAGTAGTGGAATCCAAAACCCTAGATTTTTCTCTTCCTGGTTGATTAATTTGTATAGTTAATTTATCTTTTTATTTATTTAATTTATTCATTAAAAATTATTATTTTTGTTTTAGCACATAACTTGTCTATTAATTAGAAATAATAATATTAATCCTCGTGGGAACGGACCGTATTTGCCGCTTTTACTTTGTAGACATCGTGCGATTGCGACCATAGTTTTACGCCTATCAATTTTATGGCTGCTGCCGGGGATTGAGAATTATTATCTTTGGTTATTTAAAAATTTTGTGCTAATTAGTTTAGGATTTTATTTTATTTTTATTTTCTCTTTTAGATTTTACTTGGGTATTTTTCTTATATTTGTTGTGCAGGTAATATTTTGCAATTATTGTGGAAAAATTCCTACAAAAAAAGGTTAGTATAATCCCAATTTTATTTTTATAATTTCTATTTTTAGATTTTCATTTTGTAAATTAGGAAATTTAGATTTCTTTTGCATATTTTTAGTTAGATCTTTATTTTAGGTTTATTTTATCTTTATTTTATTTTGTATAAAAAAAATACGTGCACACACATCATTTGCATCGTCCGCTACCGATTATTAGGGAAACACGTGTAATAGTACGTTGAACCTTCTGGGCTTTATCAGTCAAAATTACACAAGCCTTAGCCTTGTACTTTTGACCAGTCTTTGATTGTAGGTATATTTTGCTAAGGTAACCTGAGCTTACCTGATTTAGTTGAACCTGTATTTGCACCTGCACAAATAAAAAAAAATATCGAACTGGTATTATGAGAACCAGTACAATGATTATCGACCTGAAACTCAAAATGAACATTATCCGTACTATGACTATAGTGTAGATAGTACTTGGGACCAGTACCAGCCTTCTGAAGGTTATGGTTCATAATTAGTGATCCTAATTATTATTCGCACGATCACCAGTCGTACGAATGGGTAAATGAGCAATATTATACTGAGCAAAATTTTGTTCTTCATCTTTAGAAGATGCCCTCAGGCGTTTTATGGAAACTCCACAAATTCTTGATTTTTCGTCTGATTCTTGGAATGATAAACACAATCAAATAGATGAAAATGGACGGAAGATGGCAGAAAGACTTGAAGCTTTAAGTACTACTCTCAGTGAACTTAATGCACGTTTAGACGAGGAGAAAATTAAAGATGAACGGTCAACTGCTAGTATTGCTCAAAATGAACTTAATTTCCAAAACAATGTTTCTAATTTTACCCTTGATAACAATGATAAATATTTACCTAATCTAGAGGATAAGGTTCGAGTTGAAGACACTACTTATTTAGATTAGGTTCAATCATCTTCATATTATTATGATGATGAGGAGAGTGTTGATGAAGAATTTGAAATTCGTAGTCATAATGACAAGGAAATTACCACAACAATTGAGCTTCATGATAATATTTATATTTCTAGTTCCAATCCTAATAATGTTGATGATTATTTATCTATTCAAGAGGAAAAAGATTTAACTAGAGACACCATCGTTATAGACGGTAAGATATTTCCCTGTTATTATGAAGACTATGATGATTTAGAGGAGAGAGTTTATCCTGAGACTTATGTTTCAGAATCCAACGATTCTGGAACAATAGTCTCAAACAAAGATGATAGACTCATAGAGAATTTTATTGTGAGGGAATGTTCCCCACCTGATGAAAACCTAGAAGAATTAATTGACCATTTTCCTAAATATGAAATTAAGGAAATTGTGACTAATTTTATCCAAGGATACATACTATTCAAAATTTGGGGGTGAATATTATTCTCCCCGTGGTTTACCTTTGACTCCTATAAAGGTCCCTCGCTTGGGACTTGACGTTTGTGCCTCTACCATGTTAAGAGATTATCTTCATGAATTTTTTCCAGAGCCTGATTTTGTTTAAAATGAAATTCATGTGTTAGAAACCCATCATCCTGTTGATGTGGTTTACCCAGACCATAATATAATAATTGACTTTGTTATCCCAACAAAATTTTATCTTCAAAATATGGGAACATCTGGATTTGAAATGTGTCATTATATATTTCTTGGAGTTGAGCCTAATTATTTTAAAAAACTTGAATCGACACATTTTTATGAGAATGACCACCACTCTTACGTGTTCCATTGTGGTCAACTATATAAGTCAAATCCAATTGACTTTAAGAATCCACAATTATTTCGATTATTGTCATATGCTTCATAAATTGTGACTAATTTTTTCTTGGTCTGGATGAAGACTTTAAACTTAGCGCTCTATAGGAGGTAACCCATATGCTTTTGGTACACGGTGCTGGTAATATCTCTCTGTATCTCTTTTACTTTGTCATTATTACTCTTTGTTCATGATTCCATTCATTTATCTTACAACATCGAGAACTATGTTCAATTTAAGTTTGGGGGTAAGAGAGAAAATTTTAAAATTATAGTTGTACTAATTTCCAACTTTTAAAGTCACATTGTAGACTTTTATCTAAGTTTACATATTGATTCTCCTGGAAAAATATGGAAATTAGAACTACTAGAGAAAACGACATCTGTGTTCTTAACCTATGAGAGAAAAGACGGACCCGCTATCCATGCTGGAGACTATTAGGCTAGAAGGAAATGAAGAAAGACAGAACAACCTTATAATTAGTGGAGACTACCCTGAGTGAGGAACCAAAATTTCAACTGTCCTCTTAGAGTGTTTCACATGCACAAACTTCGAGTAGAATGATTAGTTACTCAACCGCGCACCATTTTCAGCACTATTTGATCTCTGAGTGCTAATTCTTATCACCATGAGGGTGACATCAGAACTAGCCTCATCTTTTAGTCGCATTCATAAAATTACAACTCTCTCTCAATAGAAACTCAACATCATCAACAAGCGGAGCAACATCAACTCATGAAGAAGTTGAAGACGTCAAGGTTTACAAACAACAAAGGGAAAGAACAATACATATTCAAAGTGACAAAGAAGAAAGACAGAAAATGTAAATTTTTGAAGATTTGTGTATTAACAGTTGTGAAGATTCAAGTGCAAAAGTTATTCTCCATTACAAGTAAAGTTTTTATTTTTTGTTGTATCATTTATTTTTGTATCATATTTAAAAAAAATTAAAATAAATAAATAAAATAATAAAATAAAATAACAATAATTTTAAAAAAAATAAAGAAAAGTTGTACAAGTTTCAAGGGTTTATCATCAAAGTTGAAGCCGAAGACTGAAGACAGTGTTATTTCTATTGAACACCATTAGAGATTTGTGAGACTAGAAGGTGAGAGTATGTTCCCATCCTCATTTATGGTCGATTTCACAAGAAATCATCAGGTTTTTTTTCCAATTCAGATCATAAAAATATATTTTGGTTTGACATCTTCAAAAAAATTGTTACCATCAATAGTTTGTAAGAATTCTCTCTTCAATCCTGGTTACACACCGGTGCGACCCTTAAAATCGTTTTTAAGAGTGTAAATTCATAAAATCCTATGGTGAGGCAGAGTCGAAGCGAAATGCTTATTCGGTTCCTCTGTTAGTCCGCTGTTTATCTGGCAAGAGACTCCTTTGGCACTGGCTCAACTTGTCACTCTCTCTCTTTCTCTCTCATAAATTAAGCATATTAGTTTGTATATTTCTCTGGCACTTCTTATTACTTGGCATTTGGAGGAGAAACTTTATGTCCTCTTAGCTCTTCAGAAACTTGTGACATTAGAAGTTAAAATAAAAGGTTTTTTGGGTATACCTCTTGTAAACCCTCACGAGACAAAACTCGTCCACTAAGGCCACTTAGGGGTTTAAAGGCTTGTTACACATGCTAAGTGTAGTCGTGATTCCTGCAAAAGTGAGTTAGGATTTTTATTTATAGATTAGATTTGCTCGAGGACTAGCAAAATATGAGTTTGGGGGTATTTGATAGACACATTTATGTGTCTAATTTGAGCTTATTTTAATATATTGTTAGTCTTTATTTTGTACTTATAGTGGTATTTCATGTAGGTACTTTGTGAAGAATAAACTATTGTGGAAAATAGGGATTAAAAAGTGTTAAAGGCACCCATCTGAATTGATAAAGGCACCAATGCCTTGGATAAATGCACCCACCTCCTTTTTCAAATTCAAAACATAAAAATTGGCGGGAATTCTCATCTCTCTTCTGTGTGAACTGTGAAGATTTGAATATTTTTAAGAGATTTTAAGACAAGATTATTGTCTTGCCTTATATATAGGAATTTAACAAGTGTTGGACTCAAAACAGAATAAAATAGTATCTCGTGCAAATTCGGAAACAAAAACATAAAATTGGTATCTGTCGAAGAGAATTATTCTCGGTTTAAAAGAAAATATTTTCAAAAGTATCTGCGAGTTTTAGATAAGGAAAAATCATCTTATTCTCGAGTTGGAGAAGGAAATAGCGTAAAAAATTGTCACTGCAGAGAGAAAGAAAATATTCTCGAGTATTCTGCCATTAAAAGATATTTATTTTGAAGAGATTTGGAGCCGCATGGTGGTTATAGTATAAATAGAGGAGTGAAGAAGAGGTCGGGGGAGGCTGGAAGAGGCTAGGAAGCCACGAAATAAACTCAGAAACAATTCTGCAACTTTTAGGGTTCTAGACGGAGGAAGAAGAAGAAGAACAGACGACAATAAGAAACTGTTGTTGAAAACCGTTATCTTTCCTTTTATATTTAACGGCTTCAACGACGGTTTTCTGAATAGTTCTAGCGACGGTTGTGGTCTAATACAAACGAAAGATGTCGTAGAATCAATAGATACTTTTAATCATTCATCTACACATAAAGCCCATTGTTTATTTACTACTCTAGAGGGGTGTCGTTAATTAGACAGAAAGAAATGAAAATTGTAAGTTTTCTACATAATAAATTCAAATGTTTATTCAATTTTCTTTTATTCTTTTCCATATGAGTAGCTAAGTTCTTTTCTAGGGTAGAAGAGGAAGTTATTTTTGATGTATATTTTTAATAGTTAATTTCTTAGACACATTTAATCTACTATTTGTGCTTTTTAATTACTAATAATTTTGTTTTCTTATAAAGCTTTATTATAATTGTTCTGACTAGTCTTTAGGCTGTTGATCTTTTATAAGCGAAGGAAAATTATATTTTTGCATAACAACGAAAGTTGTAAAACTAAATTCAGAACGTTTTATCTTCCAAAATATGAGATTGGGTTCAATATGGTTTTGAGTATTTTAAGAGTAATTGTTTGAGATAATAAATTGTTAATCTTGCAAACATCAGAAGTAGTGGAATTCGAAACCCCAGATTTTTCTCTTCCTGGTTGATTAATTTGTATAGTTCTTTTATCTTTTTATTTATTTAATTTATTCATTAAAAATCATTTGTTTTGTTTTAGCACATAAATTGTCTAATAATTAGAAATAGTAATATCAATCCTCGTGGGAACGAACCGTACTTGCCGCTTCTACTTTTCAGACTGCGGCCATAGGTTTTACGCCTATCACCGCCTATGTTGAGCTGTATACCGAAGTATGGAAGAAGTTCGTCCATTTCTTCATAGGTAACCCCAAAAACTATCATACTCTGGAGAAGATTATGCTGCTGCCAACTGTGCATGAGATGGTTTCTTTTCCTCGTAGAGAAATCTCTGAGATAGTGCTTCAAGACTGGAAAGATGCCCTGGAGGAGGCTGAAAAAGCTGAGCTTAATGTCGCATGGCTTCGCCGTCACTTAGAAGCTTGTAGTAACCTCCTATCAAGATTTCAGTAATGAGATACAACTCTTCTTCATGAGAAACGATGGCTTTCTTGACCGTATCTCTGACTTGAAAGGAATTGGGTTTAAGTACCTCAATTTCATGACATGTCTTTTGAATGACCGGGTTACTAATTTCCTTATCTTCAGCAGAGACGGACTCTACCCATTTGATAAATTTTTAAAAAGGATCTGCTTTCCATTCAAATCGCCGAGTCAGAGTAGGGTTGATATTCGGGTCAAGTCCCCAAGCTTTGATGGGACGTGGGATTGCTGGTTGCAAAGAAGTTAGTTGAATATGACTTACTTGTGCGCGAAACCTATGGACATAAGATGTCATATCCTCTCCTGGAAGCTGCTTCACATCCAGATCCATTATGCGACAGAATTCGGTTGATAGGCAGTCCTCGGGATTTGTTGGCTTGTTGGAGAGCCTTGGATGAGTTGGCGCTAGTGAAGGAAATACGCTTGATTTCATATTGTTGTTACGTACCCATGAGCGTCCTAGAATCATGTCGTAAATTGGATATTTTTTCATAATGTGAAATTTTGCATGTGTCTTGGCATCATACATCTTCATCTCAAGAATAATGTAACCATAAACGTTCATGGACTTCCTTCAGAATTCTTGATTATGGTTGGTGAGTACGTAGCCTCGTGCCTAGAAATTACCGAGTCCTCAGAGTCTTGATGGTGATAATGTTGACGTTAGTCCCCGAGTCGATCAACGTTTGCTTTAACTCAGTGTTTTTGAGGCATACTGTGGTGAGAAGTCCCCAACCAGGCTTCTCATTATGCTTGATGACTATGTCTTCTGAAGCGGGCTCAGGTTACTCGGTAGTCTTCTTGGCAAATAGTAAGTGCTTACCCGATACGACATAATTAAAAGCTGCGAAAATATCTTTGCGTTGTGCCTTTGATAGGCAAAGAAGCTCATACATACGTTCCATCATAGATTGGACAGTTCTGTTAATAGAGTCTCCAGAGAGAGTGAAGCTCCTGTCAGGGAGGGGATTTTTGTGAACACCTTCAGTCCCCAGGTCTAATTCTCCTGAGTCAATCTTTTCTTTGAAGAAATATCTCAGGCAGTTGCACTCATTGATGTGATGGTTGACGAATCTTTGGAAGTGATAGTAGTTTGGCTATGATATCTCTTCATCGGTTGGCATGTATCGTACATGTGGAAACTTGATAATTCCATTTTGTATCCATATTTCCAACAGTTCGAGGACTTCCGCCATGGGAAAGGGGAAATCCGATATTGTTGGATCTGTCTTTGGTTGTTGACGCGGAACCTTGGCTGAGCCTCGTTCCTGAATTGGTGTTGGCGTTATCGTCGGGGTCGACGCGAGCCGTTTAGTCTGCCACGCCGACTGAGGTGATTTTTTTTCTCTTGGTCCCTTCATCAGTGACATCGTCTATGTACGACTGGGTAGAGTATTGCTTGTTGACCAGGCGTCTACTCCCGCTGGTGTCTCCAGGACTTTCTTCTCTGGCAGGCCTTGTTCTTTCTAACAAGGGTGGAGCAGTTGTTGTTGATCTCTTGGCGGCTTCATGTTGTTGATGGTGGATTTTTAACAAAGGAGAAAATTGTAATATTGCTTTTCGCCTAGCTGCAGAAGCATGAAATAAATATGTATAAATGCTGACCCGGTATCAGAATTATAAATACATACTGCTATCTTACATGCCCCAAGAGAATTGAGAATGCACACTCAACTCATGGATAAATTATCTTTGTAGCCCTTATGTATATATATGCGCCATAGAAATTTCAGAGCTTTACTCAACTAAATCCTCGTTATTTCATGTGCAACCATGCAAAGTATTTGTATAAAGCAGAATTTACTGATTATACAAAATTACAAACATTCAAAATAGAGGCTACGCCATATCTGAATAAAAATGCTAATTAGATTCATACCATCTAATTGCAGAGTCGCATCAAGCATAATCTCAAGTTGCAAACTTCCACGAATGAATCTCTTGAATATATTCTGTGTGCGCTGCATAAAGCTAAGCACAAATACTAACATTAAATCTCATGCGACCGAGAAACCATAAATAGGAAATAAATATGACCACGATATTAACAAATGTCAAAGCTAGTGGTGCACATGAAATAACCATGGAACTGGCAAGTGCTAGCCTTAGCGAACCCTAGCCACAGTCTCAACACAAATAAATGACATACACACATGTGCCAGAAGGTCAGAAAATAAACTCAACAAAGTCAATACGCCAAGGGGATAATAGGATAGCATCGGAAGCGGCGCTAGCGCCCGTGCAGACGCTAACTAGTTAATGCTACTAGCAGTGTTACCTTAACACCAATCCTAGTTTTCTCCCTTTTTTCCCTTATGCGTCTTCTAGGCCTTCACTCTTGCACCTATGATTATGTTAGCCTTGCTCTTTTGTTATTGACGCCAATACTTGGCCATAATGATACTATACTGACACAAAGACATCAGTAACACTATCTTGCAAATTCACGAGTTTTGAGTCCATGACTCCACTAAATCTATGAGAAATCAAGTAATAATGGGGGGATAAAACATGGGTTTGGGTCTGGCAGTTATAGCTAAATGGGTGTAACGAAATCCCATGATAAGTAAGCTACAAAGTCGTGGAAAGTGTGAAGTAGCTAACGAAGTAATGGAGTAATGGTTTCCCGGAGATTCCAAGGCGGTTAAACCATTAACCCCACAACTCCCACATCTCCATCTCTTCACTATCTCCACAACTTTATAAGAAAACGTCTGTACTCTTTACTATTATAAATAGGTTAATCAACCTATTCCAGAAACAGAACAAACTTACGAATCTCTCAAGCTCTGCTACTTTCTCAATAGTTCTACAATTCAACACACAATTCAACACATTTGTTTCCTTCAACTTTCTTTGCTTCCCTCCTCTAAGATCAACCCATCTCCTCTCTTTATAACCGAAGCAGAACAAATACAGACATCCTACTTGTTTGGATTTGATTTGTACGATTTTGATCCTCGAACCTAAAAAGTACTTCAAGAGTACATTGTTTTGCCTAGGATTTTTTTTTAGGTACTAACAATTGGCGACCACAGTGGAAGATCAACCTCTCGGTTACAAAAATTCATTCTTGAATTTTCAAGAAATCTTACTCTATGGGAATTTTAGAGCATTCAACTTTAGTCCTATGTCTTCCAGCCCCGAAAGGATCCCTCCTATTACTCCAGAATTAATCTCACCCAATCAAATGTCTTATGAAACCGTGTACGCTCGGCAACCAACCGCTATAATTGATCTGAAGCAAATCCTAAATGATGTCTTGAAAATCAAGTCGACATCATCAAGAGCCATAACGAGTTGTTCTCACTTTTGAATTTTTTTACAAATCAGTTGTTAAGAAAACCAACAGATAGAATCCACGCTCCTGCTGAAAGAGAACCATTGAAGGAGTTATCAACCTAACTTTGCTGCCTGTGAAGACTCAAGATAATTTTCTCAAGTCCAAAAAGAAGTTTCGCTGGATTTATGTCATTGCAATCAACATCATTAAGACGAGAGCATGAGGCCAGTCTACAAAGCCTTGTTAGAAAATTAGTATTACAAACCATCACTGAACCCAAGGAGGCCGCTCAGCAATTAACGACGACAACTCTTACCCCAATGGAGAGAACGAAGCCTGCTAGAGAAGAAAGCCATAGAAACATTCGTGGGAATAGATGTCTGGTGAACAAGAAATACTCAACCCAACACTCTATAGGTATTGTCGCTAATGAAAGGGCCAATAGAAAAACAACACCTCTATTGGCGTCACAGGCTAAACTCACCACACTGACTCCGGCAACAAGCCAACATACCCTAAGGAATACTCATCTCCAGAACATCACCAAACAACGGATCCAGATGCTAAACAATTATATAGACGAGAGATGATGCCATGCGCCCGTGGATTTCATCTATAAGTAAGTCTTGTTCAGCAACTCTCTTTACAACCAGTTATCCCATGTCTCATCAAGGATTAGGGACTTGAGCCCAGTTGATGAAACTGATCCTTTCCAAGAAAATTTGTCAAATGGATAGGAATCGTCTCTACTGAGAATAGCAAACCAATAAACCAGTCATCCTTAGAATGTGTCATCAACCTGAAATACTGAAACCCAACTATTTTCTAAATCAGAGACACTACTGTCTCTCCTGGGAAGACCACATCTGGTCACTAAAATTATGTTCGGTGGATACTACAAACTAGTCAATATTGATAAGCCAGCAGGGATAGTCGTATGTGGCAAGCGACTTAAAGCTATCAAGGATTAAACACTTCATCACCCTTGATAAAGCTGTCAAGGCTTAAACATTGTATCACCCCTAGCAATATTTCCCTACTTTTATGCAACATTCGTAATTCCTCCAAAATGTTTACAGTTCCTTGCATTTATATTTAGAATTTCAATTTATTCTTGCAAACCATTCAAAATTTACCTACTCAAAATCCCAAACTAAAACCATAGAAAAATCGGGTATCTTAGAAACACATAAAAACCCTCAAAACATACTATTTAGAAAAGATCTTTGAAGACTGGTTTAACCCCATCAATACATGATCTTTCCACCTGTACAAAAGCTTCAGTTGTAAGCCTCAACTCTCAAGATAGTCTTTCAGCATCATCTCTAACCTTAGTAATCGCTGCTAAGCCGAAGACGCGCATACTTCCTTCTAGTTTTCATGAACAACTCAAATATGATGACAAAGCTATCTGCTAACAAGCTTAGCTGTCTCAGCTTCCTCCAAGAGTCGGCTCCTGTCAAACTCAAAGTCAAAGTCAACTCCAGCGTTCAGATACTCAATTGGTGCAGTTTTCATTGCATTGGCATCTTACGCAATGGCACCACTTGGAGTACTAACTTCAACAAACTGCATCTGAAAGATCGCAAGAAGCACACTTGGGGATTGAAGATTTGCACAAGATCCCCTCGCTGTCAAGAACCCCTCCAGCCTATAAGAGAGGGTCAACCAGATATTTACAACCTTTACAAGGTCTTTTACTCTCCAAATACATGCTACAAAGGTATCTTCACCTCTCCACTACTCGTTCTGATAGGCGCCTGCAACCCTGACGAGGATGAGACGCATCACAAGCCTACCCCAGAAAACATGACTTCAGAAATCAAAGAGAAGTGTGATAGGGGACTGCTCACTTCAACACACTCATAACAGTCAAAGATTCAGAAGATCGATCAAGAGACACCTCTGGGAACATAATCTTCAAAGACACCCGTAGCACCACGTAAGAAAAATGGCATATTTCAGCTCATCCTCTTCACCCTCAATGTTTTCAGTGGAATTCAAATATGTGAGCATTTCAAGCATTCCATCATCACATCCAAAAAGGGTAAAACAAGCTTATAAACCAAAGGTTCAGGATAAGACACAATTTCATTCATCCAATGCTCGTGAAAACGTCCCAGTTGTTACTCAACATCCCGGGCACCAACAAGAACTCCAACTTCAATTCAAGTTCTTGCTCCAGCCATGGCGCGAAAAGACAACAACAACAAAAGGAGATATCAACCTTCCTGGCTTCTTTTTCCTGATCAGACCCTAGAGGCATGAACTCATGGTGATACTATCAAATCATCCATCGTCGAGCAGCTGACCAAAGCAACTACACCTGGGAACTGAAGACTTCTTCAGTTTCAGAGATTTAACGTTACTACCTCCTTCGACCATAGTATTTAATCAACAATGGTAGTAGCAACAAGACCCATTGCTTGCATCATCCCGACGAAAGCATTTGTACGTCAGTACTTCCACAGCTCGTAAGCTTCCTATCCCAATCTGATCATGTCCATGACATGGAAACTTCGCCTCTGTTGCTTATGTTGCTAATTTCAACCACAATGGTCAACTATGGAAGACACACTGAATTTGGAATTCTCAAGATACGACAATCTCCAGTTCACAATGAACACTCAAAAATCCTAACCTTTTCAGACTCAAGCATCTCCTCTCAACATCTGATATATGGTCTTACAAGATGTTGTCAGGAATTCATCTTCTCCGGAAATATGGCTATGATGAGTCAACATCACATACGAGTCAGACGTATTCTGAAATGTGTAAGAAACGCCAAACCATGAGGCTTTCACCATTTGTTATGAAGTTCTCAGCCATAAATCCCATCACAAAAGAGCACTTTCCATGGATTCCTAACTTCTACTGAGGTCCCTATTTACATTGCATGATGTTGGAGATCTCACGATGCCAGTATACTCACGATATGAACACCTCCAACGATAGCCTCACCAACAAAACAAAGAATATTCTACCAAACGAAGGTTATTCCATGGAAATAGGATTTCACACAGGTCCGGGACATCGTTCATAGAACTAGCGTCTTCAAGAAGCTCATATCCTCATAGTGCCACCACCTACCGCCACAAGCTCTTCTATTCGTTGTCGCTCTTACTGTTACAACAACATCCTATAAACTCATATATTAGCGACAATTGGTGGAGAACTGGATAATGCATCCTTCATAAAAACATATTCAAACTCCAAGCGCTAATTATGCTACTTACTCACGGGGGAGTCTAATATATCTAAATCCCAAGTATGCGTGATGGACATGCCTGAAGGAAATAGAGATAAGTAACTACCCTTAAACTAAACTTTTGAAATCCATATTTTATACTTTAGAACGAAACCCTTGCTAGATGAATTCTCGACTAACCTCTTAAAACAAAATATATAATGGCAATATTAGAGTCTCTCAGCTTTGAGCTTTAAATATTTTATATATTATACTGTACCATTCAGTATCCACTTTCATATAGAATCGAGAAAGATTGGACGACTCCTAGCATCACCACTAGTATAGAGCAATAACATCTACAGAATATCACTGGTGACGGCTGCTATTCCTGTCCAGATGATCTCTGACTATACATAACACTGAAAGAGTTATAAGTTGCAATAATTCCACGGCTGAATTCCTTATACTCGTTCCACATATCCTTTGCATATATGTGCGCCTGTAGAAATTTCAGGGCTTCACCCGGCTAAAACCTCGTTATTTCAGATGTATCCATGCAATAACGTCCTCAGAATGTCACTGGTGATGACTTCTATTCTTTTCCAGATAATCTCTGACTATACATAACACTGAACGAATTATAAGTTGCAATAATTCCATGGCTGAATTCCTTATACTCTGTCCACATATCTTTTTCATATGTATTCACCCGTAGAAATTTCAGGGATTTACCGGGTAAACCCTCGTTATTTCATGTGCATCCACACAAACTATTTATATTAATCAGAATACGCTGATTATACAGAATTGGAAACATTCAGAGTTTAGAGGCTATATCATATCTGAATAAAGATCGCCAAATTAGATGCATACCAACTAATTGCAGAGTCGCATCGAACATCATCTTAAATTGAAAACTTCCACGGCTGAATCTCTTGAATATGTTCAGTGTGCACCACATAAAAGTTAAACACTTCACGTCACGATTGAACTTGGTTCAAATCGCAGAACTTCCACGGCTGAATTCCTTGAACTTGTTCCATATATATCAAAGATCAAAATTTTAATCATCTTAGTGTTCACGACTAGCACTCATCTTCGTGTCTGATGGAAGAATCACTGCTTCCACACTCATCTTAGTGTTCACGGCTAACACTTATCTTCGTGTATGATAGCAGAATCACTGACTCCATACTCATCTTAGTGTTCACAACTAACACTTATGTTCGTGTCTGATGGCAGAATCACTTCCTTTACACTCATATTAGTGTTCTGATGGCACCACTGCCTCAACTCTCTCTACAACCAACTAATGTACCAAATACCTTCCCGTTGTTTTTGCGGTAGAAAAGAACGCTCCATATACCTAAGAGTATAATCATAGAAAGAGCAAAAACTTGCTCAGCCAATTGCTACTCTTCTAGTAATATTAAATAATAAAAATCACATATTATTTCGTCTGGCATACCACCATATAGTATTTACCACGAAACATTACTCATTCCACTCTAAGCAGGGGACTTAATATTGATGGTGGATTTTTGACAAAAGAGAAAATTATAACAATGCTTTTCTCCTAGATGCAGAAGCATGAAATAAATATGTATAAATTTCTGACCCGATATTAGAATTATGGATACATACTTCTATCTTACATTCCACAAGAGAATTGAGAATGCGTATTCATCTCATAGCTAAATTAGCCCTCTAGCTCTCTTATATGTGTATGTACTTCAAAATTTCAGGGCTTTACCCGGCTAAACCTTCGTTATTTCATGTGCCTCCGTGCAAACTATCTATATTAATCAGCAAACGCTGATTATACAGAACTGCGAACATTTGAAATGGATGCTATACCATTTCTGAATAAAAAACGCTGATCATACACATATAAGAGAGCTAGAGGGCTAATTTAGCTATGAGCTGAATACACATTCTCAATTCTCTTGCAGAATGTAATATAGAAGTATGTATCCATAATTCTGATGCCGGATCAGAAATTTATATATATTTATTTCATGCTTCTGCAGCTAAGCAAAGGCAATATTACAATTTTCTCATTTTTCAAAAATCCACCATCAACAACAACAGACAGCCAGGACCTAATTGATCAGTTTTAATCGTTGCACCATAACCACCAGTATTATTCTCATCACCACTTGTTCACTACAAAACCCTAAAAATTCAATATATTAGATGGTGATAACCATAAACTAAGTAAATATGAAAAAAATGGAAGAAAAAAATTAGGGGTTTCGTTTATTATCCACCTTCAAAGAATAACACCACCTCAAAAAGATCTGTTAGGAGAGTAAATTGATTTTGTTTACATGGTCATAGTAGATGCTAGGGTTTAGAATTTGTGGTCTATTAGGTCGATAAAAGAAGAGGAGAGATTGAGAGAGAGAGCAACGAAGAAAAAATCCAACATAAAATCGAGATATTACTATCCGTGGTTGAACAAAGAAAAAATCTATCTGAGACTCGAGAGATTGAGAAAGAGCAATGGAGACTAAGTTGATTGAACAAATCTGTGAATCTATAATTATTCGGTGTTCAATTCTTGTTGAACGAATTTGATTACCCGGTGAGGAATAAGAGATATGACGGAAAAAAAAACGATTGAGAATAGGGGGCGATGAATGACAATTAATGGGAATAGTAATGAGTAATCACGAATGGTTCAGTTAGGCCACAATAGGGGAAGTCACAAACCGTTAGATCATTAGATCTAGCTAACACTGGGAGGGTGGGGAAATATCCTGGCCTCTAGTTGTAAACCATGAATGTATCATGGCTATTGGGTGTCTCATCAAACATTACTGTTATGTAAGCATATATATATATATATATATGTATTCAGAGAGGCTATGAGGATGCCTGTAACGAGAGTTTCATATTTTAATTCTCTTGAAGAATATAAAATATGAATTTTATGCTTCTGATATTGGGTCAGAGACAATTTTACTATTTTTCCCTTTGTTAAAACCCCACCATCTACACCTAGATATTAGGCTGGTGATATATGGTTTGAGTGCAGATCACGAAGAAAAAAAAAGAGCAAACCAATTATCCAAAAGAAAGAAGATAAAATTCCTTCATATTATTTTTACTAACCCTGTTAATGGGTCAAAGGTATAAGTCAAAAGGTATAATCCAACTGAACCTTCTTTTCTGTCGTAAGATTTTAATCATTTTTCCGTTTGAAACTTATCTATCATTTTGTCAAAGTAAAGCAAGAAATAGTTGTATCATGAGATTTTGTTTGTTAAAAGTGTGAAAGTTTATAAAGGAAAGAAAATCAACAAAATTTCAAATGGTTGGATAACATAAGGTTTTAAGTGAGATTAACTTTTGATTAACTTTTGAGATAGTAAGGGCTTAAATCTTAATGTCCATAGAGAACATGAGTTGAGACCACATCTGATTTTTGAAGTGGTGAATTGTAGATACATATATCTTTATTTATTTTTGATGAGAAGGGTGGAGAAGATATATTATAGATTATAGAGATAGATATAGATTATATTGTATGTGAAGGATGGGGAAGATATATTATAGAGATATGGGGAAGTGCAAACTTCATAGGCATATTATAGAGATATAGGAAAGTGCAAACTTCATAGGCTGAAAAGTCCTTTTAGAAAAAAAAATACAAAAAGTGATGTCTCCTTCAAATATATACTCAAAATAAATGAGTTGAAATTGACACATAAAAAGTCATGCATGACCAATAAAATCCAAAGCCTCGACATAAATCTTCTTCATGGCTTTCTCGAAATGACCAAAATTTACTCAATATCTAGTTGAATTGAAAAAGAGAATATACTTATTTAGTAAAAAGGAAGTTTTTTTAATTTATTATTTAATAAAGAGAAAATGATTTTATTATCCAAATATATATAAAATATGGTTTCAGTAAATAAGTAAATATTTAGGATATTTAAAATGGACACCAAAAATTCTAGATAATTATATTATCATCTTTATATTTTTTCTTCACTTTATCTTTTTTTATCTCCAATTTAAAAACAATCACAAATAATTATAATTTGTAAAATATAAGTTGGATTTTAATGAAATTTATATTTTTGGAAGGAGTTTTAGATAATCTACAAAACAAGATCCATTGTTGGTGGTAAATTCAAAAGTTTTTTTTTCGAAAATAAAAAAACTGGGATGAAACTGGTTGCATCCTGGCTTAAACTAAGATATAAAAAATTATCCGAAAAATAGCTAGGATGAAACTTGATGTATCTTGACTCAAACTAAGAAAAAAATTATTCAAAAAATAGCTAGGATTAATATGGATGCATCTTGGCTTAAACTAAGATATAAAAACTATTCAAAAAATAGCTAGGATGAATCTGGATGCATCATGGTTTGAACTTGTTTTCATTCATGTTCAAAGTAGTGTGAAACTGATATCGTCATGTTTTAGATGAAACTGGTAGCATCTTATTTTAGATTTGGTTATATTTGTTTGCATCCATATTTAACTAGTATGAAATTGGTTTCATCCTGTTTTAGATTTGGTTGAATTTGTTTTCATCCATGTTTAACTAGTATGAAACTGGTTTTGGTTGAATTTATTTTACTATGTTTAAGTTAGTATGAAACTGATATTATACTGTTTTAGATTCGATTGAATTTGTTTTTTATCATCTTTAAAACTATGATGAATCTAGATTCATCAAATGTAAAAGGCTAACACTTTACACAGTAATAACTGAGAAACTAGAAGGAAACAAGCGTCGTAAGATTGAAATGAAAACAACAAATAATCCCATATCATGAACCCAATGTGCATACGTAGTAATTCAAAAACCAAAATGAAATATAATATGTGATCCGATCGGGAACATACGTAGCAATTCATAAACTAATTCACAATTATAGTACCATGGCTTTGAAAAGACAAAAAATAAAAATAAATCACAATTCACTAATATTAACATACCATCTATCACTCTTCATGCTTCAAAAAAATAAAAACCATCTATCACTCTCATTCTTTTATATCTTTTTATGGACAATCAAAAACACCTTATAAGTACTGCTTTGGCAAATATTTTACAACCGATAATAGAAGAATCAAACTCCTTTGTACCTAGTTTCTTTGTCGATAAAAAATTATGATTCATCAACGGTTGAAAATCATAAATATACAGTACGCTAGGAACAATTGGGTGGGAATGAGATATGTAAAATGATGGGATAGAAATTAAGTTAATTAAACATTCGTTGGACGGTTGGACTGTAGTTGTACAAAATCTAACTATCTATATCCTACTATTCAATTTCATGCAAGTGAAAGAGAGAATAAATTAAAAATACAGTAATAACATTCACACAAGAGAAATACGTGATTCGATATAATTGCCTACGTCCATGGGGTAAAGGGTTAATTTTATTTAGAAAATATTCAGCTTACAATGGTTTGCACTCACTCTTTCTCAAGCACAATTCAAACACTACTCTCTAACTTTCTATTTCTCATATTCCAGTGGTCTCAAAAAACCTTTCTTCTTTCTTAGTTGAGTTCAGCATTTATAGACAGAAGAGGGGTTCATACAACCAAACTACAATGTTGGACATGAATACATAAGTTGTTGTCTTCTACTTTAGGGTTTAGTGCTCGATTCTTCCAAACCTCGTTCCAATTCTCTTAGCGGGTTTCTTCCCCAGATCTCATCGCTTCATTGCAGTCGCCTTCTGGGATGCGAGGTGAGTCCTTTTTCTGGCGTTGGTCCGAAGAGAAAGTCCTTTCCTAAGTTGTGTCAGGTGCATTAAATGTTACTGATCATGTCACGCGTGCTTTGTAACAACATTTAATGCCTTGTACCCTCATTCAAACTTAGACGTTAATTCTCCTTCTTGCTTTCCATGTGTCACCATCCTGAGCTGATGTGATGGACATTTCGTTAACCATGTTGGACCAGGTGATCTTCTATGGTGCTTCGTTTTTATCTTGGCATCATGACCCCTCTTCTTTAGATGTTGACACGCGTGCCTAGGTATTTTACCACTATATTTTACCCCTTTCTTTCCATCTGGGCCAAGGGTACCATGGGAAGAAACCTTTCATTTTCCCCAAACTGCTCCACGTCCCTTGGTAACCGCCACGTCTCTTTCTTTTTTCACTTTATGACCCACTAACTCAAAGCGTTGGTTCATTATTCACCTTGTTTTCTCCCCCTTAAATAAGAAACCAAAAAAATTTCTCATATTTTCCCAACATTCTTCTTTTATTCTCCATCTTGTTTTGCAACTCTCTTCTCTCCGCCATTAAAGCTGTGTCACCTTTTCCAGCACTATTATATCTATCTTCGGTAAGTTCCCCTGTTTGTTTGGTGTTTTATTTCCCTTTTGCAAGTGTTTCCGCCCCTTATCCGTTTATCAAAATCTGTGTTGTTTTTCCTTAAGATCAAGATCTGAGTGACTATGGTTGATAAATCTTCAAACCCCCTACAATCCTCTGGGAAAAAGTATGTATCTTATTTGTTTTCTGAAGAAGACTATTATGTGCTTGATTCTCTGTTTCCGGTTATTGATTATTCATCTCAGGCTCGTGATGGATTAGTGATAGACACATTTTTTTGTCTGATTTGTCTCAATTCTAAATAATGTTAGTGCTTATTTTTTGTACTTATTATGATATTTTGTGTGTTTGTATATATTTTTGGAAAATAAACATCGTTGGAATAATTGGATTGAAAAAGTGTTAAAGGCACCCGGAAAAATTACTAAAGACACCCAAGAAGAATTGCTAAAGGCACCCACTCAATGGATAAAAGGCACCCACGCACTTCTCTTTCAAATTAAAAAATGGCGGGAAATTTTCTTTCTTGATTTGAGTAGCAACATCATGATTAATTGACGTGTAATTGAAGATATTCAAGGGATTACGACAATAATTCTTCTGGCCTAATTAGTAGGATCTGCACACAATTGGAAATTATGAAAGAATCAAAACATATCAGTTGCTTGAAGTTTAAAACGGAAAATATATATTCTTGGGTCTCACTTTGATCTGTGTAATAAAGGAGTTGTCATCTCCTTACCATTTCGAAAGAGGATCAACAAGGAAACAGAATCAAGAGTGACAGCGTGAGAACAAAAAGTGAAGATATTATTCTCGGGTTGGAACAGCGAGAGAGAGAAAGAAAACATATATGATAATATCTTCTTTAAAAGAAAGATTGGGAGAGATTTGGAGGAGTTAATGAGGCGTAAAGTTGTTGTACTATAAATAATAGAAGATATGAAGATCTTGGGGGGTTGGCATAGGCCAGATTCGAAGAAATCAAAATCCAAAAAAAATCTGCTGGTGCTACAAGTTCATCACGTGAAGAAGATGAAGAAACTGTGACTAAAAGTAGAAAATTGTTCTTGATTCCGTTGTCTATTCTTTTAAATTCATAAGTTATAACAACAGTTTTTACTACAGTAAAAGCAGCAGTTTCCGGTTTTAATACAAAGAAAGACAGTCCTTTTCCAACTGCGGCTAGAGTATGTCGTAGATTCAATAAATCATTTTAATTCTTTTGCGACTCAGTTGGTCAGTTATTTTTGTACTTTTCTTCTTCTCAAGCACTTTTGATCTATGCACCTATTTTTGAGAGTGTTTTGGGAGGGATGAGCTAAACCTCATCACTGGGACAATGGAGGAAGCTATTTTCCACACTTGTTTGGTAACTATATTCGATTCTTTATGACTTTTTGCATTTATTTTTAATTGAAATTATGATTTTTTTAATTGATTGTGATTTTATTTGATGGTTTATGCTGGGACCTAGAGCTTTTGATGAGCCATGCTTGTGATTTATAATTGATATTTTAAAAATCTACCTTTGACAAAAATTAGAGTCACTTATTTGAGCTAGAATTGTGTAGAATTATTATTTTTGGAACCAATTAAAAGTGGTTAATGGTGAAATCCATAACCTCAGTATTTGTGAATATTATTTTCATATTTTGTGTATATTTTCTAGTTTAAAAGTATTTTTTAAATCTAAAATCAATCTTCATAAGTTCGAGAGTTTGAAACCCATTCTTACCACAACTACAGAAGACATCAATTAGACTCGTTTTTTCCTAGTCAGCTTTCGTTTTATGATCGATATGTTTCTTCTGATTGTAGGGATGATGATAAGAAATCTTCCTTATAAACCCCTTGAGATGGGTGACCATCAGTTTCGTGTGAATCTCAAGGCTAAACATTATCTTCAATCATTTGATATGTCTCTGCAACTCAGACAGAGGGGTTCGTTGGACATAACCAAGTTCAACGAATTTGAGCATTCTTCCCAGGCCACGATTATCACCAAACATAACTTGAGGATAGTCTCTGACTTCTTATTTACCATCCCTCTCGCCCCTTTTTATATGAAGTAATATCCAGAATGAATCTGACTCATGCTCTGGGCCAGTCCAATGGGAGTTGGTACCGTATTCTGTATAAGTGGGGGAGGCAAAGTAAGGGTTTGTGCACGCCTTCTGATCATTCTACCTATAAGCCAGAAGATGCTCCGAAGTATACTGCTTAAAGTTTTTTGGAAAACTTTAAGGATTTTACTCCTTCAACGAGTCAGATAGGTTATTTCTCATTTGGTCCAGCTCGCCGTATTCTTTCTCTGTCTAATGGTACCGAAGTGTTGTTACTGGATGAATATCATAGGAAAAGGTCCAATCAGCACCTTTGTTGTACGAACGATTTGTATTAGGACTATATATTTGGGAAGGCGGCTCTCTCTGCCTCTGCCTATTCTCCCTGGGTTGTAAACATGGAGAAGGTTTGTTTTTTCTTCTTTTGTTTTTTTTTTCCTATTTTTGCTGCTCATGTTTTTGGGGTTTTTCCGCATCCTCCCAAGACTCGGAAAAGGAAGAGGGTTCAACCTGAA
>JAJJMC010033717.1:7109978-7127723 GCA_023531435.1 Papaver californicum | reverse complement strand
ATAACTGAATCTTGATTCCTAGTTTTCTCCATATTTTCTAAAAATATGCTCTAGTTTAATTTCCTGATTTTTATTAGTTTAGATTAAGTTTAATATTCTCTAAAATCATTACCTTCACAAGTTCGAGAAACGAACTCTTTATTTACCACTTTCTAAACCACATCAAAAATTTCAAGCGAAACTGACGCTGGAGATTTTGAAGGGAAGAATTCTCTAGATGATGGTGGAGATGTTTGAAATAGGGGCGGTGGTGCAGTTGGAAATATTCTTGCTGATGATGGAAAGGGTAAGGCCGTTCTTGAAGATTTTGAAGGTGATACTCGTGGTTGTATGTCTGGGTCTAGAGAAGGAGAAAAGAATAATGGTGAAGGTGCTGAAGGTGAGAGTACAATTCTAACTGTTACTTTTCAACCTTCTGTGTTTGCCCCAGATTCGAAGTTGACTAGTGGTATTCATATTATAGATGAGTTAGGTCCAAGGTTGAATTTTGAAGTTAACATTTTTGACAATGAGGATGATGAGGCTCTTCTTAGTTCTGACGATGAGTCAAACAAGGTCGTGGGCAAGGGTAAATTTGAAGAGCCAACTGTGGAGAAACCTCCACCCACTTTTCTTCCTTTGCTGGGAGTATCTCTAACCCGAAGTTGATGAATAAGGATATTCTTCATCTGGCTCCTCTTCCTCGAGGATCTACTTCGCTGACTATCTCTGGAGTTATCGGCGAGTTGCTAGGAGCTCTTTTCTTGTCATTGTTCGGATTCTTGCCTCATTCGGAGATGTTGCAATCAGTTCATTTCTATGGTCCCGAATTTATTCGGACTATTATGATTCTGGTTCACATGTCTACTCTTCTTCCTGAATTGTGTATGATGTTCTTCTTCAAGTACTTCACTCTTCGTTTTTATATACACAAAACCAGAATATTTAACACCTCAACCTGGCGTTCTATAAAGAGATGCTGAATGAGAATGAGCGGTTAAAGGAGCAGGTTCAAGCTGATGATGTTCATCGCAAGAAATTGGAGAACCAAGTTGCTGAATTCCAAGGTATTCATCCATCTTTTTGTTTTTCCAAATTCCTTCTGTCCAATCTCTTAGGGATTTTGAATCGTGGTTATCACTGGTAGCCGTTGTTGGTTCTTTTAGTAAAGAAAGAAGAGATGAGTATCACGAGTTGAGGACTGAGGTTAGGTTTTTTAAAGCGGACGCTACCAATCTAGAACGAGGCCTTGTTAATAAGGATGAAAAAATTGCTAGGATAGAGTCTAAGCTTAACCGTCTTCGTATATTTGGACCTGGTTTTGAGCAGATCCAACAGCTAGAGTCTGATCATGACCGGTTTCAGGACCTTGATGGTAATCACCTTCTTTATATTAACTCTCTCGAGGGAAGATGTTCTGAGTTAGAGCTCAATAATCGAGATCTTCTTGCTGATCGTAGAAATCTGAGTAAATGGAAGAGCAGAGTTGAGATTGTGATGCAAAATAATCAGCCCATCTTAGATCGTTATGAAACCCCGAGTCATAATCTTGATCAGGTTATGGAAAAGTTTAAGAGTTTACAAGTTGCCTATGAAAGCCAGAAGCTTGTTTCCGAAAATCATCTAAAGATCTGTATGCCAGGGAGGGGAAGTGATCTTGGCCCCAAAGTTAGCGAGCTTGAAACGAATCTGGTCAACACTGAGGAGAATCTTAAGATGACGATTCATATTCTTGAAGATGTTTTTAACGAGGTTCTGATCTTAAATTTTTTTGCTACTTTTGGTATGAGCTCTGTGTTTTTTTTTAGCCGAGTAGGAGAAAATCTCAGCTCTGAAAAATGAAGTTACTCGCTAGAAGAATGTTGAGGCAGCTCTAGCTTTTGAGTTCACCCAATTGAGAGAGTCCCTCTCGGCTCGTAAAAGAGACCATGAGAAGGAACTTGAGAAGGCCAGAAAGCTTTTTGAAGACAAAGTTGAAGTAAAGGTGAATGAGATAATTGCTGAAAAAAAGGCTAGAGCTCAAGCGAAGCACTCTGGATCTCGTTCTGATGCTCATTCCCCATAGTTTTTTTTTTTTCTGCAATGTCTTTGGTTTGGTCCTATTTTAGGTGGTCCCAAGTTAGTTTGGTCCAACAATAAACAAGGGAGTTTAGTTTGGTCCTTATTTATTTGAAAATATTAAAATAACTAAAATAACCTTTTGTTCTCTCTTCTTAAAATGAATAAAACAACTTAAAAATTCAATATCTCTTGAACCATAAGTCGAAAATTAACAAATATTATATATTTGGAAAACTCTAGAAGAGATTTACATAACGAGTACCAATTGTAACATTTTTTTAAGCTTTAATCTTCACGGTATTGGTAATGGTAGTTCGTGTTCAAAAATGAACACCATTATAAGAAAATGCTAGTTCATTTTGTAGAATGAACTTGTAATATTGGTAACTTATTTTTACCAGTTCATTTTGTAGAATGAGCTCGTAATATTAGTAGTTCATTATAGAAGTTCATTTTGTAGAATGAACTCGTAATATTGGTAGTTTATTATAACGGTTCATTTTGTAGAATGAACTCGTAATATTGGTAGTTTATTATAACGGTTTATTTTGTAGAATGAACTTGTAATATTGGCAGTTCATTATAGCAGTTCATTTTGTCGAAATTTGAACTCGTAATATTGGTAGTTCATTCTAACAGTTCATTTTATAGAATGAACTCGTAATATTGATAGCTCTTTCTAGCAGTTCATTTTATAGAACGAACTTTTATGTTAGTTCATTTTGTAATTGATTTTTAGCTAAACGATAATGTGAAAATTAAAATTTCAAAAAATAGTGAAATTGGTACTCATTATTTAGATCTCGTCGGGAGCTTTCTGAATATATAAAATTTATTAAATTATGGCTTGTATGTTTGAGAAATATGTTATTTTAAAGTTTTTTTCTTTATATTTAAGAAGAGAAAGAAAACAAGAGAGAGAAAATGGTATTTTTTACAATGATGACGTCATTCCGTGTGGATAACATTTACCTTAGGACTAAATAGTAATTTTTAGACCAAACTGATAATATAGTTTTAAAAAAGAACCTTAGAGTAATTGGACTAAATCAACAAGACCAAACTAACATCATATATTTTATTTTAGGACCAATTGTATTTTTCTACTTATTTTGGATATTTCTTTCTTTTTCTTATTCTCTCTTGGTGGTCAGGTTTTTTTCCTTCTTTTATGTTTTTATTTTTCATCTGTTAATAAATTCTTCTTGGGAGTTAACTTAAAAACAAAAAGAAATAACAAAAAACTCCAAGCCTGTTATAAATCGATGCTACCAAACTACTTAATAATTAACAATGTAGTAAAGCTCGGCTATCGAGAATGTATTGTTCTACAGTTGGAATATCCAACTATTCACATTAACCGTATATGTACAGTGAATACATGGTATTAGAAAAGAAAGTGGAAGAATCCCATTTTACTACTCATCGTCACCCGTACATCAAAGCCATTTATGAATGAAGCCTGATATAGGGACTCTAAATTCAATTGAGGGGCTTCCAGTTGAGTCGAGGTGATCCAATTTTACGATAAGGGATGTCCTAGGGGTTTTGTTAAATGTCGATTTTACCCTTGGGGTTTTGTTAAATACCGATTTTACCCTTATACCAATTAAAACCTAAACTCTTTTAACATTTTTCATAACTTTTAAAAACTAAACCCAAGAAAAACCCAACCGTAATCCATTTCAATTCATCGCCGATTCGTAAAAATCATCGCCGATTAAACTCAACAATTCGAGATGAAGAAGCATACTAAAGGCGTTAAAGGTAGTAGTGATGGCAATCAACCCTGCTCTTTTCAACCTAATCAAGAGATTCAAGAAGAAATCGATAGTGAAAAGCAAAATCAAGCACCGAAAAGTCCAACAATGGTGTATCTAAGGTATTGTAGAAAACCCATGTATTCTTAGAACTTGTAATTGATTTATTCGCATGTTTGATTGTGTTTTTGGGGAAAAAATATTGGACACAGATGATATTACCGTTGGGTCCGTGTGAAAACCCAACCGTAATATTTCATGTTCTTGAATATTACGGTTGGGTTATTTTCAATACCCAACCGTAAATCAAAGGGAAGAAGATGAATAGTTAGGATATTACGGTTGGGTTTCAAAAGATAACCCAACCGTAAACAATTTGCCCCATTTTTTAAAAACAATTTACGGTTGGGTTTTGAGAAAAACCCAACCGTAACAATAGCGTCCATAAAAATTTGGTTAGAGTATTACGGTTGGGTTTTAAGAAAAACCCAATCGTAAAAATAATGTGCACATCAGGCTACATGTGAATTACGGTTGGGTTTTTGTTAAAACCTAACCGTAACATATGGACAACATTTTGTACTAAAAGTTTACGGTTGGCTTTTGAGAAAAACCCAACCGTAACAATAGCGCACATAAAATTTTTATTTTTGTATTACGGTTGGGTTTTAAGAAAAACCCAACCGTAAAAATGATGTGCACATCAGCTACATGTGAGTTACGGTTGGGTTTGTGTTAAAACCTAACCTTAAAATATGGGACAAAATTTACGGTTGGCTTTTGAGAAAAACCCAACCGTAAATAATCCTGTGTAGTGAATTTTTTTTTAGTTGAAGTTGAATTGCTTGGAAATTATCTAACTTGTATTGCTTGTGTGTTGTAGGAAGAATAAGAGGGGTAACAATTTAACACCAATTTCTCACACTCCAACCCCTCGCCACGGAAAGCATTTAGGGGTTCAGAAGAGAGGCGTGAGTAAGACCGATAATCCCTCTTTTGAGGTAGGTGCTAGTAGTGTTCCTCAAATTGCAGAAGAGGAATATAATGTGTTCCAAGGCTTGGTGATCTACCCATACCTAGAGGTTCTCTTGTGATTAGAGAACCACCACAAGAGAAACAACACGAAGAAGAAGAGCGGGACAGAGACAACATGTCCCTCAAGGCAAAGGTAAAGAATTTCGAAAAGAAAAGGCAAAGAAAATGGTTGCCAAATAAATTCCCCTAGAAAAGGCCGAACCTCAACTGTGGCCTAAGATGAGGAATGGAGGACTATGGGGTGAGGCCCCAGACAAATCTGCAATATTATTTGGTTACCCCCATTCATGGGCTGCCAAAGTTGCAGCGACCAAGGTATTATTCTAATCACTTCTCTTATTCTGTTAAATTTTGGTTTGTTAAATTTTGGTTTGTTAACTTTTGTAAGTAAAACAAATTTATTTTTATTCTTTGTAGGATCATACACAGGCGATCAAGAAATTGGTTCGTCTTAGGGCTCAACATTGGCCCTTAACTGATGAATGTACGGCCGTACAAATTCTCGTAAATGGTACCGGGTTAGCTCCTGGAATTACCAATTCGATGTGGGAGTATGACAGTGTCGTCTGTGCAGCCTTCAGGGAACGTTATTGGCCGTAAACCGATACGTTTCATCTCCCATTCGGCGAGATGACTATAACGTCGGATGATGTCCAATCAATTCTTGGCATGGAGGTGGATGGTAAATCAGTGTTTGAGGGTTTTGACAACAACATGTCATGGAGTGATGTTTATGCACTTGTTAAAGATACACTTGGATGGGAGAAGACCGAAGCCGAATCTGAGTTTAAATTGGTGAATGGAGATAAACCGGGGATGCCAACGAAGAAAGGTCAAGCTATGAGCAAGAAAATTTTGCTGCGTTCACTAAGGGAGAAGTTTGGAGGGACCGCAAATTTGGAAATGGCTGGGGTCGTCATAAATGACACCAGAGCTATTCGAACAGCCAGAGCTTATCTGTTATATATGCTCGGCACCATCTTCTTTGGTGACAACTCGGGCAACAGGGTCAACGTTCACTATCTTCAGTGGTTTCAGGGTGATCTCGGGAACACGCATCAGTACTCGTGGGGAACTGCCACCCTGGCTTACCTACTTCCTAACCTTCGAAAAGCTTCGAGGGTTAGGGGAACTGAGATTGCCGGTAATACCGGTCTGCTTCAGGTAATTTATTGTTTGAATTTCAATGTTTAACTTTAATTTATTTTTTTCTCATTTTCTTATATTAATATTTATTATCTTCATAGGCATGGGTATATGATCACTTTCCCAGACTGGCTCCTCAAACGAGCGGTGATGTTACTGGACCTACGGGAAAGAAATTCGTCTTCACCGGGACCCAGGCAAAATATAAAGAAGTGCTCATAGCAAAGATGAGAACAGAAATTGATGCTTTCACGGTTGAAGATGTTATTTTCGATCCTTATGTGAAGATTAGCATAGAGGGTGATGGACATGTTGAGGATTTACGTGTATTGTCGGACGTGGCAGGCTACAACTGCCCTTTGTACCATCCGTTTGGGTACGTGATGTCCAACCCCCGCCGAACTCTCCGCCAATATGGATACGTCCAAACAACGGTGACACGCGAAATGTTTAAATTGTGTGTGAATGGGTCGATGAATCGAAGGGCCAAACATCGTGCTAAACTATGAGCCAACGCCTTCGGTCGCGGTTTGGAATAACAGCAATGATCCGAAATACCAAGTCCAAATGAATGAGTTAACTCCCTCTCCGGGCACAAAAGAGGCTGCAGAAGATTACTTGGATTGGTATCGCCATTTTGGTCATCCAACTATCATCAACAATGATCCTGAGACTCAGGCAATCAACACAGAAGATGGTTTCTGGAAGAAGGCATATTTCAATTTGGTACGTACATTATTTTGGTTATTAATGTTTTTAAGATTTATTACTAAACACTCATCCTACTTTTATTTTCATATGTGAATAGAAAAAGAAAGCCGTTGTATTGACGGACTCTATTAATCCATGCATAAGCACAATTGATGTGAGGACGCCTGACCAACTCCAAGCTTTGATTAGGGAGGTTCATCATGAAGTTGAGGATGTGCAGCGGACTTTAAAAATGAGTAGACCCGCAATAAGAGGCGCGACTACAGATACGAGTACTACTAGAAGAGAGCCGCAAGCATCGGATGAAGAGACACATGATGAAGCCGAGGATGCGCAACGTGGTGCTCGTACTCGAGGCGGTCGTGCTGGAGCTCGTACTCGTGGCGGTGCTGCTCATCGTAATGTTATGAGCAAAAAAAGAGCTCGTCAAAGTCATCGACCTACCCCTCCTCCTTCTCCCTAACTCTATGTCTATGGTTTTCTTTTGTGTGGGTGAATTACTTGTACATTTAATGTGAAGTTGGATTTGAAGTTTGAATTTAATTTGCACGTGAATTATAAAAATTAAACTTAAAATTTATTTTCCAGTTATTTAAAGTTGGAAACCATGCATTGGGAAATCCCGGTAAAAATACCCAGACACATTAGTGTTACGGTAGGGTTTCCAGGAAAAACCCAACCGTAAATCTCTCACATTTTCATACTACAGTTTTACGGTTGGGTTTTCAGCCAAAAACCAACCGTAAATTCTACTGGATAACTTTAAATTTGATTCTCTAATTTGTGTGTTTTTCGTTTTTTCTTTGTTTGAATGACCCAATTTACCTTCAATTTAGTTAAGATGATTGAATAAGTTCAAATTTTTGATTTTGAAACCCAAATTTGACCTTAAAACTCAAAGCTACAAAGGATGGTTTACGGTTGGTTTTCAGCCAAAACCTAACCGTAAACATATGAGAAAATGAAAATTGTTGAAGGTTTACGGTTGGGTTTTGTCTGAATACCCAACAGTAAACAATACCATGAAAATGTGACAATTTTACGGTTGAGTCTGTTGCCAAAACCCAACCGTAAGTACAAGTTATTTTAAAACAATAATTTTACGGTTGGGTTTTCAGCCAAAACCCAACCGTAAATTCTACTGGATAACTTTAAATTTGATTCTCTAATTTGTGTGTTTTTCGTTTTTTTCTTTGTTTGAATGACCCGATTTACCTTCAATCTAGTTAAAATGATTGAATAAGTTCAAATTTTTGATTTTGAAACCCAAATTTGACCTTAAAACTCAAAGGTACAAAGGATGGTTTACGGTTGGGTTTTCAGCAAAAACCCAACCGTAAATGTATGACTTCAACATCGGAGGGCACGCTTACGAGAGAGCCTTCTATAACAACAATAGAAACGTTGTTATAGCTGAAAATTGGATGGACGGTCAGGAGGACAATTCTTGGTGGGAGCGTGTGTTTGAAATGTTTGTGGCATTACACGGGAATAGATATCGGAGGACGTGAAGTACCATCAAGGGACGCTTTGAGGCGTTGTATGAAGAAATGGAAAACCTAAAACTGGAAATGAAAATGAGAGTTGAAGCATTTCCCGACGAAACCAATGTGGAAAGAGTAAGTGTGTCAATTAATAAATCGTTCGTTAAAAAAAGATTTAAAATAATCATACTTATAATTGATTTATTTTTTTCAGCATGTCATGGCTAGGGCGCAGTATAAAATCAAATATGGGAAGGAGTTCAAGCATACAGATTGCTATCGTATCTTGGAACAAAGTTTTTATCTTGAGTTTCGCCGTTATGATTAACTGTTTAAGTGTAATCATCTAATGATCTACTGTATTTCGTTTCATTTAGTTCTTCCTTTAATGTTAAAAATAAGGTTTTTAACAACTCTGATATTTGATAAGAAAATGAACTAAACCCAAACATAACTAATTTTATCTTAAAAACTCCTTTTTACGGTTGGCTTCCATGACTCAACCCAACCGTAACTACAATTCATACTAAAAAAAATCAAATTTACGGTTGGGTTCGATTACTAAACCCAACCGTAAAATAAATTGTACAAACACGACAACTAGCTTGCGGTTGGGTTTCAAGGCAAAACCCAACCGAAACTATATGATAAAATATACATTAACACTAACACTAGAAGTTGCGGTTGGGTTCGATGACTCAACCCAACCATAATTACAATTCATTCTAAAAACTCAATTTTAGGTTGGGTTTGATTACTAAAACCAACCGTAAAACAAATTGTACAACCACCACAACTAGGTTACGGTTGGGTTTCAAGGTAAAACCCAACCGTAACTATATGATAAAATATATACTAAAACTAACACTAGAAGTTACGGTTGGGTTCGATGACTCAACCCAACCGTAACTAAAATTCGTACTAAAAACTCAATTTTACGGCTAGGTTCGATAACTAAATCCAACCGTATATAAATTGTACAAACACCACAACTAGATTACGGTTGGGTTTCAAGGCAAAACCCAACCGTAAATTCTACGGGATTCTCAAAAATTTGGAATTTGTGTTTCCTTAAAGAGGAAAATTCCAACGGATTTTTTATTTGAAAAATCTAGCTGTTGGTTGCTTTTCCCCTATAAAAAGAAACCTTTCCTTGTCACTTTCTCATTATTCTCTATCCTTTTCATTCTCATTATAATTCTAGACTTTCTCATTATTCTCAGCATACCCTTTCAACCACTAAAAATGGTAACTACATACACGAATGATGAAGATGTTGCAATTGTTCGAGCGTGGCATACGATGGTAGAGCATGCTTACGATAGAGCCTTCTATAACAACAATAACAACGTTGTTTCACAAGAACATTGGCATGAGGATCAAGATACTGAGGAATGGTGGAAGCGTGTGTTTCGAATGTTTGCGGCATTAGAGGGGAATGTAAATCATAGGACGTGGAGAGCCATCAAGAGACAGTTTGAGACGTTGTATAGACAAATGAACAACTTAAAACTGGAAATGCAAATGAGATTCGAAGCAAATCCCTACGAGAACGGTGTGGAAAGAGTAAGTTTGTCGATTAATTTAATTAAAAGGAGATTTCAAAAATTCAAACTTATATTGATTTGTTTTTTTCAGCATGTGTTGGCTATGGAGCAATATAGAATCAAATATGGGGAGGAGTTCAAGCATACAGATTGCTATCGTATTATGGAAACAAGTCGGGTGTTTGATTATCGCCATTATCTTTAAGTGTTTAAGTGTAATCATCCAATGATCTATTGTATTTCGTTTCCTTTGCTTTTTCCTTTAATGTACTACTTTAAATCTATTACAATAGAATGAATAAGTTAAAAAGGTGTGTTTTAAACCCAATTTGGAGTATATTGAAAATCAAAAAAAAGTTAACAGGATCATTTACGGTTGGGTCCGATAACTAAACCCAACCGTAATATAATTTGGACAAACTCCACAACTTTATTACGGTTGGGTTTTAAGGCAAAACCCAACCGTAATTCTGTGTTGAAATTGGAACAAAAATTAACAGAATATGTTACGGTTGGGTTATAATCCAAAACCCAACCGTAAATTCTACTGGATAACACAAATTTGGATTATCTAATTTGTGTGTTTTTCGTTTTTTCTTTGTTTCAAACACCCAATTTACCTTCAATCTAGTAAAAATGATTGAATTATTTCAAAATTTTGATTTTTAAAACTCAAATATAACCAAAAAAATCAATGCTCAAAAGGATGTGTTACGGTTGGGTTTTGCCTTAAAACCCAACCGAAACTATGGGAAAAAAAGGCGTTCATCATTTTTCTTCTACTTACGGTTGGGTCTGGTTGAAAACCCAACCGTAACTATGGGAAAAAATGGTGTTCATCATTTTTCTTCTACTTACGGTTGGGTCTGGTTGAAAACCCAACCGTAACTGTGGGAAAATGATGGTGTTCATCATGGTTCTTTGATTTACGGTTGGGTTTGGTTGAAAACCCAACCGTACATCTGGGCAAAAATGGTGTTCTTCAGTGTTCTTATGGTTACTGTTGGGTTCGACATAAAACCCAACTGTAAATTTCTCTGAACAACAAAAATTCAATCTTTCAAATCGTGATTTCATCAAATTTGAGCCATAAAGAGATCAAGAGTATAAGTTAGAGGTATGCTCAATGCTACTATGGTTTATTGAATCAAAATCTAGGGTTTAAAAAAAAACGACAAAATTTTCTTAAATTTCATCTAGTTTTTCTTCCCACCAAACACAAATTCAAAAAAAAAAAAATCAAATCATTTGATTAAGTAAAAGATTATGTTTAATTAATCATGATTAACTTAATTTAATCTTAACTAATTAATGTAATTAAGATTACTAATCAGGGGTGGTTTGGGTATTATGAAAATATTATGGATAAGAGGTTTTTGAGTTTTACTTCATAATGTCCTTATTTCGTCTTATTAGGGGAGCCCCTCAATTGAATTTGAAACCCCTATATCAGGCTTCTTATGAATACTTATAGTCAATGAACACAATGACTAGAGATGACACGTATTCTATACATGTTGATGTGTAAACACTGTAGCATCATGCAAGAACCCACGGTGTATTTGTGATAAAGTCAAAACTTTTATTAAATGGTGGACATCCACCGTTTGTAATATTTCTCCTTGGAAGATCTATTATTTAAAATATTATTTCGGTGGTATTCGCTCTCTGTAAAATAGTATTACCGTCAAAGTTTCTAATGATACGAGTCACGAAGAAGTTCTTTCCTTAATAAAATATTGTCCTAAAACTATTTAGAAAAAATCTGAACGTTGAAAGTTCGTAGTTATACTGATGACGTTGCTCAATTTACTATGTTAAATTCTTATCAAAAAAAATCTCGTGCGGTTGAAACCTGTTTAACCTGATCAAAATAACAGTGTGATTATCGGATAATCACACCCCAGGAAATTCTATGGAAATTGATAGATACATTTTATGTCTAAATTACGCTTGATTATCTATTTTGTTAGTGTTTAATTTTGTACTTATTATGGCTTTTTATGTCTTTGTAGGTATTTTTGAGAAATAAATATTTGTGAAAAAATCGGTTCGAAAAGTTGATAAAGGCACTCGGGGAGAATTGATAAAGGCACCCAGTTCTTGGATTAAGGGCACCTTCCTTTTGAATTTGAAACCGAAAATGGCGGGAACAAGTATCTTTACGTGAGAAGTTTTCTGAGTTGTTTGGCAACCGTGTTTTAAGTGATTTGGGGTAATTCTGATTTACCCAAGTGAAGAAAAACAACCTGAATAACATCAATACACGTCACAAGACGTGTTTCAGTCGGAAAAATTGGTAACATGAATGAATCTAGACGGAAAAACAGAGTTCTTCTCTGTTTAGGATATCTCGAGATTTGAGAGTCATTTGGACTTGTTCTTTGGGTCCTTATCAGTTAATAAAGTTTAATAGGGTTTACCAACACTATATATACCCAAGAGAATCGAAGAAAAAGGGGGGTGGAGGGGGGGAGGGAGGGGGGGGGGGGGGGAAGAAGCCAGAGCCACCGAAAAAATTCCTGGAGAAAACACTTTTGTTGCCGGTGAAGAAGAAGGTGAAGAACATAAGACGCTCAGAAACTGTCGCTGACGCAGTCACTGAAGCAGTTGTATTTCTGAACCACCTGAAGTCCGTACTTTCTTCTGTTTTCTTTTCTTTCTTCTGTAACGCAGAGAGCAAGTCTCCGTAACGCTTATAAGCGTTTCTGTTCTCCAGTTTTACTATTAATTCATCTTTGTAAACACTTTTTGAGCTATTAAAATCTATTTTGAGGGTGTTTCCAATACAATGAGCTAATCACCATCACTGGGGAAACGGAGGACCATTCTTCCAATAATTAAGTGGTAACTTTTATTTTATCTATTTTTTTTACAATTCTTTTATTATTAATTTCTTTAAATTAAATTGAAAAAAATGGTTTTTATCAAATAATTGTGTTTTCTTTTGATGGGTCATGCTTAGTTTTAAACTTTTGATGTCTCATACTTTCGATTTACAATTATTCTTTCAAAAAACCTAACTTTGGCAATATTTATAATAAGTTGAATACAGGAATTGTAAGATTTTATCACTTGAAATACTGGTAATGGTGGAATATTTAATCCTAGTTCTTCCCATCAAATTTGAAATCAAGTTTGTTTTAATCTTCTTTATTTTTATTGATTAAAAATTAGGTCTAGAAATCGAATCTTCACAAGTCTAAGTATCGAACTTTTTACCACTATTCTAAAATTACATCAAATTTGGCGCCGCCGACGCGGACTTGTTTTTAGGTTTAGAGTTTTAGATTTATTTTTAGGTTTTTATTTTTATTTTTGGCATTATTTTTTATTTTGTTCTATTTTACGTTTCTTTGGGTATTTTTCTTTTTACTACAGGTTTGGATCTTGGATTGAAAGGAAATAAAGCCAAAGACTTTGGTGATTAAAGACTTGAAGTTAAAGTTAAGGACTTGGAGTTAAAAGTTAAAGTTTAAAGAACGGAGAAGAAGACAAAGACTTTTATTTTTAGATTTTATTATTATTAATTAGATTTATTTTCGTTAGATTTATTTGTTTAGAAAATTGTATTTAGGAATTTTTATTATTTCTGTACTTTTTCTTTTATTTTGGACACTTTTTGGACTTTATTTTGGACTTTGATATTTTATTATTTTTAAACCCTACGGAAGGGTAATTTAAATATAAACTGTTACAGGGAAGGACGACAATTACGATATTGTCTCGGCCCCTCGGGTTCGTACACTGACACAGGAGTTGGTAGCCCGAGTCGACTACAACCGATTCATCCCCCGTCTGGTACGGGAGGTAAGACTCGATCAACCCACGAATCCCCTGCAAGTGGGTTTACTGTATTCCTTCGTATGCATATATGTTGAGGAATTGAATACAGACTTATTTTTCTAGTAAAGGGCAAGAACTGGCCATACAAAATAAGGACTCGGATTTTATCATCGTTTCCTTCCTGCCCGCTTTAGGAACACATTACCAAACCTAAACCTTAAAATTTTGACTAAAAAGAGACCGATAGGGTAACGAGCTTATAGGAAACTCGTTCAAAAGGACTGTATTTGTTACTTTGTTAGCCTAACTCGAAGTTCAGGAAAATTATTTTAAGTTGATTAGAGCCGCCTTGTAACCCAGGGAAAAGTTGCCAAAGAGACAGGGTTATAAAATCTCCTAAGAGCTTATCATGTTTCTCTTCGACTTAATCTAATTCGGATCGTTCTAAGAGGTTTGCTAAAACTGTAACTAGTTGCCTTTCGAAAGAATAGAAGTTGGTCTAGAAACAATTTAAGTGGAGCCATCATGCTTTTTGTTTGCTAAATTCAATAGGTTTGATTTGGTTGAGTCGGCTTTGTTTGTGTATGTTTAGAACCCCTTTAAGTTAGGATTTATTTTCTTAGATTTTTTTAGGAATTTTTTAGAAAATGTCGAACTGGTATTATGAGGACCAATTCAGTGAATATCCGACTGAATTTCAAAATATACATTATCCATACTATCAACATTATGTGGATAGTAGTCGGGATCACCGCCAACCTTTTGGAGGTTATTACTCATACCAGTGTGATCCCAATTACTATTCGTACATACACCCGTCTTAGGAACATGAAAGTGAGCAAAATTCTAGTTCTTTGTCTTGGAGGGATGCCCTAAAGCAAATGCAATCTATTAATCCCCTTGATGATTCGAGTTCTTTGTCTTGGAGGGATGCCCTAAACCAGATGCAATCTAGTACTTCCCATGAACCTATTATGCCTCTGAAAGAATCACATGAGCAGTTGCAAATCAGTACCCCTTATGATCCATTTGATTTTCTAAAACAATCCCTCAGGGAGTTGACTGAGAGTACAAAAAGATTTGGATTAAGTGTGAATGAAATTTCTGCAAAGAATAATATTGCTCAAAATGATCTTAATTGCCAATATAGTGCTACCCTTGATAATTATTCACCTAGTCAAGAGGATGATGATAGAATTGGTAACACTACTTATTTAGACGAGGTTCGAACATCTTCATGTTTTTATGATAATGAGGATAGTATTGGTGAAGAACTTGAAATATACAGGCAGAATGATCAAGAAATTGTAACTATAATTGTGCTTCATGATGATAGTGTTATTTCTGGTTCAGATACAAATAATTTTAATGATTATTCACATATTCAAAAGGAAGAGGATTTGACTAGAGATACCACTGTTTTAGACGATGTAGAACTTTCTTGTTTAGAAGCCGATAATAGTTTAGAGGAACGGGTTTGTCCTGAGAATACTATTTTAGAGTTCAACAATTTAGAAACCATACTCTTAGATAACAAAGATAGACCTATAGAGATTTTAAATATGAGTGAGGATGCACCACTTGATTATAACTCAGAAGAAGCAATTGACCATTTCCAGGAATCTGATGATCTAGAAATTAGGGAAATTGTGACTGGTCTATCTAGAGACACCCAAAATTCTAAGTTTGGGGGTGATTATTATTCTCCCTGTGCTTTACCTTTGACTTTTTTAAAAGTCCCTCACTTGGTACTTGATGTTTGTGCCTCTACCATATTATGAGACTATCTCCAAGAACTGTTTCCCGAGCCTAATCATGTCCAGAAAGAAGTTCAGTTGTTAGAAACCGATCTTCTGGTTGATGTGGTTTACCTAGGAAATAATACTGAGGTTGACTTTGTTTTCCCACCAAAATATTTTCTTCCATATTTGGGAACGTTAAAATTTCAAATGTGTCAGTTATTGAGTTTTGAGACTAAGACTAATTACTTTAGGGAATTAGAATCAATACATTTGTTTAAGAATGACCACCTTCATAGTAGTCAACTGTATGAGTCCTATCTGATTGACTCTGAGGATCCAAAATTATTCAGGTTATTATTATGTGCTTCTAAGTTCTTAGTTGAGTTACTCCAGACTCTACAACCTGATCCCGTTGATCCTGTTTATGAGGAAATCTAACCCATGAAAATATTTTATTTAGACCCTTTTATAGACACTGAACCTGAACCACAACTAGAAGTAGCTGTCTTAAACAGAAAACTAGATAAGGGTGTACTCGGTTTGTTCATTTTCTTGGCCTGTTGCAGTTTCCTCTTATTTGTGATAACACTATTTGATTCAGATGACCCACAGTTGTTCCGACTATTGTTATATTATTTTATGAGGTGATTAATTATTTCTTAGTCTGGCTGAAGACTTTAAACTTAACACTTCTTGGGAGGTAACCCATGCTCATGTAGCACGATAATATCTTTCCTTAACTCTTTATTTTGATTGGTAAGAGTTTCACCCTGTTCATGCTTTTAATCATCCATCTTTAGAATATTAAGGACAATGTTAGATTTAAGTTTGGGGGTAAGGGAGAAACTTTTAATGAAATATAAAACTCCAAAGTCTAAAAACTTGTGAACAATTCAGCATGACACTAACCATTCTAGGTAGACGGAAACTTAGCTCTTTTTCTATAGGAATTGGTGTTCCCAGTTAAATGGTTTATTCATAAAAGGACAGAGTTCAGGTGTTAGAAAAAACATAATAGTTGTCACCATATCTCGGAGTCTATCTTAACCATATCACCTTCTGTTTCTATATTAGCAATTTATGTTTCTCTAAGTGATTTGGTGGGGCCCAGTATCGAATTGTTATCGCCGCCAGGATGAAATAGAGTGTTGATATGAAGCCCCATTTTTAATTCTTGTTCAAAAAAAAATATCGAGTATTGACACTTTGATAGCAATATGTTTGTGTTCTCCCTGTCTCCGTCACCTAAGCAAGCGTGGAACGCAGGATCCATGTGAACTATCATGTAAGATGCTGATAAGGACCATGCGCTTGGATTCAATTGATCCAATCATGTTGTCAGTACATTTATAATTATTTTTATTTTCAATAAATTGATCACTGGGACCTTGTATATACCAGTTGAATCGATATTAGTATTAGGTTTAAGACCAGTGGAGCGTATCTCAATCCATTAGGATTCATCCTGGCACTGACCTTCAGACAGATATGGGAAATACCGTTCACCTTAGTCAACACACGCAAACTTTATTTTGTCTATTTCCATCTTCTAAATCTATTCATGTGATTGAAATTTGATAGATTCTGAGTATCGTGGTTGAACGACTATCTATGTAGAACTTTGTTTTCTTATATATGAATTTTAGTATGCTTGAGTAAAAACCCGTGTACAGCAATTGGACTCATATAGGGTAATGATTCCCATAGACGAAGAATTTAGTATGTCAACTAAATAGCTTGTTTAGTGTTAATCCTCAATCGTTCATGAGTAGGTAAATTTGGAGTAAAGGTTTTGTGGGTATACCTCTTGTAAACCCTCACGAGACAAAACTCATCCACTAGGGACACCTAGGGGTTTAACGGCTTATTACATATGCTAAATGTAGTCGCGATTCCTGCGAAAGTGAGTTAGGATTTTATTTCTAGATTAGATTTGCTCGAGGACTAGAAAATAGTAAGTTTGGGGGTATTTGATAGACACATTTTTGTGTCTAAATTGCGCTCGATTATCTATTTTGATAATGTTTGATTTTGTACTTATTATGGCTTTTTATGTCTTTGTAGGTATTTTTGAGAAATAAATATTTGTGGAAAAATCAGCTCGAAAAGTTGATAAAGGCACCCTGCTCTTGGATTAGAGGCACCTCCCTTTTGAATTTGAAACCGAAAATGGCGGGAACAAGTATCTTTACATGAGAAGTTTTCTGAGTTATTTGGCAACCGTGTTTTAAGTGATATGGGGTAATTGTGATTTACCCAAGTGAAGTAAAACAACCAGAATAACATCAATACACGTCACAAGACGTGTTTCAGCAGGAAAAATTGGCAACATGAATTAATCTAGACGGAAAAATAGAGTTCTTCTCTGTTTAGGATATCACGAGATTTGAGAGTGATTTGGACTTGTTCTTTGGGTCCTTATCGGTTAATAAAGTTTATTAGGGTTTACCAACACTATATATATACCCAAGAGAATCGAAGAAAAATGGGGGGG
>JAJJMC010033717.1:7088516-7109878 GCA_023531435.1 Papaver californicum | reverse complement strand
GAAGCAGTTGTATTTCTGAAGCACCAGAAGTTCGTTCTTTTCTTCTGTTTTCTTTTCTTTCTTCTGTAACGCAGAGAACAAGTCTCTGAAACGCTTATAAGCGTTTCTGTTCTCATGTACTATTAATTCATCTTTGTAAACACTTTTTGAGCTATGAAAATCTATTTTGAGGGTGTTTCCAATACAATGAGCTAATCACCATCACTGGGGCGACGGAAGAAGCCATTCTTCCAATAATTAAGTGGTAACTTCTATTTTATCTAAAATTTTTTTTACAATTCTTTTATTATTTATTTCTTTAAATTAAATTGAAAAAAATGGTTTTTATCAAATAATTGTGTTTTGTTTTGATGGGTCATGCTTAGTTTTAAACTTTTAATGTCTCATACTTGGATTTACAATTATTCTTTCGAAAACCCAACTTTGCCAATATTTAGAATAAGTTGAATACATGAATTGTAAGATTTTATCACTTGAAATATTGGTTAATGGTGGAATCTTTAGCCCTAGTTCTTCCCATCAATTTGAAATCAAGTTTGTTTTAATCTTTTTTTTTATTAATTAAAAATTAGGTCTAGAAATCGAATCTACATAAGTCTGATTATCGAACTTTTTACTACTATTCTAAAATTATATCATATATACATCTCTTTATATGACGATCACCGTTTAAGATTGTTATCTCATTAAAAACCTCGTCAGGAAAACCCAGAGGGACAAAACCTGAACGTAGGAAACATGAGTACTCAGAACAATGATTGACCCGCAGATGTTACCTCGTTAAAACCTTGCCCTGAAAAACCCAAAGGGACAAAAACCAGGAAAAAAAAAGAGTACAAAATTTCGAACTACGGATAGCGCTGGACTCGCGTGCCTCATTAAAATCTTGACAAGGAAAACCCATTGGGAAAAACCTTGACTAAGGAAAAAGAGTACACGATGTAAAAATCCAACATTCCCAATATCCATAGTCTTTTATGGCTTTACTCCCCCTGATGAGTAGCCTTCTCAGTTGATCATTCTGCCCGATAATGTTGCATATAGTACACGAACCATCCTTTATGTCTTCAGCGACTTCCTTTAGTTGAGAAACTCGGTCTGATTTTCCTCTGTGAAATTTCTCAATGATCCTATGATTACACCAACTTTTATTCTCTAAAAACTTTGTCTGAACAATCGGAACCGATTGGATGAACAAAAAGTATCCTCTACTACCAGACTATTATCTAGGAGAATATTTATCTGCCTTAACAAACCTGCTAAAAATCAAATCTTAAATAAACTGATTAGGTTTTCTCTGTGGGAGACAATCTGTGATCTTTTATGCAAAAGATCAAGCATAGCGGTACCACAAAGATCAAGGAGTTTTCTTTGAGCCAGTGTCTCGATATTGGTGTCGGATAGAACCAGACTTATATGTTTACTACAAACCCAATATCAGGTATCTATAGCATATTTCATCATATGTACCATTTACACATCTTTTGTGTAATACAAACAACAAAGTGATACATCTCCTTTGTTGAGATGTAAATCGATCAATCTTAAACCTAAGAGATCGTACAATTGTGACTGTGCCAGTTTGTCCATTAAACATGCCTAAACCTATGACGAAATTAATGGACGGACAAACACAATGCTCAACCAAGATATTGAGATCTTTTTTTACCGAGATTTTTATCTCGAACTCAGTTTTAAGCATTTTTGTGCTTTGGAGAATCTTCGGGAGTTCCTATAAAGTAGATGTTGCATACATCAAATGTAGTAATACATATTTTATGAGCATATAAGATGGTTCACATATCCCTGGATAATATAAGCATTCGCTTAGACGATTAACCACATTCGTCCAAATCATCTCAATAAGTTTTAACAAATGCATATGGCATGGTAATTCTACTGATAGTTAAAAACCTTTAAGAATTTGCATGCATCGAGTAGTAACCACATCCATTAGATGCACGTCGAGTCCTTGAAAGACTTCTAGACTAATACCAAAGAGGTAATTGCATCTATGATAAACACATTTTTGTGTCTAAATTGTGCTCGATTATCTATTTTAATAGTGTTCGATTTTGTACTTATTGGCTTTTTATGTCTTTGTAGGTATTTTCGAGAAATGAAGATTTATGGAAAAATCGCCTCAAAAAGTGATTAAGGCACCCATGAAAAATTATTAAAGGCACCCACCAAATTACTAAAGGCACACATACAGTTGTTAGAGGCACCCTCCCTTTTGAATTCAAAAACGAAAAGGGCGGGAAATTAAGTTTACGTGAGAAAGTCACCTGGATTAGTTGGCAACCATGTTTTAAGGGATTTTTAGGTGATTTCAAGTCACCATCATCAAGATACAATCTATACTAGCTTGTACACACGCAATCCAGAGAGTTTCACGCCGGAAAATGGGTGAAAAATACATTTGGGAGACGGAAAAGGGAACACACTTTGATTCGGATTTACAATGGTTTAGAGTTGATTTTGGATCTGTTTTTGAATCCTTCTCGGTTCACATGAGTTATTAGGGTTTATTAATCCTATATAAAGCAAAGAGAAGCAAAGAAAATAAGGGGGAGAGCCACCGGAAAAAAAATCAGGAAGAAAAAACTCTGCTGCGAAGAAGAAGAAGACGAAGAACATAAGATTATCGCTGAACTGTCATTCTTTCTGTCTCTGTTTCAGTCGTATCTTCAGCTGTTGAAGCAGTCGTATTCCTGCTGCATATACAGTTCGTTCTTTTCTCCTCTTCCCTTTTCTTTCTTCTGTAACACAGAGAACACTTCTTTGTAACGCTTATAAGCGTCTATGTTCTCCTGTGTTACTAGTATTTCACTAACGAAAGCACTTTTTGAGCTCTGAAATATATTTTTGAGGGTGTTTCTAATACAATGAGATAATCATCATCACTGGGGCGATGGAGGAAGCTATTTCTCCAATAATTAAGTGGTAACTTCTACTTTAACTATTATTTACAATTCTTTTATTATTAAGTGCTTTGAATTAAATTGGAAAAAATTGTTTTGTTTAAATGATTGTATTTTCTTTTGATGGGTCATGCTTAGTTTTAAACTTTTGATGGGTCATGCTTAGTTTTAAACTTTCACAAGTCTGAGAATCGAACCTATTTTACCACTATATTAAAATCACATCAATTTTTGGCGCCGCTGCCGGGGAATTGTTTTTAGGTTTAGAGTGTTAGATTTATTTTAGGTTTTTATTTTTTATTTTTAGTATTATTTTTTATTTTGTTCTATTTTACGTTTCTTTGGTATTTCTCTTTTTGCTACAGGTTTGGATATTGGATTGAAAGGAAATAAAACTGAAGACTTTGGTGATTAAAGACTTGAAGTTAAAGTTAAGGACTTGGAGTTAAAAGTTAAAGCTTAAAGAACAGAGAAGAAGACAAAGACTTTTATTTTTATATTTTTTTAATTTTTTTTATTAATTAGATTTTTTTTAGATTTAATTTGTTTAGAAAATTGTATTAGGAATTTTTATTATTTCTGTAATTTTTCTTTTATTTTTGGACACTTTTTGGACATTATTTTTGGGACTTTGGACATTTTGTTATTTTTAAACCCTACGGAAGGGTAATTTAAATACAAACTGTTACAGGGAAAGACGACAATTACGATATTTTCTCGGCCCCTTGGGTTCGTACACTGACACAGGAGTCGGTGGCCCGAGTCGACTACAACCGATTCATCCCCCGTCTGGTACAGGAGGTAAGACTCGATCAACCCACGAATCCCCTGTCAGTAGGTTTTCTGTATTCCTTCGTAATGCATATATTTTGAGGACTTGAATACAGAATTTACTTTTCTAGTAAAGGGAAGAAACTGGCTATATAAGATAAGGGTTCAGATTTCATCACCGTACCCTTTCTGCCCGACTTAGGAACACGTTAACTATGCGAACCTAATCCTAAAATTTTACTAGAAAGAGACCTATAGGGTATCGAGCTTATTGGAAATTCGTTCAAAAGGACTGTATCGGTTGCTTTGTTAGCCTAACTTGAAGTTCAGAAAGATTATTTTAAGTTGATTAGAGTCGCCTTGTAACCCAGGAAAAGGTTGCCAAGGAGACCGGGTTATCACAGCTCCTTAGAGCTTATCCTTTTTCTCATCGACTTAATCTAATTCGGATCGTTCTAAGAGGTTTGCTAAAACTGTAACTAGTTGCCTTTCGAAAGAATATAAGTTGGTCTAGAAACAATCTAAGTGGAGCCATCATGCTTTTTTGTTTGCTAGATTCAATAGGTTTGATTTGGTTGAGTCGGCCTTGTTTGTGAATGTTTAGAACCCCCTTCATGTTAGGATTTATTTTCTTAGATATTTTTTAATATATTATGAATTTTTTAGAAAATGTCGAACTGGTATTATGAGGACCAATACAATGAATATCCGACTGAATTTCAAAATAGATATTATCCATACTATCAACATTGTGTGGATAGTAGTCGGGATCACCACCAACCTTTTGGAGGCTATTAATCATACCAGGGTGATCCCAATTACTATTCGTACATACACCTGCTTATGAACATGAAAGTGAGAAAAATTCTAATTCTTTGTCTTGGAGGGATACCCTAAAGAAGATGCAATCTAGTACTTTCTATGATGATTCTAGTTTTTTGTCTTGGAGGGATGCCCTAAAGAAGATGCAATCTAGTACTCCCCATGAACCTATTATGCCTCTAGAAGAATCACACGAGCAGTTGCAAACCAGTACCCCTTATGATCCATTTGATTTTCTAAAAGAATCCCTAAGGGAGTTGACTGAGAGTACAAAAACGTTTGGATTAAGTGTGAATGAAATTTATGCAAAGAATAATATTGCTCAAAATGATCTTAATTGCCAATATAGTGCTACCCTTGACAATTATTCACCTAGTCAAGAGGACGAGGATAGAATTGGTAACACTATTTATGTAGACGAGGTTCAAACATCTTCATGTTATTATGATGATAAGGATAGTATTGGTGAAGAACTTGATATATACAGGCAGAGTAATCGGGAAATTGTCACTCCAATTGTGCTTCATGATGAAAATGTTAGTTCTGGTTCAAATCCAAATGATTTTAATGATTATTCACCTATTCAGAAAGAAGAGGATTTTACTAAAGATACCATTGTTTTAGACGATGTAGAACTTTTTTGTTTTGAAGCCGATAATGGTTTAGAGGAACGTGTTTATCTTGAGAATACTGTTTTAGAGTCCAACGATTTAGAAACAATAGTCTTAGATAACAAAGATAGACCCGTAGAGATTTTAAATACGAGTGAGGATGCACCACTTGATTATAACTCAGAAGAAGTAATTGACCATTTTTCAGGAATCTGATGATCTAAAAATTAGGGAAATTGTCACTAGTCTATCTAGGGACACCCAAAATTCTAAGTTTGAGGGTGATTATCATTCTCCCTGTGCTTTACCTTTGACTCTTTTAGAAGTACCTCACTTGGGACTTGATGTTTGTGCCTCTACCATATTAAGAAACTATCGTCAAGAACTGTTTTTCGAGCCTAATCATATCCAGAAAGAAGCTCAGTTGTTAGAAACCCATCCTCTGGTCGATGTGGTTTACCTAACCGATAATACCAAGATTGACTTTGGTTTCCCACCAAAATATTTTCTTCCATATGTGGGAACGTTAGATTTCAAATGTGTCAGTTATTAAGTTTTAAGACTAAACCTAATTACTTTAGGGAGTCGACACATTTGCTTAAGAATGACCACCTTCATAGTAGTCAACTGTGTGGGTCAAATCTGATTGACTTTGAGGATCCATAATTATTCAGGTTATTATTATGTGCTTCTAAGTTCTTAGTTGAGTTTTTCCAGACTTTACAACCTGATCCTGTTGATCCTGCCTATGAGGAAATCCAACCCATGAAAATATTTTATCTAGACCCTTTTATAGACCCTAAACCTGAACCACAGCTAGAAGTAGTTGTCTTAAATAGAAAACTAGATAAGGGTGTGCTCGGTTTGTTCATTTTCTTGGCATGTTGTAGTTTTCTCTTTGTGATAGCATTATTTGAGTCAGATGACCCACAGTTGTTCCGACTATTGCTATATGATTTCATGAGGTGACTAATTCTTCCTTAGTCTGGCTAAACGACTTTAAACTTAGCACTTCTTGGGAGGTAACCCATGCTCATGCGACACGGTAATATCTTTCCGTAACTCCTTTCCCTCGATTGGTAACAATTTCTCCTTGTTCATGCTTTTAATCATTCGTCTTTAGAAACATTGAGGACACTGTTTGATTTAAGTTTGGGGGTAAGGGAGAAACTTTTTAGTTGCAATAATAAAAACTCCAAAGTTTAGAAGCTTGTGAACAATTCAGGATGACACTAATCATTCTAGGTAGATGGAAACTTAGCTCTTTTTCTATAGGAATTGGTGTGCCCAGTGAAATGGTTTATTCATAAAAGGACAGAGTTCAGGTGTTAGAAATAACATGATAGTTATCACCATATATTGGAGTCTATCTCAACCATATCACTTTCTATTTTTATTTTTACAATTTGTGTTTCTCTAAGTGATTTGGTGGGGCCCAGTATCGAATTGTTATCGCCACCAGGATGAAATAGAGTGTTGAGATGAAGCCCCATTTTTAGTTCTATTCCTATAAAAAAACTCTAGTATTGCCACTTTGATAGCAATATGTGTGTGTTCTCCCTGTCTTCGTCGCCTAAGCAAGCATGGAACGCAGCATCCATGGGAACTATCATGTAAGATGGTGATAAGGACCATGCGCTTGGATTCAATTCGATCCAATCATGTTGTCAGTACATTCATAGGAGTTATTATTTTCAATAAATCGATCGCTGGAACCCTTGTATATACCAGTTGAATCGATATTAGTATAATGATTAAGACCAGTGGGAGCGTATCTCAATCCATTAGGATTCATCCTGGCACTGACCTTTAGACAGATATGGGAAACACCGTTCACCTTAGTCAACACGCGCAAACTTCATTTTTTCCACATCCATCTTCTAAATCTTTTCATGTGATTGAACTTTGATAGATTCTGAGTATTGTGGTTGAACGACTATCTGAGTAGAGCTTTGTTTTCTTATATATGAATTTTAGTACGTTTGAGTAAAAAACTCGTGTACAGCAATTGGACTCATATAGGGTAATGATTCCCATAGCTGAAGAATTTAGTATGCCAACTAAATAGTCTGTTTAGTGTTTACCCTAAATCGTTCATGAGTAGTTAAAATTGGAGTAAAGGTTTTGTCGGTATACCTCTTGTAAACCCTCAAGAGACAAAACTCGTCCACTAGGGACACCTAGGGGTTTAAAGGCTTATTACATATGCTAGATTCCTGCAAACGTGAGTTAGGATTTTATTTTCTAGATTAGATTTGCTCGAGGACTAGCAAATAGTAAGTTTGGGAGTATTTGATAGACATATTTTTGTGTCTAAATTGCGCTCGATTATCTATTTTGATAGTGTTCGATTTTGTACTTATTATGGCTTTTTATGTCTTTGTAGCTATTTTCGAGAAATGAAGATTTATGGAAAAATCGGCTCAAAAAATGATAAAGGCACCCATGAAAAATTACTAAAGGCACCCATACGGTTGTTAAAGGCACCCTCCCTGTTGAATTCAAAACCGAAAAGGGCAGGAAATTAAGTTTACGTGAGAAAGTCACCTGGATTAGTTGGCAACCGTGCTTTAAGGGATTTTTAGGTGATTTCAAGTCACCAGAATCAAGATACAATCTATACTAGCTTGTACACACGCAATCCAGAGAGTTTCACGCCGTAAAATGGGTGAAAAATACATTTGGGAGACGGAAAAGGGAACACACTTTGATTCGGATTTACAATGATTTAGAGTTGATTTTGGATCTGTTTTTGAGTCTTTATCGGTTCACATGAGTTATTAGGGTTTATTAATCCTATATAAAGCAAAGAGAAGCAAATAAAATAGGGGGGAGAGCCACCGAAAAAAAAACAGGAAGAAAAAATTCTGCTGCGAAGAAGAAAAAGAGGAAGAACATAAGACTGTCGCTGAACTGTCATTCTTTTTGTCTCTGTTTCAGTCGTATCTTCAGCTGCTGAAGCAGTCGTATTCCTGCTGCATATACAGTCCGTTCTTTTCTCCTCTTCCCTTTTCTTTCTTCTGTAACACAGAAAACACTTCTCTGTAACGCTTATAAGCGTCTGTGTTCTCCTGTTTTACTAGTATTTCACCATTGAAAGCACTTTTTGAGCTCTAAAATATATTTTTGAGGGTGTTTCTAATACAATGAGCTAATCATCATCACTGGGGCGATGGTGGAAGCTATTTCTCCAATAATTAAGTGGTAACTTCTATTTTAACTATTGTTTACAATTCTTTTAGTATTAATTGCTTTGAATTAAATTGGAAAAAATGGTTTTTCTTAAATGATTGTGTTTTCTTTTGATGGGTCATGCTTAGTTTTAAACTTTTGATGTCTCATGCTTTCGATTTACAATTATTCTTTCAAAAACCTAATTTTGGCAACACTTAGAATAACTTGAATACAGGAATTGTAAGATTTTATCACTTGAGATATTGGTTAATGGTGGAATCTTATCCCTAGTTCTTCCCATCAATTTTAAATCAACTTCGTTTTAATTTTCTTTATATTTAGTCATTAAATTAGGTCTAGAAATCGAATCTTCACAAGTATGAGAATCGAACCTATTTTACCATTATTCTAAAATCACACCAATCTATAATAGGGAATATGTTTCTTTGTAATCAATCTCAGGTTTCTATGAAAGACTTTGTGCCATTAGTTAACCTTACTTTTCTCACTATGCGCAAACACCCACATGTAGCCAATATGGCTTACATTTTGGATGCCGGGACTGCAAACATCCACCCGTGACCAAGAGTATCACACATTACTGAGTGTTCATTTGTAGTTCCAAAGATATGCATTTTTGTGAGAATTTGTTATTCTGCTTGGATCTGTCCTTTCAGTTTAACCAATCATTCTTTGATGACATTCCCATATAGAGAGTGGTTTAACACCAACATCATCTATGGAAGTATCAGTGGATACTTTGACTATGTCACCAACAATCATTGTATTACGATCACAAATTTCTCATTTTGAAGTTCCACAACCTTTGTAGATACGTTCTCTTATTAGGAGAACTATACTCAGAGAAATTTGATCTTTCTTTGATAGTCTCTAAAAAAAGTTTTATCGTTCAATGATTGTTATTGGTCTTTTATTTTCAGGAGGAGCAGAATAGTTTGAATCAACTAATCATCCACGCTTGTGGTGTGTTTTAAATGACACACTTGATGCTACATTCACAGCTTTTCAAGAAAGCAACTTGATTTGCAATTTCTGAAGGTATCAAATCTTCTTCATGTCTTTCATTGCTGAAAACATCAAGATGAGATACATCCTGGACTATCATTGTACAAGCCACGATACTTCATGCCATTTTTCAGGCAGTATCCTTTCTCCCCCTAAATGGCGGGAATATTTTCTCATCAAATTTGCAAATCTTCTTGCAGTAGCAATTGCAGTGGAATACAGCACGTCCCCAAAATAGAAACATGACAATGTTTAAAAACCATTCAATAAATTTAAATACGTAATAAAATTATTTTCCATCAGTGCCTGGAGCATTACCAAAATGATAGAACATTAATAACTGACAATCAAGAGTTTCATTCAAAATCTATACGAGTGTAGATACACAGTTATCACCCATGTGATCGGTCGAGTCATTTAAGACTACAAGACTATACTTTGGTCAATCTGATCAAGTATTTGTGGAAACTCGTTTTCAAGGGTGGCACGATATAACAAGCGACCTTAATTTTCTCATCACGCTTTCTGATAAGCATCAAATTTGTATCTGATGATAGGACAAAGGTCCTAAAAGCGTATACAAGTGAGAAAACAACTCAATATGGATTAAGGTCCATATTTCCAATCATCTAACTTTGTCGATAATTCCTTTGCAAAGGGGGATACTTATCCACAATGATTTCAGTAGCTACTCTGAACATTATCGACAACCGGTTTAACAACCAGTTAATAACGATCTTACATCATTCTCTAGAGTATGAGGATATTTTAATTCATTGGTACCAAATTTCAATATGTAGATATTCTCCTCTATAAGATATCAACACAACTCTTATGGATATGCTCCTCGTCAGGAGTTATCAACTCATCAATCAAAGAGAATATGGACGTTATCTGATTAGATTAGTATATACCTCATATTAGAGGTTTTTCGTCTATGCTTGTAAGCATGTTTCCAGACGAAACAATCGTTGCGCTTCCATGGCATGCCTTGCAAGGACTTTAAATTATGACGAATCAAGCAAGCGTACTTTTTTTGGATCATTCAACAGAGTAATCTCCAACACCTTAGGCATTTATTAGTGTGAAAATTTAGATGAAACATAATTGGAGTTAACCAATATCGTCGACGATTCTTCCCCTGATCTAGGTGGGAATGTCTCATCAACAGAACTTCCAGTTCCGCATTAGTCTACCTATCAAGGTAGTAACGGGGTGCTGAAAACAACAATAAAATACAACCCAGGAGAGATAATTGATCGTGTTTCCTCTCTCATTTACCGTCCAGCTGGAATAATTTTAAGAATTTACATTGTCATGTAAAATCAACAGTAAACTGTAAAATAAATTTTGTGAACATTGACACTATCTCACTCTCAGTCTCCGTCCTTCCAAGAAGACCGATAGAGATTGTCATAAATGAACGGCGCTTCAGGTGCCCATATTCTGTCTTTTATGCCACAACGATAGCAGAGCTTGACAATGCTCAAAGATGGCTTATTCAACCAATTATTATGCTACCGCTCCGTATTTTTCCACTTCTAGTGGTACGTTGTTAATCAGGTCCCTAAACCCGAAAAACTCATTGTGGTTCCCATATTTAAATATATCTACCACATTTTGCGTTTTCCTTATTTGTCGTGTCTATCATTTTGTCAAAAGTAGATTTCTTTGAGATTGACACTGATGCAAATTAAATTCACTAAATTTGTGATTTTTGATAATAGTTTAGGCTACGAGAAGACTAGATATTAACTCTTAATATCATTTAAAGAAATGCAACGCTCATTATCGCTCGACGTTTATATATCTACGAGGCGCGGTTAAAATATACAGCTCTCGTTGTTGCTATCACAAGATATACAAAGTGCATATTCCACGCACTAGCTCCTCTAAGCTCGTCGATGCATATAAGAGGTGCATATTTTATGTATATTGTAAAGCTAGCGGAAACACATAAGGACGTAAAAATTTGTCGTTCTCCTTATTTCCCGTTGTAGCATTTATACGACACATATATTTTTTCTCTAAATTAAAGCCAAACTATATACCACAAAATCAATGGTGAACCAATAAAGAAAAATTTATTTTCTACGCCATCCAAAAAGGATACGGAAAAACCTTCATGTCAATTAATGAGGAAAATAGCAAACGCTGCAGAAATCAAATATTTGGTTAAATTCGGAAATCAAATGATATCGCATATATGAGTTATTTTAATACGTATCTATTGGGATATCTCTTCATGTGCTGTGACAATTATTTATGCCGACTTTAGCATATACAAGGCACGACAATCGTCTAACTTTCTCGTTTAACAAGTCTTAGTTAAATGAAAATAAAATTAGACATCTATAAAAATGGTATGCATAAATTAAATTAAATATATAAAGATCGAAGAGAATTATCTTTTTTCTTTTGTATCGTCAACTCCCGTACCAATTGTTATAGAGCAATTCATACTGACGACGTATTATAAATGGATGCTAACAAACTACTTAATAGTTAACCATGTAGTAAAGCTTGGCTACCGAGAATGTATTGTTCTACAGTTGGAATATCCAACCATTAACATTAACCGTATATGCACAGTGAATACATGGTATACGAAAAGAAAGTGGAAGAATCCCATTTTACTACTCATCTTCACCCGTACATCAAAGCCATTTATGGGTATTTATAGTCAATGAACATAATGACTAGAGATGACACGTATTCTATACATGTTGATGTGTAAACATTGTAGCATCATGCAAGAAACCACGGTGTATTTGTAATAAAGTCAAAACTTTAATCAGATGGTGGACATCCATTTGTAATACCTTTTATGTATGCAACAAAAAGAAAATAATAATAAAATAATAATATAAAAATATATATAACCGGCACGATCCTATGCAATGGGCTACATACATTGGCTCAAATTGGTTTATGAGTAGGTACCACGATTGATAAATATTGATAGTTACTCTTAAACCAATCAAAACCCACATAGTGTCTCTATCTTCTTTATTTCTATATCTTCTTTATTTCTATATTTAATTGAATAAAAAATGAAGTGCTTTCAATAAAAGTCAAATTTGTGCCTATCCAGGATGGAAGTCATGGGACATATAACTTTCAAGAATAGTTTCACGGGCTAGATCCAACAAAACAAATAAGTAATTTTATACTTTTTAAGCAAATAAAAATTAAGGACAATATGGTCATTATGTCTGTAAAAACAGGGGAGTTTAATAATCCAAGAGTTAGGTGTCTCCCGTCTTTGATCAAATCATCCAGTAAACAACCGACAACCTGCGTATTATTCTTGAATACTTTCTCGGTATTATATATAACAACTGAATTTTAGATTTTGGTAGTCCCATTAGATAGGTAAAATTTTAATTTCAAGATGGATTTTTTCATATATCACCATGATTTATAATACATAGGTACTACCATAATTAGAATAATATTTATAATACTGGAAACAGGATAAAAGAAAATACAGGAAAAAGAATGGATGTTATATGAAATAAAAAAAAATTCTTAATCTAAAAGATTTGATATATTTCACCTATATATATGGTACGGAGGGAATAATTTATAATTCCGAAATATTTTCATTCATATACGGCAAATTCCAAGTCTTGACTCTTGCGCATTGGGGATGATTAGTCTATCTTCGATACTAGTGTTGAAATATTTTGATGAGAAGGTTTTAGGTGAGAAAAAAACTAGATTTGCAGACTAAAAATCATATTTAGTGCTAACGTTTTATTTTTTATCTAAAAATAAAATAATAAAGTAAAGTAAAAAAGCAAAAGAAAAATTACATCGATACAAAAAAAAAAAAAAAAAAATGGTTGAAAACTAGAATTTTATTTTTCTAAAACGGTGACATGAACTAATATTTTGGTAGTGTAGTCCGCATAAACTTACTTTTTATAATTTTATAATTTACTAGTTTTTGATCCGTACAATACACAAAAAAAGAGGGTATAATATTCCATTTTCATCTGAAGAAGCAGAAGAAATAGCCTTGCTAGAGGAAGCTAAAAACATAAAGAACTTCAGCGTATAAGAGCGTCCACAGTCATGTGAACGAAAAATACAGAGAACAAATACCAAAAAATTTTATGGTTATAGTCCGTGTGAAACCTAGTGGTAGGAGAGTAAAAATTTGGTCAAGCGTAAACATAAATGACCGCTTGACCTTGGGTGCATGTGTATGAAGACGTTTGTTGGTTAAGCGGGAACGTAGTTAAACGCTTGGTTGAAGCGGGACGTTGTATCAACGCTCAAAGAGAAACGGAGGCCTAAATGAACGCTTGATCACAGACGTACGCAAAAGTGAACGCCCAAATGACAGGCGTACTTGTAGATATACACATGGTGGGACGTACTCTTATTCAAACGCTTGATATGAGAAACGCATATTAATAGAGATAAGGCTGGGTGTCGGGCATATTAACAAACCCCTAAATGGGTCGTGGATGGTGATAAGTTGGTGCTTGAATTATACTCTAGTATGTCAAAATTATTAAGAGGCACAATTCATGTTTAGTTTTTTAACCCAACTTAATTAGGTCTAATTAATAAAAGGTTTGATATATAGTTAAGAATAACAATGTCAAAAGGTATATGAAAATAGGGCAACTTCGTCGAAACAATAAGCATGAAGTCAACCCATTCCTAACATGTACTCATGTCATATAACATATTAACTTAAGATAATTGCAAAAGATGAAAAATAATGTGTGGTGTTGGCAGGCGCACCTTTACATACGCCCACACATAGGCGTACGTTCAAGTGAACGTCCAATATAGGCGTATAATTAAATCTACGCCTCAACAAAGGCGTACGTTCACTTGAACGTTTAGTGGAGCGGTATCCTATGTATACGCCCAGGCGTTATGATGTGTTTACGCCTACTTTCAAATGCACGATTGGGTTAACGTCTACTCTCAAACATATGACTCCAAAGGTTTGGTCCGGATTTTAGGCCAAATTTGGTCCTAAACCCTAAAAAATCTGAACCATAACCAAATTTAGTCGTCCCATTGTAATTAGTTTTCGTCCGATCAAAGGGTAAATTTGGGTTTGGTCCGTCTTTTGTTCACGTGACTGTGGACGTTCTAAGGGGATTGTAAAAAAAAAATATTTGGATTACCTTTTAGGAAGGAAATTAAAAAAAATATTTGGATTACCTTTTAGGAAGGAAATTATCAATCAATTGGCAATGCATATCCATTTTACCAGAGGCTTTAGATAGTGTAGGACAACACTTATCAAGAAAACTTCTTCTTTTGACCACTGAATGCCCAAACAACTGCATATTTTGGGTTTTAAGTATATACCTATTATGGACACCCTACCTAAGGAAGCAAAAGGCCGTCAATGTAATGTTATTAATTGGGAAACAGTCGAACCTTTTTGTAGTAGGAAAAAACTCTTATAGTAAATAAATCTAATATGTAGTAAGTTGGAATACTCAACCTATATTAGATGGTTCTAGTAATATTATTGTAACCTCTTTAACTAGTTTGTTTGGCTAGTTTTCAATATACAAGTCCTAAACCCGGTCCATACGTACCCGAATAACCAATTGACATGATTCATGAAACCCGACATGATTCATAAAACCCGATTCATACGCACCGGGACAACTAATTGACATGATTCATTATAGAGAACGCAAGGGAACATTGGTAATCAAAATCCACAAAACATAAAAGATACTAAAAATGATCAATTAGATATAATATTGAAATTTGGTTTGATATTTAAATGAATGTTTTTTCCTATATCGAGTTTCATCAACATCTGAACCAAATTATATTGTTTTTCATTTTTTAGGAGAAAATAAATTTTAAATAGATCCGTTTATATTGCAATAAAAGGAGACCGTGGAAGTTAAAATTATTGGATATAGACGAAAATTGAATCTAGTCGATATATTAGTACCAAAATACATTTGAATATTAAATACTAGCTTATAATAGAATTAATAGCACACAGCTTATATTTTTTTGGATGAAGAATATCTAATCGATGGAAGTGCAAGGTATGTCATCATATTATGATATGACACGTATTTGAGGGTGCCTTAAATGCCGTCTAATCTTGTGTTAGTTGAAGAATCAAATGTGTCTTACTGTGCTGGCCAATTTTCTAGTAAAATTTATAAATAATATGTCCAAATAGAAAATTTACCATGAAGAAATAATATTTAGTAAAATAAAAAAATTGATCATTTATTTTTAGGAAAAAGATCCATAATAGTGGCTTCATGATTGTATTCCGTTGCATTCGTGAAATACAGATATATTTAAAGCAATGATAACATAATCACGAATCAATATTACAGATTTAAGATCGGCAAGATTTGTTTTTAGAAATTAAAAAAGCTTAGATTCTTAATACAATTATATTTCTGTAATTCTTATTCTTATTGATACGGAAGAAATTTGTTTCTACCATAAAATATAAAAATAATAATTATATTTGAACTTGTGCCTTGAAGTTTGAACTTGTATCTTTTAGAAGAGAATGTCCCAAAGAGTGAAAAGTAATGTGTTATTGGGTGTGTCTTTCAGGTGTCAATAGATTCAGCTTTTCATGTACGGTCATACTCCTTCACAATGATTACACCTAGGATTTGATGGCATGGTGAAAACTTATCAAGAGTTGGTGATGTGGCTTCACCACAATCAAGATTGATTATGGCGTCAACATGTTGGAATTTAGGGGTCCCTTATTATAGAAAATTTTCAAAAAAAAAGAAATCAAGAAAAAATCATAAAGTATGATTTTCTAGTTATTATATAAAATTCTTGACCCGTACATCATTAAATAAAAGGTCTTGCGTAAAAAAAAATTATTTCACTTTAACCTTAGCATTAAAGAGCTAGAGGTGCGTTTAAAGAATTTTGTGCTTTCTAAATAGAAAATGGTCCAAATCAATAAATCTTTCATGTGTGTATGTGTTCATGTATTCGTTGTTGGTTGATCTATCAAGGTTTATAAAATAAAAAAAAATCACGATGCGCAAAGCAGAGACGGACCTATGAAGGGTTAATTTTGGTTGTAGTTCGTCCCTCAATTTGACGGCAAAAAAGTTTTAATACACATATTTTCTTGAGCTCTGTTTTGAGTCTATAATGTGATCATACAAAAATCTATTGGTTAATTGAAGATGAAGCTCACTAAAAATGATATGTGTTAGTCGATTAAAAAATTTGAGTTTGCCACCACCAATCCCCTTCGTTTCGGAAATTGTTTCGATTTCTACATCTGGTTCTCCCTCACTTTCCCCCATTTCTTCAACAAAGATCAAGAACTTACAACTTACAGTTACCCACTGCATATGTGATTCGTTCTAAAAAAATTAGTGCGGCCTTCAAGCGTATTGATAATTCTTGACAATCTAGCTCTACTCAAGGAAAAACCCTGAGACCAGTCTCTAGTACGAAAATGGTATATTACCTTGATCAGACCTTCCTTATCTATGCTAAATGATATTATATGTATAATAAGACGGTAATCTTAGGAATAAATATGAAAGAAAAAAAACCAATACTTATAAAATTGTTAAAATAAACACAAAAATGTCTATATAAATTGGATTTTAACAAAAATAATAGACTAATGACATCTTGTATTACATTCTTTTATACTATCATGGGGCTCAAACGAAGTTTAATCAATCTCGTTTGCCCTATGGAGGGATCCTAAGTAATTTTTCATGGCCTAAATCTTTTGTATTGGTGAAGTTTGTAAGCTTTGATCAACCTGCTTGGCCTTACAAATCTTTTTTAAGACTGGTTAGGCCCATGGGTTTTATAACAGTATTAAGGCACATTAGCAACTTTATGGAGTCAGTGTTTTAGGGTTTAACTCAGCGTTTACGGGTTGCAAAATGCATACAATAGTTTATATGATGTGATATTTTTTTGTCTTATTTGATCTCATAATTATTTTGTTAGTACTTAGTTTTGTACTAATATTGTTATTTTCTTTATTCATAGGTATTTTGTGGAAGTTGCTATTGTGAAAAATACGGAATAAAATTGATAAAGGAATTCTAATTTTGGATAAAGGCGCCTCTTGTTGATAAAGGCACCCATTTATGATCAGGGCACCAACCTTGATTCAAATTCTAAATAGAATTTTGGCAGGAATCTTTCTTTCTCAAATGCGTGGATTTGTAACGAGTTTTTTTAGAGATATTGAAGAGTTTTATTTATAGGAGTTTGTACGAGTTGGGAATCACCCAAAATCAAAAGAAATATCTCAGAATTAGTATTTTCCGTTAAAAAAGGAATGAAATTATTCTCGGGTTTGATATTGATGCAAAAATAATATTCTCAAGTTTGAATAAGGTGAAGATGTTTATTCTCGGCTTAAATTAGGGTAACAACTTCAAATAATTTGGAGAGCTGGGAATCAAAGAAGAGGAAGTTTCAAATTTCTCTGCAATTGACGAGATAATCGGGGAAGAAGAAGAAGGAAGAAACTGTGGCCACAAACAGTCGCCGAAAAACCGTGGCAGTTTCCTTCCTCTTTAACTGCAACAGAAAACTGTCATTCATTTGACAATGATATATTTTATTTCTTTTAGCAACAGAAGAACATACTTCAGATTCGTGACAATTTTATATTTGCAAGAGAAATACATTGTAGCAATTTACTATGCTAATTTTTCTTTTCTTTTCTTCTTAAACACTCTGATCCATGTACAATTTTATTGAGAGGGTACTAGTCTTTTATGAACTAATTTTCACACCGAGGCAATTGAGGAATCTATCTACTACATGATTTATAGGTAATATTTATTATTGATTTAATTTATTTTAATTTTATTATTAATTCACTCAATGACTGTTTTGTAGAGTTTTTATTTGATAACATAATTTTTTAAATTATTTGTCATTCAATTGGATAGGTTATGCTTATATTAAGTTATTTGATAATCTATGCTTAATGAATACATGTAATTTTGAGAGTTTGAATGATTAATAGTGAGTTAAGAATAAAAAGGACTTAAATGGTGATTAGAATAAATATAATCTTTATAATTTTGATAAATCAATCATGAGTAGTAGTGGAATTCATAGCCTCACTTAACTTTAATCTCGGTATCTTCCTTTGTACAAATCTGCCAGTTTACTATTAGAATTTAGGTCTAAAATAAATATTCACAAGTCTCGTTGAACGAACTTAAAATATCATTTTTCCATAACGAACATGCCGCAATATATGTGGTACAATTCACGTGCCACATCTCACGTGTCGTGTTTAATCTTTATTATGTATTCAAACTCAAGCGATGAATTTATAAATTATATAAGTGTCGAGCAACCCTAATCTTGTAAGATGGTTTTTAAGGTTAGTTAAGGTCATAAGTTTCTAAGTTTGTAATATGATCTAGTCATTGAATACTATAATAATAATAAAAAATAATAATTTTGTCAATGAGAGAATAACAACATAAATGGTAAAAGCGACAATCATAGTAGACTCACTATTTTAGGTCAAATAGAGAAATTTATGTGTCACTTATCAGTGAGCTTCTGGCCAATGAATGCAGATACTTATAGAAAATTTATGGTAATCAAGGTTTTTCAAACTGCAATTTGTTGGTTCTCTGGAAGGAACACAACTTTTGAACATTTTAGAATGTGCATAATGATGTTGCAAGTATCATTGCATCGATTAAGCTTATAACGGCTTATTGACTTCATAACAGGGGAATCTTTCATGGAATATCAATGGCACACCCAACTATTAGTTGGAGGAAGTTATAGTTCAACCTCCTTGAAGAACGGGTTTTGTTTATTCCGGGTGTTTATTCAAGTTTAATCGACTCACTATTTTAGGTCAATTAGAGAAATTTATGTACTTATCACTTATCAGTGAGCTCCTGGCCAGTGAATGCATGTACTTCTAGAAAATCTGTAGTAATCAAGGTTTTTCCAACTGCAATTTGTTGGTTCTCTGGAAGGAACACAACTTTTGAACATTTTAAAATGTACATAATGATGTTGTAAGTATCATTACGTCGATTAAGCTTATAACATCTTATTGACTTCATAACAGGGGAGTCTTTCATGGAATATAAATGGTACACCATACTAGTTCAACCTTCTTGGAGAACGGGTTTTATTTATTACGGGTGTTTGTTTAAGTTTAACGTCCAAATGACTGTAATATAAGTTATATTATTATGTTGGGTGGTTGTTTTACGGTGATTCCATTATATGGACATAGTCCATAGGTCATTATTTTATTATCTAACATAATTAGGGATTGTTTAAAAAAATAAGGACCTACTAGATAAGACAAAATAAGTTAATTTTGAAGTAAATTTAATAACCCTTTGTCCATGTACTTTATATAATTTCTAAACCTCCCTTATTAAACTAGTGGTCAATGAATCGAGTAAGTCTAAACTAGTTGAGTGATAATTGCTAGATTAGTTTGTTTTGTTAGATAAGTTATAGATAACAATTAGTTAATTTAGTGGTCAAAAATGATAAAAAATGATAATTTTCATGCCTTTGTATTAACCTAGAATCGTCAAGATCGGAGGAATTATCTTTCTTGACATGGATGGCGCAGACATTGCACCATACTTATCCTTCTTTCTTCTGTTGTCGAACTCATGCTCTCCCTTCGGCCTTTTTACGACTCCAACCTCTAACTCTTCTTGGGCTTCAATCTTATCCCATCCAAGACATGCTCCAGCCAACTTAAAAAGATCTTCAAAAGAAAGAGAGTTGTTGAAACCCTCATGCACGACTTTTCCATCCACGGACAAGCATGTAATCTGGAGAGCATCGTTGGGAGTGATAGTCATCTCGCCTATTAGAAGATAAAAAATATTTGTCTCAGGAAAATACATCTCCCTAAAAGAGCAAACTGTAACAACCTCATACTTCTTCTGACATGTGGCTATTGCAGGCCATAATCCCGAAGCCTGTACAAGGGCTACCAACGGTGAGCTCTCTCTCGACCAAAAACTTACCCTTTGATGTTTAAGTTTCAGGACAGTTATGGTATGATCCTACATAAATTATGGAATAAACATTAATAATAACACATAAAGATTTATCTTTAGATTAAATTAGATCAGATTAGATTAGATTATTACCAACGCCGAACAGACCCTTGTTGCCCATGAATGTCGGTAACCAAATAAGATGAAAGATATATCCCTTGGATCACCCCAAGGTCTTCCATTCTCCTTGACGGGCAAAAAAAATCATGTTTTCAATCACTTGTTTTACTGTAGGAGCTGCTGGCTTCTTCTCTTTCACTTTTCCTTTCCTTTTAGCATCGAAGGGGCCAACCAATAGACCAACACTTGTTTCTCCCCTATGATCTTCCACAATCTCATGTTGTTGTCGTTGTTGAGAAAGCACAAGTGCACATTCAGTTACCTCTTATCTTGGTTCATCAATAACAAGTGCACCTGGTTTACTTTTGGTTTCTTCCAAATTTTTCTTGTGATAAGGTGTTGGAGTCGGGTCAGCTCTTGGTGTTACCTCTTGCGTTCTTCTTTTCTTCTTGTCTTTTCGTGGCCTAAGACAAATTAAAAAGGCATGATCAATACATATAACAAGAAAACATAGCTTAAAAAAATGAAAATCCAAAATATTGACACTTAAAAACAGGAAACTCAGGGTCATTTACGGATGAGAAATGTGTCTCTTGAGTCGAAAATGTTTACGGCCGGCTTTCCCAAGCAATGACCTAGTGATGTAATTTTAGAAGTGGTAAATAAAGAGGTTCGATTCTCGAACTTGTGAAGGTAATGATTTTAGAAAATATTGATTCTAATTAACTCTAAAAAATTCCAGAAGTATGAAAAAGACTAAATAACCTAAAGATGATTTTTAAATAATTTTAAAAGGACCAGGAATCAGGAATCAGGTAAATCTGACAACCTATGTGATTAATCAGATAATTCTTTTTAAATTAATTGAAGCACAAATAATTGCCAAAATTGGTTTTGTTATGCTAACAAACAGAGGTAAATCACAAGCA
>JAJJMC010033717.1:6919827-7088506 GCA_023531435.1 Papaver californicum | reverse complement strand
TAAATCACATAAAATTGAGAAAATTACCTTATCCATCATCCCAGTAATTAGACTTAGCCCATGGTGAAGAAAACTTGCTCAAAAGTTGATTTCATTGCTCAAAATATCAATTACAAAGGTGAATAACGCTGTAACAGCTGATGTGATACGCTTATATGCGTTACAGGAGATGGTTCAGCTGTTACAGGAGAGTTTTAAGCAACACAGCGTTTGAAGCAATAGACAACAGGAAATTTCAAATCAGCAACAGTTGTAAGTGTTGCTGAGTCTTCTTCTCTGGCAGTGATGGGTGAAGAACAGCCGGCCGGTGCAGCAGCAGCTAGTCGGCGGTGACGGAATACTTGCCGGAATTCTCTGTTTTCTTCTCTAGGCTTTCGTCGTCGATTCTCTTGGCTTCTCTTGGTATTTATAGACTTAACAAACCCTACAGAGAGTTCTAAACCTAATAGAACTCTCTAGAACAGCCCACAAATCCCAATCCGAATCGAAACCCAATTCCGGCCATATACATGATTTTTGAGCTGATTTTACGGGATTTCTCTGCTGTTTCTCGATGGTTCTGACTTGTATGGGATATCTTCTAGCGTGTTGAACAATCTGGAAGCAAAACAATCCATAAATCTCTTGAACAACGTACACAGTTGAAACTCCGGTGATTCCCGCTGAGTTGGATCGGCCGAGTCGACTCGCTGGCTCGCTGGGTTGACTCGCCTGGTTGACCCGCTGGGTTGACCCGATCCAGCTCAGCCCGATCCAAGGGTGCCCCAATCCAAAGTGTGGGTGCTTTGATCCATTTTTTTGAGCCAATTTTTCCACAAATCTTTATTCTTCTAATGTACCTACAAAAGCATAAAAGCACGTAATAGACATAAAATCGAATACTAACTCACTAGAAATTAAGGTGCAATTTAGACACTAAAATGTGTCTATCACCTAGCCGTAAACCATTTAAAAAAAATCCAAACTCAGGGTCAGTTACGGCTAGGAATAGTCATATACGGTTGGGTCGTTTTGTTCTACGGTTGGCTTTTCCAAGCTAGGACCTAGCCGTAAAATAAAATAAAAATGTAACCCCAAACTCCAGGTTACTTACGGCCAGGATTTCAACATACGGCTGGGTTTTCAATTTTTATCCTAGACCTTTACTACATTATTTACGATTAGGAATGTTAAATTTCCTAACCGTAATGAAATCAATTATAGTGTTTACGGTTGAGAGTTCATCTTTTCCCAGACGTAGACAGTTAAGAAACTGTTTTTTTTTTCAACCCTAAATCTAACAACTGTAACATAATTAACCAATAAAATTGATAGAAAAAGGATGGGTTTTTCGATTCATATCTTAAACGAGCCATTTTTTGTGGATTAGCAGGTTGTTGATCTTCTTCTTTGCTGCTCGATTGATGGGGTGACTTTTCGGGTGCGGAAGAACTTAACTCACTGTCTGCTGGTTGATTTCTTCTTCTACGTAAATTGGATGCTTACTTTGCTTGCTTAGACTGTTCGTTCTATAGAAAAGAGTTTGATCGTCGATGAATAATTTTTAGAATCGTCGATGAATAAACGAAAAATGGAGAAGATGAAATGGAGATGATGAAGATAGGTTACGGCTGGAGAGGAGAGGAGAAGAGGAGGAGGAGGTAGATGAAATGATAATTAGATTTAGGTTTTTTTGTTATTGTATTAGATTTGAAGTAGTTATTGAAGGAGGGTACTTTGGACCTTTGACATGACTATTGAATCACCTTATATCTCTATTTTGGACACAATAATCCAATGCATCCCTTATAAAGTAAAGTCTACGGCTCCAATAATAGGGTTTTTTAGTAATTTTGATAAAAAAAATCAATTCACTAACGAAGAAAATATTTTTGTGAAATCGTGATCCTTTATAAAATTTGTACTTATAAATTAAACCAAGCATTTTTATTGATACACGGTGGCGTGTGCATATTATTAATGTACTGTACATGTTTATGGGATAAAAGAAAACGAAAGAGAGGAATGAGTAGACAAACCCACGCACTTGCATTGGCCCTGCTGAACAAGCATGAGGATCGAGTAGGTAACATTTTCTTATAAATTAAAACATGATTTTGGTTATTGATTTGTTGTATATCCTTTGAAGAGAAAATAGTAAATCAAAATCCATTAAGCTTTGCTTTTCCAAAAATAGATAAATTAATCTTTGGTTTATCAAATCCCACTTTATCATGCTTCAAAAATAAAAAAAAATAAAAAAATCCCACTTTATAATTTCAACATTTCAATTTCTTCTTCCTGATTTCCAAAAACCACAATCCTAGCTTAGGCTATATTTGTATGTATCCTAGTATTCTGGTACCAGAGGTTGGTTAGCTATGGCATTACGGGCATCGTAGATGCATGCCCATTTCCATAAACCCAAAGTTAGTGGTTGAAAAACGATGGTCGGGACTGGTTGGGCAATGCGACGTCAGCATACCAAGCAACTGCCCAGCCATTGCCGTCCAAAATTGTTGTCGACTATTTTCGTCCGCCAATGCCGGTGGCCATTCCCGAGTCGAGCGCCGAGTCGAGGAATTTTCCACCCTATTTCGTTGACTTGACCATTTACGTCATTTTTCTTGGGCTTAGTCATTTGTACTATTTTTCTTGGCCTAATTCCACAACCCTAGAAGAAAGTTTTAAAAGTTTCTAGAATACTTGATGGACAAGTCATATTGGAAATCTCTGAAACATTCCAGCTGACTTGTAGGATAAGTCACCTCAAGTCATGACTTATCTCAAAGTTAGATTGATCCCAAAAACAGAAGCATATAAATACAAGGAACCTAAACCATAAAATATACGCAATCTTTTCTACACAATCTCTTGTGAAAAACTCTAGCTAACTTAAGCATCAGAAGGTTTTTCGCAGGTACCCCACCAACTTTGTTTCATCAAGAGAAAGAGGTTGCAGACAATATCGTCACAATCATCATTAACATGGGTGTTTGGGTAAGATCAATTTTTGCACAAACATCTTGGCGCTGACTAAGGGGACTCGAGAAAAGATGTCGTGTTTTCCCCTAGCAGGAGGTATGGTAAGAATTAGACAAACTGCTCAAAGGTTATTTTCTGATGGTAATTAATCCCTATCACGGTGGGAGACATAAAGCCAATGAACGTACAAAACACCTAATAATTGAGGAGAAAGAAATGTTGTAACCACCCGTAGTGAATGAAGGATTTATACGTGATAATGCTCGTAATGAAACCCTAGTTCCAGAGACTCAAAGAGACGGGAAGCAACAGATGCTCGAGAATCTTGAAAGGGTTGATGAGTCCATCAGAAAGGGAAAACCTGCGAGTTCCGCTGAATATAAAACTTATATTGGACACTCTTCATAGAAAATGAGAATCCTACAAGATCGACAAGATGGTAGAACAATAACTCCTAGATCATGATTCCGAGCAGTTGCACGACCAATTGTATGAGGTGGAGAAGAAAATGCTCGTCTGAGATCAGAACTTGAAACCCAGTTTCATTCAAGGCCGTTTAATCTGTACAGTCAATATGGATTGACAAACCTTGAACGGAACCAACATGCTCGATTAGTACGGAAACGTCTTAGATGGTCGACTAACTCGTTAGGCGCTAACCAACGGAGAGATATGATCGATCTGGACAAGCCAGAATAAGTTTTCTTGGTGACCAACCCAGTCGTTAATAAAAAATTTCCTAGACTAAGGTGCCATTGATTTCGGCCAGCAGGCGCTCGAGCATGGCCAGAAGAAACTTAATAGAGTACGCCCAAGACCGTCATCGGATCAAAACACCCAAGGGATGATAGAGAATCAGTTCGATATCGATATGAAGGTTTCAAACCCTCACGTGATTACAATATTTGTTCAGAACGTAACAGGATTAGAAGCGAGTCTCCAGAACCAAATTCATAGTGTATTTCCCTGAGGATGAAAGTGTTTGACAACAAGAGAAATAAGATGGCGGTGATGTTAATGCAATAACTAATACTCGTCTCCATAGAATGATCAAAAAAGTGTTAACCAAAAAAGCTTTCAAGAGATGATAGGCTTAATAGACTTCACCGAGCCGCTAGAGCACCTCTTAAAGATAATATCAGGGAGTTCTGCCCACCAAGAAATTTTCAAGTACCCAAGATACCAAAGTTCCACGAGAAAATGGACAATCCAGATCAACAGGTCCTGCACTATGAAACCGCAATGACCCTCTAGGAATACAGTGATGAACTAATGTGTCATATATTTCCAGAGTCATTGACATAAGGAGCAATAACATGGTTTAACCATCTTCGGTCACATTCAATCAGGACTTAGCAAAAAAAAATTTGATCAAAAAAATTTGTTTGGATTACAAGTAGAATCATCATGATCGAAAGGGATCTCATTAAATGTTAATTATGAAAGTTCGAAAGGGTGAGAGCATCAGGAAATTTACTCAACGTTTCAAGTAGGAGTTGACTCATATCGATGACAACAACGATCATTTTGTAATCGATGCTTCAAACAAGAATAATCATATGATTGAGCAGGTACATACAACTATATGGTTCGTAAACCATCCAAAACTTTGGATGAGTTGTATGATCGAGCAGAATAATATGCTCGGGTCGAGGACGATTCGAATGTTCGAGAGGCTAGAGAGATAGACAGAATATCCCATCATTCATAGGATGAGGGGGAAGGTGAAATAACCGTTCGAATGGAAAACACAATGATCGGTGTGAAACTCGAGAGAAAAATCATAGTGAAATAGAAGAAGTTGGAAATTAGAAACAACAAGCTATAAAGATAACACCATTAAACATTTGATTAACTTATCTGTTCGACAGAATAAGTAAAGATTTGATACCCCTCGACCGTTGGTAGCAGATACACGTGAAAAACGTGACAAGAATAATAATTGTTTTCCACATATATATTTGCCACACGACTGAAAATTGTCAGTCTTTACAGTTCGAGGTCCATGGGATGATAGATGATGGAAATATGCAGGAATATGTAAAAAGAGATCAAGGGAAAGGCTCAGGACAGTTATAGATGAACACAATACATATGATTAATGCCCGGCATGCCAGGATCCACTCAATGTCCAGGCGAGCATCTGAAGATGAAACCAGGAAGAAGCTACCGCAAGTGAAAGAATGGTATGTGGCAAATCACATTGATTTTTCCAGTGATAAAGGAGCAAAAATATTGGAACTGGGTTGCAAGAAGATCGAGTTCACTGAAGAAGACATAAAAAATGGTTATGTATGCATGTGCGGATATGAAGTTAGAAATAAGACTAAAATAGAGAGGTAAACAAGTACTTATCATGGTTTTTTTTGTATTATATTAGTGAAAGATCCCAACAAGTAAACTTACAACAGCTGAAGTGCTAAGACCTGAGTTATCAAGTCCCTCGGAACCATAATAGTGATTTTACAATACCCTGCATCAAGAGACACATAATACAACTTAGAATTGGTTATTAATCATGTAGAATTGATAACATATATTAATGACTTATGCCTACTATTATAATTAAGGGTTTACACATGATGTGCATATATAGGGGATGCACTTTTCTTTACTAATTCATGTTCAACACTAATAGAGAAACCACAACATCTGCTCGTAACATATATTTGATGAATTATACTCTAGAATGACAATCAATTAATTTTGCAATCCTATTCTGAAGCATTAATCGATGTGTATATATGCACTTCTCTTTACCAATTCATCCTCAACGCTAATAGATAAACCACAACATCTGTTCGTAACGTATATTTGATGAATTTTACTCTAGAATGACAATCAATCGATTTTGCAATCCTACTATTAAGCATAAATTTGATGAATTTCAACTCTTCAATAAAAATTTACAAATACTACCTAGTTGATTTTATTAACTGTAACTCTAGCCTTCGATTTCACTCAGTAACCTGACAACTACAATATTAAGATTAGCTAATCCCCTAATTACAAGACCTGGAGTTTATCCTTAATGCAAGAAGGATCTTAATTATTTAGAGATTGAAATACTATGAATAAAACGATTACCTTGAAAGACTTGAATTAATTTTCACCTTAAGACAGTCCAGAGAATGAAGAAGATATGTCAGATTTGATTGTGCTTGATTTCTCTAATAGGAATAAAGTTAACATGAAGAGAAAAGTAGGAGTTAGGTAGAATAAGGGTATACTCGTTTCAGCTAATAGTTAGCATAAATAAATAAAGTTGTTGTACTCTAATAGGGAAAAATATATTTTTTTATTTAAGTTATTAGGCCGGTTGCTATATAAATGGGAATTGTTTTTCTATTTATCATGCCAAATTGACGGGCAAATACGTTTCTCCACTATGATAAAACTGATAAATTATAATAAAATAATATTATATATTTAGTTGTGTTTAGTGGGACCTTATTAATAAAAACCTATATATATATATATGTAGTAGGGCTTAACCCGTATCGGCATGGACATAATTTTTTTTATTCTAATGTAACCTATGATTTTTATTTAAATACTTTTCTGTTGGTGAAATGACTTTTTTTTATAAGTTACAACAAGGAATACTCTTATAACTCAATTATTTCAGCAGTTTTCTTATTCTGAAAAGATGTTAAACCCTATAAATTCATAAGCCTTTCACACGTCCAATTATAGGAAGTTCTAGAGGATTACATACAGTGGTTTTTCCGTTAAAATGATTTATGTATTTCGAAACAGCCTCTTTAAGTTGATGTTACATCATTTGGTTTTTTACAGATTGTCAAGGTTAGTCTAAATTATTACAAAAATGAGCATCACCACTTTTAATAATTATGATATTTGTTAGTAGCTAAAAATTGATTCTAGGAAAAACAATGTACGGTAGAAGTACTTTGTTTAGATTCGGAAATCAAAATCGTATATAGCAAGCCTAAACCACGATAGTAGCCGTTTTGCTCTGTTTCGGTCACAATGAGAGAAAATGGGTGGATCTTAGGGGAGGGAAGCAAAGAAAGTTGAAGTAAACGAATGTATTATACTGTATATAGAGTTGTAGAACTACTAAGAAAAGTAACGGAGTTTGAGAGATTCGTCAGCTTGTTATGTTTTTCAAATGGGCTAAGGAGCCTATTTATAATAGTAAAGAGCTCACGCGTTTCCTTATAAAATTGTAAAGATAGTGAAGAGGTAGAGAAGTGAAAGACGTGGGGTTAATGGCTTAACCTCCTTGGAATCTTTGAGAAATCATTATTCCACTACTCCATTTACTTCTTCATTATTCCCACTAATTTATAACTTCCTGATCATCGGATGTCGTTATTCTCATGTTGTTATAACCGCCAGACCAAAACCCCATGTTTTATCCCCCTGTTATGTTTTGATTTCTCGTAGAGTTAATGGAGTCGTAGACTCAAAACACGTGTGAGTTTGTTGTGCAAGACTAACACGAGCATAGGTGCATGAGTGAAGAGCTTAAGACTCGCAAAGGGGGAGAAGGAGTGCTAGCGTCGCTGCTGGGAGCGCTAAGTGCTTAGTGCCTGTGCTAGCACAGACTAGCGTTGTTGGCAGCGCTAAGCACATAGCGCCTGTGCTAGCATGGACGCTAGTGATGCTGGTAGAGCTAAGTGCTTAACGCCTATGCTAGCACATGCGTTAGCGCCAATGCTAGTGCTACCAGCAGCACTCCTAGTGCTTGTTTGGCCCTTTGTTAGTTTTTTTACTTTTTGACTTTTCTTGGCCTTTTGGAATATGTGCATGTGCTATTTATTTGTGTTGGGACTGTGGATAAGGTTCACCAAGGCTAGCACTTGCTAGTGCCATGGTTATTGCATGTGCACCACTAGCTTTGACATTCGTTAATGTCGTGGCCATGTTTATGGCCTATTTTGAGTTTTTACCTCGCATGAGATTTTAATTTTAGTATTGTTCTTAACTTTTATGCAGTGCATTCAGAACATATTTAAGAGATTCAGCCGTGGAAGTTTGCAATCTTGAGATTATGCTTAATGCAACTCTGCAATTAGATGAAATGCATCTAAATTAGTGTTTTTTTATCCGGATATGGGGTAGCCTCTATTCTGAATGTCCGCAGTTTTGTACAATTAGTGTTTGATTAACACAAATGGTTTATATAAATGCACATGAAATAGCGAGGGTTTAGCTTGGTAAAGCCCTGAAATTTTAAAAGTGCATAAATATATAAAGAGCTACAGAGCTAATTGAGCCATGAGATGAATATGTATTCTCAATTCTCTTGTGGAATGTAAGATAGCAATATGTATTTATAATTCTGATGTCGGGTCAGGAATTTATACATATTTATTTCATGCTTCTGCAGCTAGGCGAAAAGAAATATTACAATTTTCTCCTTTGTCAAAAATCCACCATCAACATTAAGTCCCCTGGTTAGCGTGGAACAGTAATGTTTCGTGGTAAGCACTACATGGTGATTTTTTTTTTAAACTGATATAAGCAAAATTATCAACGAGCTTAGTTTTCGAAGTTACCAGAAATTCTGATTACTGATATTCCGATATTGTTGAATAATCGTTGAAGGAGTAATAGTTGATGTAATTGTACCTGTAGAATGATAGAATACTGTCTGTAAAGCATGAATAAGTGGAGTGTAGCTGATTTTGTATGGTGAAGAGAATAAAATTGACCCGTGTGCTGCACGGGATCATGACTTCCAAGAAGAAACTCTTGTTTGACCTGAAATTGGAAAGTAATTACTATAAAAGGGAGTAAACTCTTATTATTATTTTTTATTTTCTCTCTCTATCACCACCGACGCCTGCACCCTCTCTCTCCTCTCGTCAGCAACAGCGATATCTTCCTCCCGCCGGCACCACCACCATCCGATCACCGTCGGTCAGTTTCCGGCCGGTTTCCGGCACCGACCAGGTAAATTATTCAATTTTTTCTTACGTGAGCACTTGCTCACATATTTTAATTTTACGTGAGTAATTACTCACATATTTCTTCCCTTTTTTCTCTTTTGGTGTGAGTATTGACTCACTAGTTCATTGTTTGCTCAATTGCATAAGCATGCTATTGATTTGACAATAATCTTCTCTTGATATCATCTTGCAGGTGAACTTCAATCCCACAATTGTTGTCTCTGATTGTGATAATTCTTCATTGACTTCATTGCAGTGTTGTTAAGCTTTAACCAGGTACACTTGGGTTTGTAGCAATTTTCCTTGATATTGGTATTGCTTCACATATATATAAGCACATATTTTCAAATCAGTACTATATATATATATATAATAGAATCAAACCTTGTGCATAATTTCCCAGTAGTTGACATGAATATTATTAAAATCAATTGTAGATGTCTATCAATCAGGAAGATAATGCCACCACTGCTTCTAGTCACGATGGCAACGAGAAATCCGATGTTATTTTTCTAGAGAATGTGCCCAGCATTCATGATAAGATCTTTGATGGTGTTGTTGAAGAGGATGCTGGCCCTGGTTATGTTTGAAATTTTGTCCCAAACATCAATAACAATCCTCTCCGTCAGGATATTTATCCACTGGCTCTTGTCAGGTGTTGTTTGTTGAGATGGGAATACATGCCTTCGTTTGTTCATTTCAAGACATTCCAAACTCCTCAGTCTGAATGGAAAGGATGGGATAAAGTTATGTTGAATAATCCTCAGATGAAGTTGGTTTAAGAAAATGCTAAGATATTCCATATCGTCCAAGTGTCTGAGACTCTGAACATTGTCAAGGACACGAAAGTCTGCTTGCATTTGCTTCTCGTTGGTGTAGTCTGGTCCATTCAGCAATATGTGCTTGGGGTGAATTAACAATCACCTTAGAGGACATGGCGATCTTGCTGCAACTGCCTGTTATTGGTAGCATTCCACTTGAGTGGTCTGACGAAGAGAAGAAAAATTGTATCACCCTTGTTCAGAAAATAGAAGAATTACAGAAATTTGTTCGCTACAACAATAAGAATTATTCAGCTTGGGATGACTAGTGGTGGAACAGAAGTACGAGCATCAATGGTCTTGTTGTTGATGATTCTTTATGCATTTCTGCATTCCTTTTACTTTGGCTTTCCAGAGATATTTTTGAAAATTCTCCTGGTGGTCAAGTGAAGTTTTCACTTGTCCCGCTTGTTGTTGTGCTCGCTAGTGGAAAGACTCTCCCCCTTGGTAATTTGTTTCTTGGCTCTTTATACTCGCATTTGGATAGTTTCATTCGTGACATAAGAGTTTCTAATGGTCATGCCAAGATAGATTATTTTATCTTTTTTATGTTTATGCAAGCCTGGATATGGGAAAATTTTCCTGAATATCGCCAAAGATCAAGCCTTCTTATCCGAGTACTGAGATGGAGTATGCTAGAATACTTCGCTGGAGTAAAAAAAAGCATTCTTTTGTTAGTCTTATTAGTTTAATAGATAACGAGAAGAAGGTGAATTTCAGACCTTGGGGTTCGAACCTTCCACATGTGATTTCGTCTGGGACTTTTGCTTAGAGCCCTGATATTCTTCTACATTCTGGTCCGAGCGATGAAAGTAATAATGTTTTAGTTGGTGAAGCCACTTTTATGATTAGTTGTACTCCAGGATACATCTTTGTTGTTCGTGGCAACAGTTATGTCCTGCAGAGTTACAATATTGATAGGGCAGCTCGAAAAATGGGCTTTGATCAGTGTATTCCTCGTTACAGTACCAGGGCGCCTTCTATAGACGTTCTTCAGCAATCTGAGAGTTCCCATACCATTCCTGGTCAAAGCATTCCCTTTCTACAGGATGATAGAAAATGACGTGCCATTGGTGAATATGCTGATTTCTGGAGTGCACAACTCACCCTTATTAAGAGTTTCGTTTTTAGTAAGCCTCTGGTGAGCGTGGTGTCCCTTCTGAAAAGGAGTCAATAGATCGACCAAACCTGAGTATGCCTTCTGTAGTGAAGTATGATTTGATTGTCAATTTAACAGAGGTATTTCGATTCACCTTTAATTTGACCATCATTTTTTTTACTCAGTACTTAAGTGTTTGATTCGCTCCTTGAAGTCGTGGTTCCCAGAACACTTTACATCTGATACTGCAGCAAATGTCGTTGCTCGGCTTGGAGAGAAAAGATCAGGTTTATTATGCCTGAAAGTGCATACCGTCCTTTGAAGAAGGTAACCCCTTTTCGTTTCCTCTTATTCTTCTTTTCCGTACGAAGTATAACTTGCTTTGTCTTGACAAACTCCTCTGTATAGTATAGGTGCATAAATCGTCAAGGTGACCTGAATATTCAACCTTTCAAGTTTGGCGTCCCAGCTGTGATTGGCTTATCATCACCTTATGTTGTAAGTAAAATTTTCTTTTAAATTTTCTTGAATTATAGAAATTCTCGCTCTGAATTTAATGGAATTTGACTCTAACGAATAATTATCATGCTCAGGTGACTAGCAACACAGAAACTCTGGTATCGGGAAGTACCATTGTGGTTGGAAGTACTGAAAAAAAAGACCAATATGATAACAGACCTGAAATATCATCCCATACTGAAATAATTGAATAATCCGAATTCGAGGACGAAGAACTTGGTGGTGAGTCGCAGTACGAGATGCCTCTTAATTTTGATGACTTGTCACAGATCCAAGTAAGTTTACTCCACTATTTTAGAATCATAATAGTATGATTATAACTTTTGAACCACCAAATGTGTATAACCATCCATGATTTTATGTGAAATTTTGGCGATTTTCGCTGTCAGAAAAATTCAGATTCAGGTCTTCTTTCCGTAACGGTCGTAGAATCTTCGTACGATACCAGAATGAGGTGTTTGACCTCTTATTATTTAGATAAGAGATAGAGATAACTTCTATACAAGTAATTTCTGAATTTGGAGTCCAATTTCTCTGTGAAAAAGACCTGACACCGAGCGTCCAGAATCCAAGCATAATTTTATAGGTTTTCAGCTATCATGTAGTCGACCGTTTTGTATGCCCTTATTAGATCACTTCTCCGATTATCGTGCCCTTTTAGAATATTGTAGTATATATATATATGAATAATTTGGTATATAAATCACCCTCATATTCCTTACCAATTAGCACCAGTTCCAGTTCTTCTGAAGGGTAGTAAAAAACGTTTTTACCGACGTTTTTTGCAAAACAACACGTATCTCTTCTAAACCATATCCCATGACCCAAAAGAATTTTAATGAACATTTAGGTTGATAATAGACACACGTTATAAATTCCATGACTTGCACTTCAATTCTTTATGTTTGAGAAATAATTTACATAATGTCTCTACTTTTTACGGGGGAATGAGCTGGACCAGAGAGATGAACTTGCAGGTGAAGAATTAGGGATTACCATGAGTCGTGTCGCTGATGATGTATCTTTTCCACTTCAAAATCATGGTCAAGTTCTTCTGTATGCGACTGTTGAAGAAAACACTTTGGGTGGCGTTACTGCACAAAATGTTGATATGGCGGATACTGCTCTGCTCGAGTACCCAAATAATGGAGTTAGCTTTGACTTCAGGTTTGAAAGGACTCGACTTGGATACGTGTGCATTGGTGGCTTCACTTTTCTATATGCCTACGATAAACTGTATGCCAAAATATGGAAGAAGTTCGGCCATTTCTTTGTAGGTAATCCCAAGAACTACCGTATTATGGAGAATGATGTGTCTATGTTACTGCCGACTGTGCATGAGATGATTTATCTCCCTCGTAAAGAGATATCTGAGATGGTACTTCAAGAATGGAAGGATGCTTTGGTCGGGGCTGAAAGAGTTGAGCTTAATATAGCATGGTTTCATCGTCATTTATAAGTTATCGAAAAGCATCTGTAGGGAAAAGGCGTATATTATAACTTGGAGACGGTTACCAAAGCTAAAGATGAAGTTGTTAGGCTTACAATGGAGTTGAAGCTTGCGACTGAAGCTCTTGAGCAGATGGAGAAGACATATGTCGAAGGTGTTGAACCAGTTTTCAAAGAGTTTCTCTAGATCTTTCTAAGCTTTATAGGTTTTCTGAGATATATGGCTTTTTTATGATTTTTATCTTTTGGGATTTTGAGGAGGTAGGGATTTTTGGATGATTTGTTAGGATATATTTATTTTTTTAAGAAATAATACTTTGCTTGATTAATAAATTGAAATCCTAAGTATGAATACAAGATATTGCAAACATTTTGGAGGAAATAAAAATATTACATAAAATAGGGAAATGTTGTGGGGTGGTAGTAGACTGCTTTAAGCGTTGTGAGCTTTAAGCCATTTTCCGTGTATGACCACTCCTTCCGGCTTGTCAGTATTGACAGGCTTGTAGTAACCACCGATCAAGGCTTCAGTGATAAGATACGGCTTTTCTTCAAGAGAGGCTGTAATTTTCTCCACCGTATCTCCGACATGGAAAGAATCGGGTTCAGGCCCCTTATCTTCATGACAAGTCTTCTGAATGGTCGAGACATTAATTTCCTTATCTGCAGTAGAGACAATCCATACCCATTTGATAAAATTTTGACAAGGATCATCTTCCCATTCACATCGCCGAGTCAGAGTTAGGTCGATATCCGAGTCAAGTCCCCAAGCTTTGATGGGAAGTGGGATTGTTGGTTGCAAATGAGTTGGTTGGATATGACTTACTTGTGTGCGAAACCTTCTGACGTATGATGTCGTATCCTCTCTTGTAAGTTGTTTCACATCCAGATTCATTGCGCGGAGAAACTTGTCTGTATGCAATCTTCGGAATTTGCTGGCTTGTTTGAGAGTCTTGCCGGTATTGATGCTGGCGAAGGAACTACACCTGATTCCATCTTATTGTTACGGACCCATGGGCGTCCTGGAATCATTTCATAACTTGGATCTTCTTTGACAATGTGGAACTTCGTAGGTGTTTGTGTGTCACCCATTTTTACCTCAAGAGTGATATAACTGTAAGAACTCTGGGACTTTCCTTCGGAATTTTTGATTACAGCCGACGAGTGTGTGGCTTCGTTCCTGGAAATTCCCACAGCTCTCAGAGTCTTGATAGTGATGGTATTGACGTTGGTGCCCGCGTCGATTAGAGTTTGCTCGAACTTGGTATCTTTGAGACAAGCGGTGATGAGAAGTCCCCAACTAGGCTTCTCATTGTGTTTTATGACTACATCTTCTGAAGTGGACTTGGGATACATAGTAGCTTTTTCAGCGAAGAGTAGACGCTTACCCAATACAACACGATTGAGGGAAGTAAAGATATATTTTCGTTGCGCCTTTGACAAGTATAGAAGCTCGCATATGCGCTCCGTCATGGATTGGACATTCCTATTGACTGAGTCTCCAGTGAGAGTGAAGCTCTTAATCAAGAGAGGGTCTTTGTGTACACCTTCAGTCCCCAGGTATAGCTCCCCTGAGTCGACTTTTTCTTTGAAGATACGTCGTAGGCTATTGCATTCGCTGGTGGGATGATTGACGAACCTGTGGAAGTGACATTATTTTGGATCTGACATGTCTTCCTAAGTTGGCGGGTGTGGTACAGGCGGCAACTTGATAGCTCCATTTTGCATCCATAATTCCAACATTTCGAGGACCTCCTCCATGGGGAAGGGGAATTCTGGGATTGTCGTATTCGTCTTGGTTTGTTGTATCTGACGCAGAGTCTTGACTGAGCCTTGTCCTTGAACTGATGTTGGCTCTTTATTAGACGTCTACTTCAGAGACAACTCCTATGGAGTGTTGGGTAGAATGTGCTTTCTTTACTAGACGTCTACTTCCACGGGTGTCTCCATGGTTTTCTTCTATGACAGGTCTTGTTCTTTCTAACAAGGATAGAGCAGTTGTTGCTGATCTCTTTGAGGCATCATGTAACTTCAGAAAATGTTTGAAATCATAAATTTTCTAATAAAGCACGATAAAAAAGAATTATATCGTTTATGCATAGCTCCACCAATTGTTGTTCAGTCACGTTCTGGTCATGGAAGTCGAGCGCTTGTGTGTTGAACCTCTTCATATATTCAGTGGGATGCTCCTTGTTTCTCTAGAACATTCTTCCCAGATCCGAAAGAGTGATTTCATCAGAGACAAAGAAATACTTCTTGTAAAAGGCATTGACCATCTGAGACCAACCAGAGATGTTGTTAGGAGCGAGGTTGTTGTACCAAGTATAAGCTCTCCTAGTAAGAGATTTGGAGAACTCCTTGAGTCGCAATACTTGATTGTATTCATGCACTCCTAATGATTCCAGGAATCGAGAAATATGTTCTTGAGCATTCTCAGTGCCATCATATAATGAGAATGGAGGAGACGAATATTCGTTTGGCAGTGCGATCCTTTGAATTTCTGATGGGTAAGGGGGTTGGTGTTGATGGAATGAGGATGAATTTTCTTTTCCATGATTTTCCAAGAGTTTTTCCAAATCTTCGCGAGTCACGAAGTTTTGTTGCGGCTGACTCTTCTCTAGTACACGTTCGGTGATAACCTGGACTTCATCGTCATCCCGAGTATTAGCTTTCGATGCGCTGGAGCCGCCAGCAGTTGTGTTTCTAACTTGCTTCATTTGATGATGACGCTGATCTAGTGTTAACTGATGTGTTAAAGTCTTAAGGGAAGTAAGAACTTCTTGTTGAGTGTTGTTCGTGTCTACTTGAGCTTCCGCCAGGGTCTCTTGTCACTTCATCAAATCATCTATAGTTGGTGACGCCTGCTCTTTTCCTTTGGCACTTTCATTGGTACGGAGAGGAGTTTTGGTATTTTGAGAAATGATCTCGGGAGTCCCACCACTGACATTACCGGTATCAGTAGCGGTTGTTGAACTTGAATTGGGTTGGTTGCTAAACCTGACCTAAGACCCACCATTTTTTACAAAATTGAAGAATTGAATTCCAAATAATTGAAATATTGGATTCGTGACCGAGAGATTGATCTCCCACTGTGGTTGCCAATTGTTAGTACCTAAAAAATGATTATATGAAAAATAATGTATTGTAAAAGTACTTTGTTTAGATTCGGAAATCAAAATTGTACAGAGCAAGCCTAAACCACGATAGTAGCCGTTCCGCTCTGCTTCGGTCACAATGAGAGAAAACGGGTTGATCTTAGGGGAGGGAAGCAAAGAAAGTTGAAGGAAACGAATGTATTGTATTGTGTGTAGAGTTGTAGAACTACTGAGAAAAGTAACAGAGCTTGAGAGATTCGTCAACTTGTTATGTTTTCCAAATGGGCTAAGAAGCCTATTTATAATAGTAATGAGCTCACATGTTTCCTTGTAAAATTATAGAGATAGTGAAGAGGTAGAGAAGTGAAAGTCGTGGGGTTAGTAGCTTAACCTCCTTGGAATCTTCGAGAAATCATTATTTCACTACTCCATTTACTTCTTCAGTCTTCCCACTAATCTATAACTTCCTGATCATGGGATGTCGTTATTCCCATGTTGATATAACCACCAGACCAAAACCCCATGTTTTATCCCCCCCCCCCCCCCCCCCTTATGTTTTGATTTCTCGTAGAGTTAGTGGAGTCGTAGACTCAGAACACACGTGAGTTTTTTGTGCAAGACTGAAACGAGCATAGGTGCATAAGCAAAGAGTTGAAGAGCTGAAAGACTCGCAAAGGGGGGAAGGAGTGCTAGTGTCGCGGCTGGAAGCGCTAAGTGCTTAGCGCCTGTACTAGCACGGACTAGCGTTGTTGGCAGCGCTAAGCACTTAGCGTCTATGCTAGCACGGACGCTAGTGCTTCTGGTAGCGCTAAGTGCTTAGCGCCTATGCTAGTGCTACCAGCAGCACACCTAGTGCTTGTTTGGCCCTTTGTTAGTTTTTTGACTTTTTGACTTTTTGACTTTTTCTTGGCCTTTTGGCACATGTGCATGTGCTATTTATTTGTGTTGGGACTGTGGCTAAGGTTCACCAAGGCTAGCACTTGCTAGTGCCATGGTTATTGCCTATGCACCACTAGCTTTGATATTCGTTAATGTCGTGGCCATGTTTATGGCCTATTTTGAGTTTCTCAGTCGCATGAGATTTTAATGTTAGCATTGTGCTTAACTTTTATGCAGTGCATTCAGAACATATTCAAGAGATTCGGTCGTGGAATTTTACAATCTTGAGATTATGCTTAATGCGACTTGTAATTAGATGGTATGCATCTAAACTAGCGTTTTTTATCCAGATATGGGGTAGCCCCTATTCTGGATGTCCGCAGTTTTGTATAATTAGTGTTTGATTAACACAAATGGTTTATATAAACGCACATGAAATAGCGAGGGTTTAACTTGGTAAAGCCCTGAAATTTTGAAAGTGTATAAATATATAAAGAGCTACAGAGCTAATTGAGCCATGAGCTGAATATGTATTCTCAATTTCTTGCGGAATGTAAGATAGCAATATGTAATTTATAATTCTGATATCGGGTCATGAATTTATACATATTTATTTCATGCTTCTGCAGCTAGGCGAAAAGCAATATTACAATTTTTTTTCTTTGTCAAAAATCCACCATCAACAGTATTGTTTAATCTTTTAAGTAGCTGAAGATTTAATGAAATTTTCCACCTCTGATCACCACCAAGGCCTCATAAATTACCAAAGGACACTATGTTAGAACCTGAATTACCCAATTTATGGTTGATGGCAACTGTAATTCCCCGCTACCTGCAAACCTTCAATGGAATTGCTACAACAGAAATAAAGAAGTCTATCAAATTAGTCCATTTCTGCATCCAACGCTTCCTTCACCATGCTCATGTACAAACTATTTTGTTAGCAATTAATGGAGTTTACAACAAATACGCTATGCACATGTTGTAGTTATAGCATCGCCGAAGATGACATGTTGCTTGAATGACTGGCTCATTTATATACTTTTATTCGCTGAAAATCTTCCTTAATGGGGAAACCCTCCAATTCTACAAACAATGCAAACCAAATCATAGCAATATCCAGGATAAGACAGACACTGTAGATCAAGCAACCTGCTTCCATAAAGATCTTTGAGGTCAACATGTTATACAAAACTTTTTAATGCATAACATGAAATCTTTGGTTTTTTATGGGAATGCACATATACGGTTGCGTAGTTGTATTTGTTTAAAAATATGTACCTATCTTTTGAAACAGCAATATATACATGAAGATTTAAGTCCACCTAGAAAAACAATAATATACATAAAAATTCAACTTCAACCAAAGTTGAATTAGCCGATAGTTATTTGTTTTATACTTCAAATGAGTCATTCGGGATTAGATGAGTATCTCAAGATCAGTAAAATCTATATGAATTGCACCGTATTACTTAAACCCTGAACCCCAAAAAGAAGATTAAAGAAATGTCAGGCAGTAGCCAATTTATTTCTTAATTTCAATTCAGAAAATAAATGCAGACAATCTGAAACAAAAAATAGGTGAATGATAAATGATATCCATTTCCCCCCAAAACAGAGTACTGGCGGACATCAATGGTGTTATCACATGGCGGTGCTTTATGGAGTACACTTTTATGAAATAACAACAATCATCAAAAATTAAATTCAGAAATTGTAACGTCGTTGTCTGCGTCTTAACATGCACGTACATATGTAACTTTTTGAGTAATATATATACTTCAAATTCTTTGTGCAGCTGATACACTGTACGCCCCCATCATCAAGTAATTCAAGCAAAGACTTTGAAGCGATACATCCACAATGAAGACGCTGCATTGTTTAAAGTTCATTTAAATGTATGAATAAAAGTAAAGATATATAACAACAGCTTATGAGACTACAAACTCACTCACCTTACCACATGAAATGCACTCCCGCCAACCAGATTCTCTAGCGTGAAATGCCTCACAGTAAACTGATTGTTCTTAGGCAAACCTGAAATAAATCATGACGATAACCAACATGAAAACGTTAATTCAATCTACTACCACAATCTTGCATTTCACTCGTTAAATTTAACAGTTCCATAGTGTTATAACATTGCCATCCTAGCCTCATAATCCAAAGTGAACTCAATGTTCAAGTAACTAATAGTAATTGGCTGATTAATGATGATTGTGCCACAAAAAATTACCTAATATAACCAAGTATGAGAAGCGCACACTCAAAGTTACCCTCATCACCAGTTTAAGCTAAAATGACATGAATTACAGATTGAGTCGAGAGCCCACATTTTCCTTAGTACGTCACCCGGACGCTCTAGAGGCAGGTTTGAAGTAGTAATTACTAACCACATCACCAATGGAGAAGTCCTTTGAGTTCTTTAGCAATGAGATCAAATAATTCCTAAATAACTGGCAAAAAGAATCCATCAACAACTTGAAGCTAAATAACGTTTTCGAAATTGACATAGAAAGGCAAAATTATCAACACCACAATTATACATACGCTTGAAGTGGCGTTTATCAATTTGGGAGGAATTGAGCTTTCAGTAAATTCTTGTTTAACTACACGCCCATCCCTTCCACCCAATTGTACGGTCAACACATAAGTTTTTACTACCGAAATCCAAAGCATAAAATAGTACATGTTCATCGCTACATCAAAATAGCACTTTCAAAAAGTTCTCTCTTTTGAGAGACGTGACAATTCAAAAATCCTGATACATGATACACTAATTCACATACCAAAATTCTGATATCAAACAAAAAACAACTGAACTATACGACAAATTTAGCCACCAAAAAGATAGTAATCTGATTAACTCATAAAGACACTTGAATACAATTCATTGCATTGAATAAATTTGTTCTTAAAAGGACAATCTATGGACAATCAATTTATCAGTGTGAGTTTTTTCTATTATGATCCAATCCAATCAATAATCTATTAAAAAAACAGAAACTTTAAAAATATCTAGAACATCTTAATCTTACTACCACCTTCAGAAGCAAGGCCAGAATAAAAGACTCAATTCTTTAAGAAAGTTTCGTGTTGAAGAAAGGCAGAAGCTACAGTTCTTCGAATAAAACCGGTTTAGGTTCACTTTGGTTAGGATAAAGAGGGGATAGAGATCAACTTACTTAATTTCTTTGTTGATTTTTTATTTCTTTTCTTTCTGATGATTGAAGCGCCTCGCATTCAGCTATGTATAAAAATACAAAGAAACTGATTATAACTCCTTTTAGAATCTAGGTATTAAGTAAGAACGTGAATCTCCAAAAATTTCCAGCTGATTTTGTAAGACGATATTACTACAGGGTGGCGACTTTGTTCTTCCTTCTACAATATATAGTTGACCAGTTGTGGACTATACTAATAAATTCGTGTTCCTACATTAGCAACCACATAAACTACTAGCAATTGTACTAACAACAGTACTCAAGACATGTATTTTATACTTGTTATTTTTAGGTGGAATTTGTCGCGATGAGCAACAGATAATTGGCGACACAACTGTCTGATAACATGTGGGCTTACTGCAGAATCATCAACCATACTCGAGATTTCCATAAGAATTGGATGAGAAGTTAACAAATGGAGGTGAAAATAAAGCTACGGACGACTTGGAGGAAATACCTGAAGCGAAATGTAAGGGTTCAGTGTAAATCATTTGAGTGGAACGCAAAAAACTGACGGGGCCTACGATACACAATTTGAGGGAACATATGAGATACGAAGAATGAAAATACAACTGAATCCAATGTAAAAGTATGTTTTTTTAATTGTTGTCAGTTCTGAGATCAAAACTAACAATATACAGAAACAAATACTCACCGGTTTGAGGTAACCTCCTGTGAAGCGGAGAAAAAACAACAGCAATTGATACGTCGGAAATCGACTTTATTTTACCGCAAGCGCACAGTGTTAAAAGATGTAAACAATAGTAAATATGGTTCGTTTTCACAATGAGTGTGAATCACTTCTACTAACCAATAAGAATAACTTTCGAGTCAAAAAATGTTTCAAAAGATATTTTTCAAATTTTTATAATAAAGAATTAAGCTAACAAATAAATAAAACCAATTTAATAAAAGTTGTAATCAAAGAGGTAAAGTGTTAAGGTTTCGAGAATCCGTTGTAGATTAGGGTTTACTTGCGTTCATAACAAAGGGTATCAATTTTACTCATGCAAAGTGGCAAATCTAGCTACTAGTACATGGAAGATATTTCGTTTAAGAATTGTAGAAAAGAATTATCAAAAAAATTTGTTTGTTCTCAACCTAAGGTAGAATTTCAAAGCACTAAGTATACGTGTGGCATAAATAGTCAAAGAACATTCATAAATCAATTCGGAACAAAGTTTCATCGAGTTCTTCTACTAATCAAACAATGAACTATACGTGGCATAGAACATGAAAAATCATCGAGAAAGATAAACATTGAAAGAGAGAGAAAACATTAACATTAAGCTTTAGTAGTTGAAAACCCTAGTTTTGAAACACATGAAAAATTAATGCTACAAATTCATCCTTTCACCCTAACAAAAGATTTAGCTAGACATGGCTTTCTCAAAAGTCATGAAAAATATTAAAGAAAACAGAAGTTAAACCTAGGTTTTCCCTGTTCCTAGGCGTGTAAAACTGGGCGTGAGAAAAAAGTATCTCCCAATCTGTCTATCGATGTGTATTTATATAAGCCAGAGTTTTCAGAACACTAACTTGGATCGAGCAACATGCCCATTCAATCACATAAGTCCATGGTTTCCAAGTCTAAATCCTTCCTAAATCCGTCCACCACCCAGTTCAACTCAACTGAACTCAACTTCCGGCCACACACACCGATTTTTATTTCCAACCATCTAACACCACTTTTCCGGCTAACTCATTGCAGTATTTGATCAAACATCCTGCGTGCATCTCCTGGGAATGATTCAAGCATGTTTAGTTGGTATTTGGAACAATTCCATACTCTCCTTCTCTGCAATGACTCTGTTTCTCCGTTTTGTTTTTGGCCATGAGATGGTGCGCTAACTGGTGTCATTAACTTGGAATCCCCATTTAATAAATTGTCTGTCTCTGGTGCCGTAAGTCGCAAACGTCGTTTTAACTTATAATTTAGTCGTTTATCGTATCGGTGATCAGATTCACTTGTATTTCCTACAAAAGCATTAAAACAATATTATTAACAAAATAACGAGTCCTAGCTAGTATAAATATGGGTATAGAATGTCGCACTTACGTGCTTATCAAATACCCCCACACTTATATTTTATTAGTCCTCGAGCAGAACAAAATAAAATTAATCCTAAACTAAACTAATATGCTACAAATCCCTTTCGTTGAGGATACGGTTACATTTAGCATGTATAACAAGCCTTTAAACCCCTAGGTGTCCCTAGTGGACGGGTTATAGTCTCGTGAGGGTTTACAAGAGGTATAGCCACAAAACCTACTCCAACTCTCAAATATTCCAAAGCACATGCATCCAAAGAGATAAGAGGACATAAAGTTTCTGCATACTAATAATAAGAAGTTAATATATGTCAAAGAACATTATTCTCATGCTAACTCTTGAGTTAGGAGAAAACCATCATATGAAAGAATTCAGGTTCGAGAGCGATCGAATGTTTTGACTTCTGCCTCACCAATAGGTTTTATGAAATTAACACTCAGATGACGCACTTTATGGTTATCGTGTGTGCAGACAGAAATAAAGATAGAAATCTTACACACGTTGAATGGTGGAAAGGAAAAAACCTTCTGAATTATATTTGATATCCCATAGAAACGTGGGAAGAAAATAATCTTTTACTGATGATCTCTACGAAAGGAAATCAACCACTATGCGAGGATGGGAATGCTCACCCACCTTCTCATCCAATCTACAATCAACACCACTCTCACAGCGTCCCATAGAAATGTCTTCGTCTTTGGCTTCAATTGTAGATAATAAACTCTTGAACTTCATAGAACTCTGACAATTTCTAACTCTTTTCTTTTCAAATTCTTGTTGTTTGAAACTTTTTTTTATAGATTTCTTCTTTCCCACGGCCTTAACGAATAAATACAAAAAGAAAAATACACTAAAGCAATAGAAACAAATTAAAAGAATCTTCTCACTTCTTATTTTTTTCTTTTTTTAATATATTTTTTCTGATTTTTTTTATACATTTTTTTTAAGACAAGAAATATGAAATACAAACTAAAAGAAAAACAGTGAAACTAATATGGTCGTGGGATAAGGACTTTACCACTTGATTCTTCACAACTTGTATCGTCTCGGTATCATAAACTTTATAAAAATTCACTTCTTTTGATTTCTTCGATCTTGTACTTAGTCTTCAACTAGGATATAGAATTTTACTCATTTTTATAGTGTTGCTTGTAAATCTTGAACGTCTTCAACTTTTTTCAAATTTGTAATGTTCTGCTTGTTGATGATGATGGTGTTTCTATGGACATGTTTGTTGTCGAGAGGGAGACAATGGTGCAATTGCAAATCAAACTACAAGATAAGGTTTTTTCGTAATTCTGAGGTCATCCTCATGATTGATAGAATTAGCACTCAAGAGATCAAAAAGTAGTGCTGAAATGGTGCGAGGTTGGATAGCTAATCATTCTACCCGGAATTTACGTAGATGAAACACTCAAAACGGATAATTTAGACAGGTAAAAAGAATTAAGGTTTGCTGCCTCACTAATGGGTATTGAATGATCAGCTTCTCTAATATTGTATTCTTTCTACACCTAGTTCGTCACAGGCGGTTTATGTCCCTTTTTGTCAGCTCTAGTCTTTCAACAACTAAGAAACCTGAATATAGTTCTCTAATACTTCTAATTTCAGTTATTTCGGTAAGAACTCTGTATGTAAACGTAGATAGAAGTATACTAAGTGACTCTGAAATATCTAAAAGTTGGAGGTTTCATACAAATAATTACAAGAAAGTTAAAAACAATTGTCTAAGAAGTGAATACTTAAGAATTCTATATGGTTAACCACTCCCCCACACTTAAATTTTACATTTTCCTAAATGTAAATTGAATCATCCAATGTAGAAATCAATATGGGAAATTCTTAAAATGACATGCAAAAAGTAAACAACTAAATATAAAAGATAAAGTGAAGAAAACAAATATGATGGGTTGACTTTCATGAAGCGAATGATACTTGTTTCCCTGCTTGCACGCAACAAGTAATCTCAAACAAGGTGAGAATGGTACCCCAAGGTAACCTGCCAAGTATACACATAAAGTCTGAAAAGTTGGGGATCAACCCAACATATCATGCTGCAAATATGAACCTGCAAACATTATAATCATCCAAATAGATATGTATATCTATTCCCCCTGAAAAATAATCCTTAGTCATCGAGCCATGCAAAATCAAGATAAATAAATAATTCATATAGACCACAAACGCAGATTGCATACTAGTTTTTATTCGGGGTGTAAACACTAAATCGGGTTCTAAATCAGTTGAAATATTTTCTGTGGACATATTATCTTCACTAGTAATCAGAAGAAGTAATGCATTGACAATATCAGTAAGCATAGGGTCATCAGAATCAACAGAATGAGCTAAACAAGCCGAGATTGGTTCAAAATCAGCAGTGTGAGTTTGTTGACATGTATCAATCGGTTCCACATTCATATAAGCGTCTAGAAAACTATTAGATGGATCAATGAAAGAGGGGCTCAATGCATCAACAGCATCATGCATAACCAGATCTTTAGAATCATCACAATAGGATAAGCAAACATCTAACAATTCAGTTTCAGTCAATTCCTTACTCCATGTAATGTTCTCAAACTCGTTTCCTAGATCCTCTAAATAACGGTCACTATCATAGTCATTCACACATTCAATCATGCAAACGGATTCACAAGCATCAGACACCAGAACAGGATTAGAAGGGTTAAAGACATTTATTTCCATTCTCATGTTGCCAAAAGAAAGCTTCATAATCCCATTTCGACAATTGATAATAGCGTTCGAAATGGCCAAGAAAGGCCGACCTAATATGACTGGAATCTGTCCACTAGGATTAGAAACGGGGTTGGTATCCAGAACTATAAAATCGACAGGAAAATAAAACTTATCAACCTGTATCAGAACATCTTCGATTATCCCCCTAGGAATTTTTATAGACTTATCGGCAAGTTAAAGTGTAACACCCGTAGGTTTAAGCTCACATAGACTAAGCTGCTTATAAACAGAATATGGAAGAAGATTCACACTTGCACCTAAATCTAACAATTCATGCTTGATTTTCTGGTCACCAATAACACAAGATATGGTGGGACAACCATGGTTTTTATACTTTGGTGGTGTCTTATGTATGATAATGGAACTTACTTGTTCAGTGAGAAAAGCTTTCTTCTTCTCATTCACTCTGTGTTCGACAGTGTAAAGATCTTTCAAAATTTTAGCATAAGATGGAATTTGTCTAACGGCATCAAGTAATGGAATATTCACTTTGAATTGCCTAAACACTTCTAATATCTCATTTTTTTGAGCTCCGTTTGTTTTGGGTAACAATCTCTGAGGAAAAGGAACACGGGGAACATACGAAAATTCAGGTTTATCCTTCTCGAATGAATAATCTTACTTGATGGCCATTGTCCTTATTTGCTAACCACAATAGTTGACAGACCTCCAGCATAAATCTACATATGCGGAGAAAACAACTTCCCATGTTGAAATTGGTTGCAACATACTTTCTACTAGGGATCACAAATTGTCGTCAGATTCATACTTTAAAAGTTCAGAACTGGCGCTACCTCTTGAATATACGACAATTATTTGTGATACAAAACATCACACCTAACGTTGTTAACCCAAGAAATTCCCATCAAAACTTAAATCTCATAGTTTATGTTGGAGATTCTAGTACTTGGTTATGTTAAGGTATGGGAATAAACGTTTCTATAATGTTTTTTATGGAAACGATCTAAAATAGTCTGCATTGTAGTTTAACAATCGTGTAACTCTCGGTTTCCTATCCGAAATTCCAGAAACATAATCATGTAAATTGACTGCTAGTAAGCTATATCAGCAACATATGCGATTTACGGGAAGTTAAAAGCTTTTAAAAGCCATAGATTTGATAGAAACTTGGAAAATTACTTGGTTGTTCTGTAGGAAGGATCGTTGTTGTGTGTGTTGGATTTCCTGCTAAAATAGAAAAGTTCAAATGTTTGATTATACAACCGAGATGATAAACACTAAAATTTGAGAGGGACGATTACCTTGGTAGTGGGAGGAGAGAAGACGATTTGAGCATGTATTTTGAATTGAAGATGGTGGTATAAGAGGTGGATTCTTCAACACATGATCATCCGAAGGAACTCTACCTTTATTCTTTCGACCTCCTCTCTTCTTCCTCCACGACCTGTTTTTTTCTTCTTTTTATGACCCATTAATTAAACCCCTTTGAACTACTGATTCAAACTATCAATCAATTTATCATCTAGAATTGAAATTTTGGAATTATGGAATTGATGTTTTAGAATTGGGAAGGAGGATTTGAATGAAATTTGGTGAAAATGAGAATGCAGCGGTGGATTTTTTAAAGTGTTTTAGGGTTTTAAGATTTTTGATTTGGTGTCTTCGAATTTTTTTATAGAGATTTTCTTATTTTTAACTGGGGAAGACAAAGAACCAATTTCCAGCGCATTCGGTTCATCTTCATCGATGGGAATGGAAGTGATGGGAAGTAAAAACGCTTAGTCGTCTTTAAATATCCCCTTCTTAAAAACAAATCCTAACCGTTCTTTATACGTTCCCTGGACATATCCTATCCTTCCCTTTTTTTCCCTCATAACAGATCATAGTCACTTTTTATCTATCCCCAAACGAAATCTTAATCACTCTTTAAGTTACAGAAGTAACAACGACTAAACGGACGGTAGATGAAAATGAGGGGAATGGCCTAATTTCGTCGCCACCAAAGCTTCATCTTCCTGAAGAGATGAACACGAACCTTCATTTTCTTTTGGATTTGGACCCAAGATGATTCACAATGACACGACAACGGAATCTTGATAAACATAGATCAATAAATGAACCGCAGCCGTTGATGATAAAACTTATCAGAAGATCCCAACCTTAGAACTAGGTTATCAATAAGATCCGTATATCTTACCCAAGATGAAATCTCAACCACCACTTATAACCCAATCTGGTTTTATTTTTATATCCGGACCACTACTTATCCCAAAACTAAAACCAGATCTTATAATCCTGACCACTCTTTGTGCTTTATATTCTTAAATAGGGATCAATCCGTACCATAACGGCATGCAATATCCTCGGTAATGCATCAGGTGATTGTTTTGTTGGACTTGGTACCTAGTATTCTTTATTTAGTTGATGGCAAGGACCTAAATTGAATGCATTGTGCTATTAGCAAATTCATAGAATGAAATACTTTCGCATGTGAGGCAGCAAATACAAAAACAACCCCAACCAAATTCGATGGCACTCCAATTTTAATTTCACAATTGCATGAACAGTATCATGTACACATTTTCATCAAAAAAGAAGAAAAAGAGGTATTTATACACACTGGATCAAAGAAACAAAAATATATGTACAACAATTACAAACTTCAAAACTCTACTGCTATGAAGATGGAATGAATGCAGCTAATAAACCAATGTTGTTGCAATTGCAGCTGAGAGGTGCAGACATACTATGACGGCTAGCGACACCAGTTTCATATAACCCACTAGTGTAAGGAACCCTTTTTGAAGTCGTCCCACCTCCATTACTGTTTTTACCATATCGACCACCACCACGACTACCACCGCCACCACGACCTAGCCGTCTGTTAATCCTAACCATCAGTTCACTTCCTTGAACATTGTTTTCATTTCCCTACAATTTATACGAATGCATACTCCTAAACGGTCCCTTACTACTGAACCAAACGATAACCAATTTTCAGAATGCAAACTCCTAAATGGTTCCTGAATGCATACTCCTAAATAGTTCCCTGCTAATACCAACCATGTGTAGTTATTACTGTTTATTTGAGAAAGACTTTACCCCGTGTATTCGCTTTCCACTCTTTAACACCAGCGCCTCAGACATTTCAATGACACTCTGCAATACATTTGAAGAAATTTAGTAAGACTATCATATGAATCCAAAAAGTGTTTATATCTATTATATGTATTTCTGTTTTTAAGTTACAACTCAGAATCATTCCCTGATGAAGCTACAATACCGGCGGCAACAAAGATAGCATATAAATAACTGGTTAATGTTAATTTAATTTGCACCAAGGAGCTGTCTATTCAATAAACTTAAATATCTAAAAAAATTCCTCTTGTATACCTGAACGCAAGGGTGGAAGTTCTGTCGATACAGTAAAGAGAATTATTAGTTAGTACTCAAAGGATTCTAAAAGGTAAATACAGCTTACTACTTGGTACTAAATTAGCGTTTAGGTGAAGCAAGTAAAACCTAACTGGTACTTTAAGATCGATCCTTCGAATTAGCTGCAGAATTTGGTAATCTTATACTCTGTTTATGTAGCAATTGATGGTATTCTCATTTATGGTAATCTTATACTCTGAGCTATCATTTGTATTATAACTGTGGGGAGTTGCAGATTTTATAGAGCAAATAGAGATCAAAGGAAACTTTAGCTACATCTTATTTTAGTTTGGGGTGACTATCTGCTAAATGGTCGTTTATCCTCCTGGCTCCAATTAGAAACTACCCCACTTGATAATGGATGGAAAACAGTGAACATAACCCTTTAAGACACTGTCACAAACATGCCCTTCTATTAAGTTTTCTTGAGCATTAAAGAAGACCAAATAAATGGTTATCAGGAATAAGAAGACCAATAAATGTAATTGAGCTTAAGAGATCAATACATTGACAAAGGATGCTGGCAAACCTGAGTAATGTACGCTATGTATAGCTAACTCTAGCAACTCCTTTCTGCTCTGCTATTATTTGTCCTTCAGAGTCGATGAGAAAGTATCTGCTCAGTTGGAACAAAAACAAATTTAAAAGTGTTAATGTTACTATAGGATTAATATACATAGTTACCTATCACATAAGCAATTAATATATTACCTTGGCTTGGCAACCCCAACTGCTGTTATGGTTGGTACTGGAGTTGGTGCTTCTCAAGGTGTACTGATTAAAGGGGGCCAAACATTGGAGAGTGCACATAAGGTTTGTCCATAAGATTTTGCTTCTGACATTAAAATAATTGGGATTTTCATGATTATACCAGACTCAGTTCACTTCGTTCGTGGTAACAAACTCTGCTGTGCCTTCTTTGAGCAATACTCCAGGATTTTGATAAGACAGACCAGACCCAACGCCAATTCGAGAACAACTTTCCAATCAACGTATAACAACCCTTTGAACTGCTGATTTTTCTTTTTGGAACATTCCAATGCTCTACATGCCTGAAAAATGCTTACCTAGGTTGGTGAAAACTTGATGAATGCAAACCTACTCAGTTACGTAAAGCTGATTAACTTAGAAAGAAAATCGATCACGAATAACATTCTCTACCTGCAAACCCTTCCAGACTCCGGTAACTCATCTATATCAAGGCAAGTTCTGGTGCCTATAAGATCAAGACAGTGTGTCTACTCAAATACCAATCTCTGAATTCAAAGAAGCATATCTAAATGAATTTCACTTATTGAATGTCTTACAACTCCACCTTGGTTATTTCAGTGATAGATATAATGATCATGTATCTGAAATAGCCACGACCACTTTCCAAACCGATAAGGCAAAGCTTCTGTGTCCAAAACTGAGATTCAGAGTCTAGATTTAGAATTGAAAATCCTGAACAATGATCAAAATCTAACAATTACAATCTAATTCGATGTATTCGCTTTACAAACTATATAAGTTATGAAATCACAACAAAAAAATAAAAGTATATCTACAACAGAAGCGTAAGAATAATCATACAAAATAACAACATTGTAAATACAATAACAACACATACCAAAAAATACATGAAGAAAAACTGAAAGGGAAAGTAAAAAAGAACTTACATATTCAGACCTAAAGATGAATTCCGTGAGTTCCTGAGTATTGATTGAATAAAATAAAACGATAATATAAAGACAATGAGTAGGGGGAGTATCCCGTTCAAGCATCACAACAACTTTCTCAATAACTGGGTTATCATCTACATCGTTTTTATGTGAAATCTTCCCACTACTTCCAATTACTCTGCGACTTCCTGGGCGAATAATGGGAACAAAGCTACAAATGTTATGCTATAGGGGCGAGGAATCCCATCCGTATCAGAATATTCGAAATGGAAAAACAAAAAACTAAATCAATACAATACAAATGACATCAACAGAAAAACAAAAACACACGACTGTAGGACTTCTTCTATATCATCGGGTCCAAGAGTAAATCACTGCAAAATAAAAATTCTAGAAAAAAATTTACCTCTTGCATCTTCTTATAGCCATGTCTATATGTTGTGATGGTATATCTGGGAATCCAACCATAGGAAACGAATCAGAACTTTGACTATTGAGTTAGTACTCATCTTTTGAGGCTGGTAAATAAGAGTCATGGGGTACTCAAAATACTGCATACATGAATAAATATGAAACCTTAGAACAGTAAACAGTTAAACTTCATTTCCAATTAGTAATGTTAACTTTGACATTGTTATTGACAATTAACCTTAGAGCAGATAAAGAATAAAAACTAAAAATTCAAATGTAATTTCATCGATGAACTTTAGATCGAGGAACTAATGTAAATGAAAAAGGGAATATCAATGCACCAAATTCTAATAACGAACATAAAAACGGTTGAAAGAAATTACCTTGCACGGGTGAAGCAACACTGGAACGAAGCAGAAAGCACCAAATTTGCAAACCATAATTGCCCTTCTTAAGAATGAAAAATAACAACAATTGAGAATCAATAGCTTTAAAAACAATTACAAATCAGAAATCTACCTTATATAAGGCTAGCAATTAGGGATATACAAAAAGCAGTTGAGGGAAATCTACCTTATACAGCAGACTAAAATCGATCACAATTTGCAGGTATACAGATATTGAATCAAACGATCATCTACATTAGCATCAAGCATGTAGGCTTACTTCGGAGATAGTTTTTTCTTGAAAAGCTTTAATGTCAGTATAATGAGCTAATGCTTTTGTGAGTTGTGTATTTCCAGTACCAGGCTTCCCTTAAAGCGAGACTCCCTGTCAACAAAAAACTAAATATTAACCGCCGAGCAAGAAGTTGTTTCGGCAAGATTAGATGTAACTACTCAAGACAAAAAAAATCAGGTCGGAAAAAAATTTATCGGAAATTGAAAATATGTAAGACAGATCAGAAAATTGAAAATCACTTGTGCAGACACCTCATCAGTATCTGCCTCAGCCTAAACACACACAAAGTCAAAAATTGAAAGTCAACAGTACCATGAAAGAAAACCCCCTGAAACCCTAATTACATGTAATGAATTGAGATTTTACCTTCAATTGTACATTGATTACACGACAAAGGATCTTCGTTGGAAGATCATAAACCGGCATCTGCTGATCAGCAGCTTGATTCGTCGACGCTTCAACCTAAATTTCATAATAATTCAGATCTTTTACTAATTTCTTATCAAAAAATTCTAAATCAAAGGAATTTTGAAGAAAATTTAGCTAAGAATATTGAAATAAAAAGTAAATACATGTTCAATATGTCATTGAGGAAAATAGATAACTAAGTCACCTTCTGCACGACTGTCCATCCTTCTTCTAATTCAATGCTACTTTTCGATTCTATTGTGTCCTAACTATCTCTACTCCAAACTCTGAAAAGTCTCGACTCAGATTACGGCATATGTGCTCATAATATTAAAGTAGCATTATCAGACGCACTTTCAATATCAGCTTCAATGGCGGAGACTTTGGGTTTTTCTGTGCGTTTTTTTTCTTCGTCCGTTTTGACGCAAGAGGAGGAGAAGAAGAAAAGGAGCCGAAATGAACCGTTAAATGATGTGTTTGTAACCGAAATTAATCGACTGTTTTGTAGGTAGGTTTGTAACGGAAGTTGAAAAACAAAACTGGTACGTCAGATGAGGGCGTAAAAGTTGGGATCCTTGTGAGCCATGATTTATCTTTGGTATTACCGGAGTAATGAAAACCGTCGATTGACTTAAAACGCTCATCTACGGACGTCGGATTATACCAACACCATTTCTTTCTGTAAGATAGATCATAACCCTTAAAAATCTTTTAATCCTGTCCATTTTTTATCCACCACTAAAAACAAATCATATAATCCTGACCATTTTTTATCCTTCAAAATCCATCTCAACCGCTCTTTATACTTTTTTATCTTTCTCCAGACCAAATCTCGGCCATTTTTTGTCCCCCTTAACTTTCCCAGATGAAATCTCAGCCACCACTTATAACTATGTTGTGCTTTATATTCTTGACTAGGGCTTAACCAGTACCGCAACGACACAGGCACCAATTCCCTCTGAATACTTTGTATACGTGTATTCCGCATCTTATGATTCAAAACTGAGTTGCAAGGTTTCAAGGTTCAACTTCACATCTTATGATTCAAAACTGATTTGCAAGGTTCCAAGGTTCCAACCTAGACGTCAAATTCATCTCGATATTACATGGTTACACACTTACACCCATCTCGATATCATCTGGTTACACACTTGCACACTTTTGTTTAAGGCCAGATTCGAGCTCTGCACTTCCAACTAATGCATCAAAACCTAATCAATAAGTTTAATGGTATTCCGTAAAATTTATCAGTGAAGTAATTTGACCCTTCTCATCTTTTAAACTCCAAGAAATAATAACAAAGGTGAGGGACCCAAATGCATTGTAAAGATCTTCGTTTTCTATCATTTAAGTATCGCTTTCTTCTCATTTGACCCGAATAATTGCAGGTGGAATAACGACAACACGATCTTTACAATTACTACAAAACAGTAAGGAAAGCCTCCAATTACATTAAGGATAATGCCTTTATGAAAATGCCTTCATAAAGATAAATCATCATAAATGATAACATATATATAGCAAGTTTCACAAAGTAACAGTGTAACCAAGTAACTGAGCAAAGTAACCAAATAAATAATATATAATTATTATATATAGAGACTAAAAAAATATATATAAGAATATGTTGGTTCAAAAAATTAGCAGCATACAAACACTTTGGGCACATCTTTACATGCTATGTCGGCAGGGAATGCCTGGTAGTCTTGGAACCTATATATGAACGTAAAAGGACATTGCAGAAAGCAAAGTCAACCAATCAGTCCAATAAGAGCAGACACTGACTAAGATATAAACACAAATTTGAACCTTCCACAAATTCTACAACAAGCCTGGTCCAATTTTTATTTGAGAAGCCTATTCTGGAACCATTTCACAAAGTAACGCTAGAAACATCTTCATCCATGTACCTCCAAATCAGCATCATGTATTATAAAGTGGATGTGAATATTTCTGACATTGGTGTAGGCAAAGTGGTGAACCCTCGACTTCATGCAAGTGATGAACTTGTAGCATTTATTTTACTCTGAACAAATTAACAATATCGTATTTCAAATTGAAATAGTAAAAATAACAGAGAATCATACCTTGGATTATAGAGCAGCATATGGAGGAGAGTATGTAACTGTACCGGCTCTATTTTATTTTTTATGTAACTGACGTTTGATTTCCTAATACAGTTAAGGTTTAATGCACGACTATCTAGATTTCAATGTCACAGCCGTTTCTTGTTTTCATTTTCTTTCTAATCAATTATTTTACCTATACTTTGCTTCCCCATTTCATACTGAGAAAAAAAAAGGACTAATCAGTAACATTAAGTAAGATATTCAAAACGACATCACTTTAACACGAACTTACTCAAAACTTTCCAAATAGATGACGTCATTGATAGGAAATCTAACAGATGAAATTTTGATATTTTCTTTAGACTTGACAGTGTTTCAGATTGCAAGAAAATGAAAAAACTAAAAAAAAAACGTCATATAGGATTCATCAAGGATTAAACGTTGATTTATCAAAGAAGACTGTAAAAGTAAATGCAAACAAACTTGAAATAATAATTTCAACCCATTTTCCCCTTAAAAACGATCAACCTTATAAGATCGATGGTATTCTATAAAACCGTCAAACTGGAAGTGTAAATTTAAGAAATTTTCCGCAGCAAAGCTCTATTGGCTAGTGCTGCATAAAGTTATGTCCAAACAAATTAATTGTGAGCTAGCACTATGATAGATAAGTATTTTGTTAATACTTCCTTGTTAAGTTTTAATCTAAGAAATAACTCTGAATGGGTTTGATTCATTTTGCACAAAACTAATAATATGATTATCAATTTAACACAAAATAATCTGATCATCTGTTTTAACACAAAATGATCCAAACGACCGAATATAAAACAAAGATGTAAAATATACTGGATAGGCTGTAATTTAAGTTTTAAACCATTAATATAGTATAGGCGAAGAACTTGATTCCCAAGATGGTCATTTTGTTCACCTTATGAACAATTTGTTGAAACGATTCTTCAGCACTGGGTAATATGTGATATATGGGTATGAGTAGCCTTAGGAATCCCGGCTCTTTATTTTTCATACTTCTTCAACAAAAAATTCATCCATAATTTTTTTTTCCTTTTATGATGTGATAATCAAGGGTGTAGTAATCAACTTTAAGAAGCACTTAGTAGATAATTAAGGAAAAAGATTTTTCTAGTGTACCTCTGTGTGGATTTGGTGTTGTGAGCTGCTGAAGTGGCTGCTCATAGTCATTGCACTGGTATTCCGAGTTCAATTAAAGTTATAAGCAAACAAAAAATATACATTTTATTTATGATCTAGTAAGAAGTTACTTAAACTCTTTAGTACTAAGAAAAAAATGATGTCTGATCAACCTCAACCTTTGGCATCATAAACTAAGAAAAGTAAATTGACATTTGTATTCAGTGGCCTAGCTTTGAACTTAAAAGTGAGTTTCAACTAAAAGTGATATGCAGATAATAGCAACTACACTCAAGGATAAGCCAGCCGAAACGGCAGTTAATAGGAGAAGTAATTCTTAGCAACCTCAATATAAGTGATTTTCAGATAATAGCAGTTATAGTTTTACTCCCATTAGATCTTCTTGAATCTTTAGAAGTTATCATATATGGGTATGAGTTTGAACTCATCTAGAATTACTTTTCTATACTGTTTGACCTATCTTAAATTTTCCAAAGAACATCTCATACCAATGAGAGCAGTGGAAGCCAATTGACCAACACCACTATCATAGACTAAGCTATGTGTTTAGCAATAGAAAACCACAGTTACAAGTTGCAAGTAACAACGTGCCATATATAACAGGGAAAGAAAAAACCACGGGCATTCATACCTCTTCATAGGATCATTGAACTCAATATTTTGATTTCTTTCTACTGTTTGACATATCTTCAATTACTTCTTTCTAACTGGTTACTTGGATACCTTGTTGCGATTCGACTCCAGCAGTTTCTTCACAATCCTCACATATCCATATGGCTTCATTTTCACCATTCTTAAGTATTTTATCCAAACAATAACCAAAAGAAGAAGAAAAAAATGAAAACCCAATAAAGGTCAACACAATATTTTCAGGAAAGCATTTAAGTTGTATGGTTAATTTATAAGATATAGCATATGGCACAACTAAACAAACGGGACTGCATCCATACATACCTATGTTTAGCAAATGTTTTCCACAAAATGCAGTAAATTAAGAGCTCATCATAGCCCGAGTCACCGTATTACTGACAAATGGATTTATTTGTTGTTGCCAACCAAATCTGTTAATGTTATACATGTATATGCCAAAGTATAGGTATCTGTTGGCACTAAAGTTAAACTAAAAATGGTAAAAATGAGTAATCTAATATTAAGATGAATATTATTTGAGCTCTTCACCAGGCATGTCAGTTGTAAACTACTTCGCAATAATACGGACAAAAGGAACACTTATTAATATGCATTGAATTAAAATACCAATTTTCTTAATTGAAAAGTCCACAAAATGGCATGTGTGTGGAGAGAGAGACATGTGGACCAAGATAAGCAGCAAAATTTAGCTTCATCAATATGCTTTACAGAAAGACCAATGAACCATGATCCAATAATGGCATCGTCATGGGAATATGTATAAAGCATATCTCTGCCACAACATGGAAGCTGACCTCAGTAATTGTAAAAAAAAAAATTGAAAGAAAGATTCCATTGAATTACAAAATATTGAACCCATCAGGGAGGCATCGCCAATACAAGCAGTGGAAAATCCTCCAAAAGAGAGATGGAGCCAACAGACTCATATATTGGTGTAAGTATCACCTACGGAGGCACCCCTCATTATGACCAGCAAAAGAGTTGAGTATGCATGAAAGGACTAAGGAGGACAGAAAACAAAAGGAAAGATAACTTATTGATTTAGACCAGCTGTGCTAATGCTCGGAAAATGACTAAAATCTCACCAGAAGCATGACGGAGTTATCTATTAGAAACCAAGAAATTCAGTTCAGGATAACAAAAAAATAAAAGTAAAATACTAAGCAAATTTAAGGAAAGGAACAAAGGAATTGGAAAGGCATATGCTGAAAAACAAAATAGTGGAACAACATATGGACTGATGTTATATTTTTACTGGAATGGTTGTTACGGAGCTAGACCGAGTAATTTTATAGTCGGAAGGAACTGATTTATCAAAAGCATAGCTAGATATATAAAGAACTTACCTGGAAAGACTAAAAAATATCCATATTTTATTCCTTCCTCTTTTAGTACACAGGTAAGACTGCAGTTATACCTAAATTTTTTAGGATACTGCAGTTATACCTAACTTCCTTTTCTACATTTACAAGTGTTCCGATCAATCGATTCAGGCACCACCAAAGGTAAGAATACTCTACTACAAACATAATTCTTGTCTTTGAAGCCATATCAAAACCTGGATAATCTAAGAGGCTTTTGAATTATGGGAAATTTAATTTTCCATGTTGTGATTCCGTAAAACCACCTGTCAAAATACATTAATGAAAGCCTTAAAATTAAACTTAAATCTTGAAAGTCAAATTCAAAAGGAAACACATAATAAAAAATTAAGTAAACCTGGAGAAGCAAACAAGTTTTCATGTTTGAGAAACGATCACGACAATTCCAATATCAAAATAAATTCTAATTGCATATATCATATTTTATATGAAAAAAAAAATCAACGAAACTAATGATGAAATATCAGATAAGTAAAATCTAATATGAAGTCTCAAAATTGCACAAATCGATCCATTGGTATGCTTTTATTGAGACAAAGCAGATGATTAATATTTCATATTAGGTATGGATACTAAAAACAGATAATAACACACCAGTGTGCCATCAAAGTACTTGCTAGAGATTCATCCAGGATATCTCGGTGTAATCTTCCAGACTCAATTGCCTCCTATAGAACATAAAAAAAACTTAACAATCTAAAAAATAATCATATGAAAATATCATAGATTATGTAGGATTTATTGGAAGAGCAGTGATGAATACGAAAGAACAAAGAAGTGAATACATATAAAGTAACAAAGTCAAGATGGCTTACCCGTATAGTTTGATGTAGATATCAAAAGGCTGACCTGCTCAGGATCCCAAGTAAGGTAGGATTAACACGCTCGAAACATAATTTCCATCAGGAGAGCGGTTCAATGTACTAAAATTTTCCACGTAGTAACTCACACCATTAATTACACTGGAATTTGTTCTGCAAAAACACTAACAAAAGTAGTCGTTATTTTGTGAGCATATGGTCTGAGTTATTTATGATATTCTGCTTTTCTAAATTGTAAGTACTATTAAGCACACACCAAAACTCATAACATCACAGTAATTTTTATAAATCGAGGAAGAACATACTTATTAATTCGAAATCGAGTGAGGATGAGAGACTTTAATTCCTCGATAAAATATAATGTAGGGAAGAAAAAATAAGTTTGTATATACTGCCAAGTGCAAAAGATAAAGACCATTGTTACAACTTCAACAACTTCTCTCAATTTCTTATCCTGAAACAAATTGTAAAAGTTAGTTTTGTTGTGTTGCGTATGCCATTTTCTTTTAAATCAGTCAAAATGACACTCAAAGTCCGAAAACATGATATAAAACTAAGATACTTGGAAAAAGCAATTACTCAATATCATGGGTGTGATTAGGTGCGTAGCTAGATGGGAAGTATTTTTGAAACATTCAATTGATATCATCATTAGCAATATCATGGGAAGGTGAATTGATAATCATACAATAATTTAGTCACTATGCATAATTAATGTAAAACAGAGAAAAGAAGTTGAAGAAACTGAAAAGGAAGATTATTCTTACCTGCTCTTGCTATGCGCACCGTCAGACTCTCTTCCTCTTGCAATTGAATCAATAAGAAATAAAAAAATCAAAATTAAAATGAGCTCAACAAAAATACCGTTGTTAATCAAAGACACAAAATAGACAAAAAAATCAAAGAAAATAAGAAAGTTACACAACTTTGTTGTTACTTGACGAGAAAAAATTAGGATTAGAGATGTGAGAGAAGAAAAGAGGCAGATAAGGAGGTGAGCGGAGAGAGTAACACCAAATGACTTCAATTTCATTAATATCAAAGATTCGAATCAAGTAAAAGTTAGGGAGAAGTTATACCTGAAGGCTAAAGATCTTAAAAGTTAAATGTTCTTCTGCCAATTGCTAGAATAAAAAAAACAAATGATAGATTAAAACAATGTCAACAAAATCAAAGCATAACTTAAATAAAAAATGGAGAAAAATTAAATAAAATTGCAAACCCTAGCTTTTATCTTATAAAGTTTGTACAGGATCAAACCCTAACTGCTAACACGAAAAAGAAACGGAGAAAAACAAAAGAAAATGGGTTTCTTTAGTACATAAAATTGGTTGAAGAACAACCAAAGATGGGTTTGTTTTAAAGGAGAGGGTTTCGAAGAAATGGTTTTAGACGAACTTAAGAAGAAGACAATGTTGATGCTTGTAGGTTTATAAGCTGTAATAAAAATGAAACGGTTGTGACCATTTTATGCGTGTTTTTTTTCAGGCCTTGATTGAGGGAATCCTGACCGCTCTTTATTCCATCCTAAAAATAAATCCTATAATCTTGACTATTCTTTATCCCCCTTATCTTTCCTCAAACGAAATCCCAGCAGTCACTTATCATCCAACCTTGTTTTATATTCTTGAATATATCCGGACCGCTACTTATCCCAAAACTAAAAACATATCATATAATCCTGACCATTCTTTGTCCCACCTTAACTTCCCAAGATGAAATCCAGGCCACTATTTGTCCCCCCTTAACTTCCCAAGATGAAATCTCAGCCACCAGTTATAACTTCATTGTGTTTTATATTCTTGATGGTGGAGTATTTATAAGATTTTAGGTATTATAATATATTTAGTGGGATTTTTATATATAAAAATATATAATAATAATATAAAAATAGAAGAGAAGAAGAAATATTATAAGAAAATAATAAATCAACAGCATAGACTTGGTCGCTGGTGATAAAGACTCAGCCACATAACCGAGACTATATCGTTTGATAGAATCTCTGTTGTGATGCACAAACCGAATAATATACATGTTTTCTCAACCAATTTATCCATTTGCCATGTCTACGGTGGTTTAAAATGGACAAATTAACTAGTTTGTCCATCGCATAGGACTTAGTCTTGCCAAACTTATAAACAACCACTTAACAAATTAAGTTACCACCAAACTTAACCACTTAATAAATTTGGATGGGGAATAGGATCGTGAGGTAAAATTTAGCGGACAATTTTATTAGTTTGCGGGGATTTAAAGTGATGGATTATAATTTAATTATTTTTAAGATAGTAGAATATTTATAATTGTGTGACAAACAGATCTTGAAGGGCATATGAATAGTAATTATCTAATTATTTATTAAAGTATAATACAATTTATACAAAAAAAATTCTCATAATTTTTGATTAGACCATATATATATTAATATTATTTTTGATGAAAGAGGCAAATATTTGTAATTTTTATTAATAAAAAAAATTTCTTAGTACTTGGTCGATTATACGAATAGTCGGAGAAATAGAAAAAATACAACATTTACATGATATGACAAAAAAATGAGGAAATGGTTAATGGGCGGCTAAGATGCTTTATGTACTAGCGCCTTAAAATTAATTTTATTCACTATAAATTTGATCAAAGTTAATTGATAATCTCCAAGTTACTTCCAATTTATTGTAATTAAAATATCAAATTGTAATTATAATTATAATCATTTAATTTGGTGTAATTGTCTTAATTTAAAAATATTTTAGCTACCGAACCGTGTCAGTTTCTTGGAACATAGAAGTTGGAGACCTTAAGTTTTTTGTGCAATCTCATTATTCTCATGAGAGAGTTTTTTCCATTTTCCATGTATACCTTACAAACAAGAACAAGTACTCTCATGAGAGTCTAGACTCGAGAAATTTCCACCTCTAATTGTCAGTCGTCATTTCCTCCCATGATTATCGTCGGTCATTTCCGTCCGTCAATATCGACGGCCATTTCCAAGCCGAGCCGAGCCGCCGAGTCGAGGATTTATCCATCCTATTTCATCGGCTTGGCCATTTACATCATTTTTTTGGGCTTAGCCATTTGTACCTTTTATCTTGGTCTAATTCCACAATCCTAAAAGAAAGTTCTAGAAATTTCTAGAATACTTGATGACCAAGTCACATAGAGTAAAGCTCCGAAACATTCCAAGATGACTTGCAAGATAAGTCACCTCAAGTCACTACTTATCTCAAAATTAGGATTGATCCCCAAAACAAAAGCACTTAAATGTAAGAAACTAAACCCTAAAAAGTACACAATATTTTCTACACAATCTCTTGTGAAAAACTCTAGTTAATATAAACATCAGAGGGTTTTTTACAAGTATTTCCAACTTTGTTTTACTAAGACAAAGAAAATGCAGACAACATCGTCATAATCATCATCAACTTAGTTGTTTGAGTAAGATCAATTTTTACACAAACAATATTATCTCTTTATTGCTTCTAGATGTGGTCCAAAAAATCATTCATTTTAACTCCTTGAAATTTTAATGGTTCAATTTTTGGTATGTTTATAAGAATAAATTTAGTTTTTCTTTTAAAATATCGAAATATAAATAGGTAAACTAAAATTGGACTCGTCTTGATTAGTAGGATTCGTAGGTGAGTATATCATATATTTTGTCAATAAAAAAAAACTAAGAAAATATAAATAATATGAACATATAAAATAATCACTCCATAAGAAAAAAAATCGGAAGGAAAAAAAAAAAAAACAATCTGTTGTTTTGCCCTTTTTTTTTTCATATTATACATATACTTTTTCATTTTTTGTTTATTTATTTTATTTTATTTTTGGTTATTTGAAATAGGAAAATAGGCTAAAGAAAATTAAGAAGTCCATAGTCAACATGACGTATGTGATAATATTCCTCTCTACCCTTCTCTCCTCCACTACAACCCTTCTCTCCTCCACTACAAAAGCAGGTAACATATACTTTGAGAATGACTAATGCCAAGCATTTTTTATTTAGTCAGGCACATCATTGAGCAGCCTTCAGCCCATGGCGCGCATCCCAGCTTAGTTTATTTTGCACGTCGAGATAGTAATTTGCTATTAAAGAGCTAATTTGATTTGAGCATTCAGAAAAGTCGTGTAAGCAAAAAAGAACAATTACCATTGCCAGAACTGTAAAAAATTCCATAACCTTTTTTATGGCTGTATTAATGTCCCGAATCAAATACTACCATGAATCTTTTTAGACTAGCTCGATAACAAGCCTTAAATGCATAAGGTAAAATTTTCCTGTATACCAGAGAAATTAAACGTAAATCTCCTTGTTAATTAAAAGACGAAAATGTGCACATTAGTATGTATAAATAAATTAGTTAATGGGATTGGTATTAATAATAGTGTATCTGACCTCATCAAACAGGCTAAACATTAGTTTGAAATTCGTATAACTTTGTATTGAGAAAGGAATCGAAAGATTTTTCAAAAGAGAAGAAGCAATGAAAGCTGAGCATTTACTATATAAACAATAAAACACCAACAACAACAAGTCATTCATACAAACACACACACCCATTATTGTTATTTTTTTCTCTTTCTAATTTTTTTTAATTTCTCTCCATTTTCACCTTCCTTTCTACTACTATTACTCCTAAAACAACTTTAATTAAGATTCCTTGAAGACTCTTTTTATTTTCTCTATTGGATTGTACAGATATATATACCCAGCTCTAATACCCATTTCAATCCCCACTTCTTTTTTTTTGGTTGATTCTGTATAAAAAATAAAAAATGAAGACTCTTATATTGCATAAATTCCTTTGGTTATCTTGGGTTCATAGTTTTTCTGCAACTTTTAATAGGTTCTAGCAGAAAGAACTTCAATACCCAATAATATTTTCTATAAAAGGATTTATGAATATATTTTAGTTTTGAAAAATATTTTCTGGGTCTTTTTTTTTTGTTAAAAAACTTTTGTTAGGAGATTGAGAAAAAAAAAACCTGAGGAACATGGGGAAGCAAGGACCTTGTTTTCATTGTGGAGTTACAAGTGAGTCTTTTTGTATTTCAATTCTGATGAGTTTTATTTTAATGTATAAATAACCAAAGAATGGTATATCTGTATGAATTAGTAAAGTTGTTTCAGTTTAGAGAGAACAAGACTTATTTGATTGTATGTTTCAAGGCTGAAGCTATTATTGAACAAAGAAAAAATAAGTTTTTATTTGATTTCTTTGTTTCTGTATATATTTTCTTGAAAACAATATAGATTCCTTTTTGAATTCCTTGAGTTTTGATTGGAAATCTGGCATTGTTCATATTGAATTCATGTCCTTGTCATTATTCGGCTAAAATTGGAATTTGAACTTTTCATTGTTCAGTTTGACTAATTGAATGCTGGTGCTGTCCATATTTTTGCATTTGAAATGAAGTTCATATTCAATTTTCATTAGAGTCAGTCAAGAACTGTTGAGATATGTTAACTCTTGTGTCATCCTGAGGTAGTACTAAGTTAGGAAAGCATTAATTGGTTTGAAGTCTTTGTTATAATCATGGGAGAGGACAACCAGAAGCTACTAAAGTAGCTTTGAATTATCATTGTATGGTTTATAGTTGGATAACTGGGATGGAATGTGAAGTTCAGCTGGCACTCAGTAGTGCAATTCACAAGAATTGCTTTTGTTTTCTTTGGAGTGGGACACTGAATTTTAGTTTATCTAGTAAACTAAGTCTTAGCTAGTCTTATTGTGAAACTCGAAAATTCTTCTCCTTGTTTGACAAAATGGGATCACATCTGCACGATACCCTCACTGCGGTGCTTGCTAACCTTTTCCACTTCATTGCCAAGTTAATAGTTGGAATCAGATTTCTGGGAAGTCTGTTAGTTTGTATTATCACCGCTGTTCATAGTATCACATTTTGCACCAAGTTCAAATGTTGGATAATAATATCCTTTCGTTCCATTCTTTAGTATCTGAAGCAGTTGCAAACCATATCTATGAGCTAGTAGTATTTACTGGCATGTTATATTCTGGTAGATAACCCAATTTCAACAATTAGGACTTTAGAAGCTCCACTGTGAACACCTCTTGTAGTCCTAGTCTTGTGATAGTCATAGACTCTCCTATATTGACACCGCTGCATTATCTGAGCGAGTAAAGTTTATTGCTTGTGAGCACAATGGACTGTGTTATATCCTCCACTTTTGAACCTAATAGATTTCGAGCAATGTTGCTAAGACAGACATGACTTATTGTCTTCCGTGTTAAAGTGATCTCCTTCAGAACTTTTTGATGTACAATGCATATAAACACAATTTTTCCCGGTTATAGTTACAACATAAGGATTCTCATGCTATCCGTTGTCAAATTAACACACTGTCACATGCATTTGAGGACTTCTAAAGACCATTTCCTTTTTGCTCTCCTTTGTTTACTGTGTTGACTGCTTACAAACTGAACTCTTCTTTCTGATGCGTCAACTGTATTGTTTATGTAGGCACTCCTCTTTGGCGTAACGGACCACCAGAAAAGCCGGTTTTGTGCAATGCATGTGGGTCTCGATGGAGAACAAAAGGAACACTTACAAACTACACCCCATTGCATGCCCGAGCGGAAACTGATGATTTTGAGGAATACAAAGCCCCGAAAGTGAAGAACCTCATAATTAAGGCCAAGGGCTCAAAGATGTACAAAAGAAAGCAGGACCACGATAGTTTTGTAGTTAAAATGGAGGATCCAGACTATGAAATAAGCTACCGTAGGGGCACAGGTGAGGACACAAGCAACAGATCTAGCTCTGGCTCTGGCTCTGGCTCTGGCTCTGCTATATCTTACTCCGAAAGTTGTGCACAGTTTGGTACTACTGAGGCAAGTGAATGGACAGGTTAGTCAATATACATGGTCATTCACATCTTCTATTTTCTCTAAGTAACATTAGACATTTGTCTAATGTTGATCTAATTTTATGCTCTGCAGGTTCAGCGCAATCGATTGTGTGGGATACACTCGTGCCGTCAAAGAAGAGGACATGTGTGAGGAGACCAAAGCCATCATCTGTTGAGAAGCTCACGAAGGATCTATACTCCATTTTACAGGAGCAACAACAGTCTTCCTACTTTTCTGGATCGTCTGAAGAGGACTTGCTCTTCGAAAGTGAAACTCCCATAGGTTCTGTGGAGATAGGCCATGGAAGTATCCTCATTAAGCATCCCAATGCAGCAGTTCGAGATGAGGAATCAGAAGCAAGCTCCTTTTCGATAGATAAGTCAAACACTGTAAATGAGGTTTATTCAGGTTCCACATCCCTTCCTGTACAAACTAGTTACAAGGGGTTTAACTGTCCAAGTGTGGGCAGTGATAGTAAAATCAGGAGGCCGTTCGTAGCAGGGATACATTCAGATTGCACAAAAAGGTTATTATTTTGTCTCATTTTTGGGAAACTACACGTGGTTCAACAAAATTCGAGTTCGTGTTACCCATCCTTATCACTGTGCATTTTGAAATGGCAAATGCACCGTAGTACCTAACTTGATTAACTTGCACGTCATGCTAGTGACCTTTCTAAGGTCTTCTAAGAAATAACGGATTAATTTTCTATTCTTAACGTTGCAGTGATAAGTCTCACAAAGAAGATTCTCCGATACTGCAACATCACAGATCACCACTGAGATCCGTAGATCTAAAAGTAAGACTTTGCTATGAACAACTCATTTAATGGTAGATGAAAAGCTGTTATTGAACTAGACCTCCACATCTGATGACTGCATGCACCACCCTGACAGGGGAATATATGAGTTAAAAAAACAATATGTTCTTTTACTTCTTTTTTTTCTTTCTTCTGGGTGTTCTATTCCTTACATGATCCTAGTCCATGTTTGGAATAGGATGTTGTGAGCTTCGAGGAGTTCGTGAGGCATTTCACACTTGAAGAACAACAACTGTTGATGAAGCATCTTCCATCTTGGGATACAGCTAGACTTCCTGATAGGTTGGTCTCTTTGGTCATCTTTATAAAAACGTATGGCAGTCGTGTGAGAACTAGGACCATTTTATTCTCACAAATCACACGGTGGGCTATTCTTGGCTCATATATATTATGGGGGCCAGAACATTGAACTCCTTAGGATCCCCACACATATCAAATACTTTCCTATCAGACGGCGTCTTGAGTCACCAATAAATATTCCATTACTGATAGTCCTGTCATCTTTTTCACATATGCAGCCTTAGAAGAATGTTTAGTAGTGTGCAGTTCGTGGAGGACCTATCTTCTTTTCAGAAACTGCTCGCGGAAGGTGTGTTTGATCTAACTTTCTCAGGAATGAGTACTGAAGAGTGTAAACTGTTGAAAAAGCTAGCTCTGGCCAATCCAACAAAATCTAAATGGGTAGAACACTATAATTTGCTAAAGGTCTGAACTTTTTCCTTCGCAACCTTAACGTCATATTACTAGAGAAGCTACTAATGATCATGTTTTCCCGTAGTTGAAACACAATGCTTACAACTGAAATATTTTCTTTTTGTTTCTGTTTCTTGGTTGCCGTAGGATGTAAAAGGCAAACAAATTACAGGAGGGAAGGGATTTTCACACTGTTCCAGTGTCCTTGGGTCTCAGAATTTGCTATCCTCGAAGAGATCTCGTGATTCCGAGAATCAAAACTTTCCAGGTTAGTTCTTTATACTATCCTGGAATTTAATGTAAGCCTCTCTTTCTTCTGTTAAGTAAAACATGCGATTAATGCAATTGCAAACCCAATATCTTCATGGATCCAGAAATGAAAGCAATGATGAAAAGCCCTAATAGGTTGGTCATGAAATCCAGTCATGAAATGAAGGATCCGGTTGAATATGATGGTTCCTGCTTCAGTCCAAGAAGTCTATTTGCTTTCACCCCCGAAAGGAGTTCACTTATGTTGGATTGTTTCCACTTCGTGGATGATAGTTCTGAGCAAGATCTTCTGTTCGATGTCCCAACAAATGGATTCTTCCCACAAGCAGAGCTTCTTCATCCATCAACAAGCTTCATCTCACAACAAGCCAGCACTAATAGTAGTGTAATTTGCTCCCATCTCACTAACCCCTGACCTGACAGTAATTTTTTGTTAAATCAGAGAGACTTTAGTGAGAGATAGATAATTACTTATCCTAGCCACTTGCTTTGCATGGAAAACTAAAGTTTTTTTTGTAAATGCAGCTGTTTTATACGTTTTTTTTTCTTCTCTTTTCTGGAGAGGCATATATTGGAGTATGCTGACCTGTTTTCAACTTGGCATGTTGAGAGACTGAGAAGATTTAGATGGTTTTGTTGTATAGGCTGACAGAAAGATTGCAAGATACAACTGAAAATCCATTTCTTGGGCACGGCGTGGAATGGATATTCCAAACGTGTACCTACCTTAGCTTTGGCCTTGAATAAGCTTGAGAAACCCTTTTTTATTTTTATTTTCCTGTTTGTTTTCATCAAGAAGGGGTACTTTCCGGATGATGCATATAAATTTGGCAGTCCTTACAATTTGTTGTTTCTTGAGGGGGAGCCATACATTTATACTTAAAGATTCATATGCTGCATTGTGTTAATGCGGTTGAGGTGAAATGAAGGTGAAAACATTCCATCTGACTCATATCTTTTCCAATTTTTTCTGCCACACTGCTGTTCTGTCAATTTCGAATTGCGCTTGGGTTCCCTCCGAGTGAAAATCAGATTTATTTTTTTATTTTATTTTCATCGCCATTCATCAGAAAATGCACTACAAAAAATGGCAAGAAAATATAAAAGATATACCTAAAGACACAAACTTGGCTTTCGTGTTCTTCTTTACAAAAAGCTAATCTAGTTAACTGATTGGATCTTTGCACCGTAACTGAAGCTTCATAAAGATGTCCATTGAAACTTGAGAAGGATGTGCGTCATGTTTCATAACCTTCAGGCGCTCACCAACGAGGGCGGGGGATATTAGGACCTGACTTGGTTGCAATTTCCAAAATATCTTCTTTTTCTTCTTCTGGATTATCTCCAACTGTCTTTTGAAGGTTTGCCATAAAATGGCTAACGTCACGAAGTTTCTTAACAGGTTCGGATTCATCTCCATGCTTCATATCCTCGGTATCTCTTATATTTCCAGTCAAATCAGAACTCTCCGCTCTCCCTACCCTACTATTTCCACTACGACTGGATCCCTTGGCTGCACTATTTGATTCTCTTTCAGCCTAATTTGGCAGCCTTCGCAATGCTGGAGAATTCCTCAATGCCAGACCTGAAAAAAAATCAGTCGAATCAGCACATTCAGATCTTTCCACCTCATCCACACTCTTTATGCCTGATTCTCCATCATCATTATGTACTTCATCAGTTTGGGGATTTTCAAACCCACTAACTCCTCCATTGGTTTCATTTTCAAATTCAACCTCATCTGGAATCAAAGGCGGATCAGTCATGACTACATCCTTCTCGGCAGTTGTTGCTTCTCCAATATCTTTTGCAGGGGCAATTTATGGCAAATTTTCCATTCCTACATCTTTGATACACTGAGGTACTACAACAATAATATCTTCAGTTGAGTTATCTGGTTGCGAATTCAAAACAATCTCTTCGACAGCATTCATTTCCACATTTTCCATATCAGCTGGAAACGACCGCAAATCATTCATGACTACATCCTCACTAGAAGCTGGCAGAACAGGATTATCAACAACATTTTCAGTTCTGACTGATACAGAGATGGCAATTTGGTGATACTTTTGGGCAGCTTCGGATTTATCTCTTACTTCTTGTGAATCAATCGTAACCCGTCTACTTCTTCTTTATCTTTCCCAATGGCAATTACTGGCAAATTTTCCTTTATGTTGTCCGAAGAAGGTTCCACATTTTGCCCATTGGAAGTTTCTACATCACCCCCTTCTTCATTTTCTACTGCTATGCTCGTTACAAATTTTGGGGAATTTGTGTTTGTATATTCAGAAGCACAAGGAATTGCATTAACAACAGACTTTTGAGGTGTAGATTGAGAATCAAAAGGATTGTCAGGATTACACTTCAAAAACCCTAAATTTTTGTTAACAAGTGATTCCAAAGTTTTTTCTGCAATGTCTTCCACAGAATCTTCCTCACCATTTAACTCAACATACTTAAATTCTTTTGTGACTCAACCAAATTCTTATATGGTGATTCATTTAAACCTTCGTTATCCTCCGTTATCTTTGGCTCAATAAACCCTGACCCTAAATCCTCCTCTACATGTAAATTGCTTTTAGATTCACGAATCCCTTCAACATTAACCCTAGATTCCTCATTATCACATGGTTTTTCAACATTATCAACACAAACAGTCCCTACAATTTGAGAACTATTCACTTCAAATGATTTTCCTTGAGAAGAAACCATAAGAAAACTATCCTTACCTAAATCAACAGTTCCTTGAGACGCATCAAGAACCGCATCTGCACCTCAATAAACTTCATCACGATCATCATCAACATTATGTTCATCAAGTCCCCTTTCTATATGATACTCTTCAACAAAGGGTTATTTTCGTCTTTTCTTCTTTTATTCTTCCGATGAGGATTCGTCACTGCTAGACCCATCAGGTGGAGAACAAATCAAGATTCCAGTATTATCGACTGAAAATTCATCTGGATATGAAGAGGATTCTTCTTGGGTTAAAGGAGTAATTAAACCTTCTTGAGATTTGAAAGCAAGAAGTGACTGATCAAGTAGGTTTTCTTGAGAAGAAGAAATCCTGCACTTATAAATCATCGATGTGAATGGATCCTCCGTTCGAGGGCTTTCTTTTTCTTTTTTTCTTTTCTTGAGGTGGAAAATGGGAACTGGATGGGTTCGAAAGGATTTATATCTTTCAATTTTATTAATATTTTGAATTTTAATTGATCTAAAGTACTTTTCCCGCTCTTTCTCTGATTATCCCGCCTCATCTTGTTAGGGCAAGCCCCGTCGAATATGGTTGCATGTTTTGCTTCCCGCCTCTTTATTTCCTCTTCTTGTTAGGGCAAGGCATTGTGGATGTATGGTTACATGGCTTTAGCTACATTCAGGGGCAAGTATTATGGCACATCTCTTGACTATAACGTAGTTAAAATTTTTGGTTAGCTAATGAAGGGAAGAGATTTATGTTAAATTCTAGCTAAAAGATGGACGACAACTATTGAATTTCCGTTACAATAATTACAAAAAAATTATAGGTCTGGTTACGCCTATTCCTAATCCTAAATGGAATGTAACGACGCAAAGATCCATATGTAAACATAGTATCCATTTACATACGCTCGAATACCCCTTTCTCATAATGAAAATGTACATAACCCTATTTCGGTCTGGTCCGATATGGAATGAACTTATAATCATGGAATCAACTCCATCATCATATTATAAGTTCATAACTCGTCTGCGTATTAATATTTGTTTGACCTTTTTTTTGTTACATCTCTCTTACATTCGATCTTGGCCATCCATTATTCATAACGTCTCTATGTTCTCCACTGTCGGATCCCAACGACTACTTTTTAAAGAAAAAATGAGGAAAAAATATATATAAAAAAACTAGTTTTTCTACTCAAATCACTCCAAATCATCTTCTAAAAAAATTATGAGAAAACTCTTATTCTCAAACACAATTTGTCCCAAACAATTGAGTTTCTTTGATTTTTTTTTATCTCTCTACTACTCAAATTCTCTTCTCTTAATTGAATTCAATATGGTTAATAAGAATTTTGTTCAAAAATAAGAAATTGATCTTACGAGTGCTTTTGTTATTGTGGGTGCTGATAAAATTATTGGTTTTGCAAACATTCGCTCTAATTTAGAAACGTATCCATGAAATATTTGTCTCTCTTAACGGAAATATTTATGAAAGGGACTCGAATTCTTTAAAATATAAATGAAAGCAATCAAAAAAGATATGAGAGAAATACGTGTCGATTCTTAATGATAGATATTGGCAGTATAAATGCGACGCTTCACACGAAGATTTGGTAAGTACTACAATTGAATTAAGTTTTTTTTATTGGTGATACTAGTCCTTGCTATAATGTTTTAGACTCGAGAAGGTCGAGAGAAATTACAAAAGGCTATAGTGCAACCATTAAAGTATGATGCTTGTTATGAAATTTTAAGAGAAAATATTCCTGGGTTTGATTATCAACTCGATGTCGAGAAAGATAGTACCATATTTTCCAAGCATAAAGACTTTACACCATCCCAAGATGTGACCGAAGTACTACCTCGTGGAAAGATTCGTTGGAACTACAAGTATCTGCGAGGCCCTTAAGGAACAAAGCTGCTAAAAAAAAGCAAGGAGAAATAAAGATTGCGAGCAAGGTATTTTCTGGGACGAAAATGGTGGTAGGGGGAGTAATTCAAGCCAGATGGATGAATCAATTTTCGATAATCAAAGTGCATAAATATTTGAGTATTTTAGAGAATCACGATTAATAAAGGAAGCAAAAAATACATCAACAAGCACAGTTTTATGAGCTTTTGTCGTGTAACCAACAAAAGTTTCATCAATCGTAAGAAAAACAAGATATTACAATAATGGATATGGACCTTAGTAACCTACCCTAATAAGAGCAACAATATTATCGACAAAAGCAAAAGGATATTTTGAAGATGTTGCATATAATCAGCAGTGATGATTCAGAGGATGTTGAAGTAATCAAACTATATTGTTTTCCATCGAAAATGTAATTTAGTTTAGTTTTTTAATATACATTTTAGTTTTCACTTAATAGTGTTGTCTTTAAATTTAGTGAACTTCTGATGTGGTTGTTGTTTGAATCAATGGAAACTTTAATTTTCGAGTAATTATATTTGTCAGATGAAAATTTTAACCAGCGGCTCTATTTAACATCAACAACTAGATTTTAAAAAATTAAACTTCATAACAGGTATTTGTGTAAACTGTACAGATTTTATATATAGAGCCGTTATAAATTTTTCCTATATAAAGATTATATATTCTTTATATATAATTAATACTTGGATTGTGATGTAATGTGGTTTAATGTACTATTAGTTTTATAATTAGATTTGGATTGTGACATAATGTAGTTTACTATACTTTTAGTTTTCTATGATGTAATATGCTTTATTTACGAACAAAAAAAAGTGTTCACTAATTTAAAACAAAACTTATTATTTAAAAATTAAAATTACAACTGCTCATTCAATTTTTATGTGTTGTCAAAACACTATTTTTTATTAATGAGCTATTTTATGTCAACTCCTTCGCTAAGTAGTACGATGCCCTGCGTGAGTATCATGACGTGGTGGAATAACTATCAACACAAACAGGTTGAATCTGTTCATCCTCTTAATGATTTTGAAATGAGCTTCTTAACGGAAATTCGATACATTCCATATTTGTCATTCCTCTAGAGATATTGCTATAACTTCATCATCAGTTTCATCTTTCATGCAACATCAATTGACATTAGCGGTGAAAGTCGTAAATTCGTCAACTACTTTGCTTATTATTACATATCGACAGGAAAGATCAACTATATTACGGTTAATCGGGTTACCGATGCCAGTGTAAAAGTTTTTTATGAATACTCTTACAACAACTCATACTCATTGAACCAATTTGTAGTCGTTCTTGACCCCTAGTTGAATAGTATACTATCAAGTTTCGACAAAGAGATAAATTATTCTTTACGGTAAACTCTGCAGGATTAATAAAAGGTTAAGCCATCTTTCAGAAGTTTGATTAGGATATTATTGGTGTATAAGGTGTGGATTTGAAATAGGGATGAGTGAGTACATATAAGATCGTTGGGTACCAACAAATATATTTTTTGAACATTACGTCCAACGGCTATATCAATGGTTACATAAGGTTATATTTTATCCGTAAAAACCATATATTTCTACACGAAACGATATATTTTTTGAAAATAATCTACGGATACATTTATTTAAAAATTTTCAAACGTGTAATACTAAATATAACATCTATATATTTTTCTAAAAAAAACACAAAAAACTATATCATTTTTTCAAAACACAAATTACCCAAAGCATTCTCAACCAACACCGTCAATATGTATTCTAAAAGCGAAAGAAAATGAATATTATGTATGGAAGCAAAAGAGGTGTCTCCATTATGTTTCATGGATAACCATAGTCTAGTGCCAATGCCCTTGGATATATTCTAAGTTTCCACAAGTATGTTGTTTTGGCATCAAAATGGTCATTGAGTCATTTGCAATGTCAATAATCAAACTGTCGTGAAGAAACACAATTGCTAGACGATGCTGTGAAAGATAAAGAAGATGAAAATGTATAAAAATTGTGCAAAAACTTCAAACTTAAAGGAAAATTGAAGACGTTTTTGTATAACCACTATGGAGAAGAAGATCACCAAAACAAACATTGTCCAATCATAGTATGAAATGCTCAAAAATGATTGAATGTTTAATGCCTAATTGTAACCCTTATATGGAAATGCACATTTCTGAAGCAAAAAATACATATGGAAAATATTTATGGAAATGTCTTATATGTCATTCGGTGAAATGGACTGATTAAGTGTCGTTATTTTTTAGTTTAATCGAGAGATTGAATTTCATGAATATAATGTAGATAATTTTTAATAATTGATGTTGGTTCTTTATGCTACTGTCGTTATTTTATTAATTGCAAAAGAGAGTACACTGATTGAAATACAAGTAACAAAAGCAGGCTACGATACTTAATTAAACCCTAACTCACTTTCGTATGAACCACGGTTACACTTAGTATGTGCAACAAGCTTTTAAACCATTATGTGTCCTTAATGGACGAGTTGTGTCTCGTGAGGGTGTACAGAGAGATGTACCCACAAAATCTATCATTATCTGACTTAATCTTCATCAAAATTTCGGGTACATCTCTGGAAAGTTGTTTTTTAAAATTTAGTAACAATTACAAAATACAAATTGTCTTCCTTTAGATAAAAAATGACAGCATTTCTCCATCTCCTTCAACAACAAAGAATCAAAAATCACCTTAGTGTTCATTTGGAACAAACAAATACAACATATTTGTAGATAATTAAATAACTTAAAACTTACGATGGCTTCTACCAGCATGCGAGGGGATACTTCGATAAATAACTTTTTGCACCATTACACACTCTCTCACAACTATTTTAATTTTGCACACCCTTTTTGAACAACATGAATTGTTCTTTGGTTTGGATTCCCTAACATATCTACAAATTTTTACATCACTTGGTCCTAAAAGTTTGTTCCATTTACTAAAAGTCTTATGACATTAAACTATATGATAAAAATAATCGAAGAACTAATGATGAATTCATCTTTATTTGGAGTAAACTTAACCACCATAAATTTAAAAATAAAAGTTTATTAAGAAAATTAATTAGGGCAAGACATGAATTTAAAGTTGAGAAAATTAGATGTGTCTATTGTTGGCCGAGAAAAAATCTATTTATACAAAAAAATCAATTTATTGTTTTAACGGTAAGAAATATCTATTTTACAAAATAAAGGTGTCGCCCAATCCAACTTTTCAATTATATATATTTTTTTAAATCAACAAATATTATTTCTCAGTTTGTGTCATACATGGCTGAAAATACTTTTCACTTTTATGCCTTGATCCAACGTCGTAGAGTCTCTGCATGGGTGAAGGTCATCATAACTCAATTAAAACCCTATTAGCCGTTTCTTTTTTTCGTTACATCCCGTCTTCCCCGCTTACCAATTCTAAAACGTAAATCACAATTTAATCACTCCACCTAAGAAAATCACATAAGCAATAATCCCCGAATCAAATTTTCTACCATCAAAAGGGATATGGAATTATACCCAGAAGGATGAAGAATCTTTCCAATCGATCTATCATAACCCAGGTATCTTAGAATAGGGTTCTTATTAGTTCTTTCCCCCAATTTTTTTGTTTTCATTATCGATTTAGTTGTTCTCCTTAGAAACTCAATCAATTATCTTTTGATTTTGAATGTTTTTTTTCAAGATATTTGATTTAATTCTCCTTTTGGTTATTAGGGCTTCTGCGTTTTCGCAGCACACAATCAAGTTACCCTCCCCTAACTTCTCTACGTCTCTTTCGATATTGGATTTGTTTCGTAATCATGTGGTGCTTTGGTATTTTGGCTTATGTTGCACTAGAAGTTGATAATGATGTTTTTTTTCCCTCTGAAGTTGAGGTTTTTAATTCAGTTCCCATGTCTCATAAATGCGGACTTAAGTTTGTATTTGTTTCATATAAATCTTGATATTTTGGTGCTCACTTAATTTGGAGCCCTCTTTCTGTATAAGCATATTTGAATTCAATGTCATGCTCCTAGCCCAGATTTGTACTCTAATGTTGATTTTTATTGATCTATCTTATAATACACTCAGTGGACATCCTTCCAAGCTCATCTTAATGTTTGACCCAGTGATTTGGTAATGACGGCAGCTTATGCCCATGATTTGCCTCGATATGGTCTTGAAGTTGGTCTCACTGCTCTCACCGACGCAGGTATAATTCTGACTTAATTCATGGTATGATGTTCTGTTTTTTTGTTACATCAAGCTTTCTAATAACAACGCTCTTAAACCCCAGCTTACTGTACTGGCCTTCTCTTGGCTCGCCGTGTTTAAAAAAAACTTGAGATGGATGGAGAGTATGAATGCAATGTTGAGATATACCTTCTACTTTTAGGTTTTGTTGTAATGTAGATAAATTTTAGGCAGAAGAAAGACTGCGGTAAAGACAAACAGTTATGAAGCGTCCACCCATACAACAGAACCTGAATGTAGTAACATTAATGTTTGAGTGTAAAAAAGACATCATGTCTTTTCTTTTAGGTTTAGAATAAATTAGATTTAACTTAGTTTTGATTACCAAAAATTTAGTTGCAAAACAATAGTTTATGGATTATTCAGAATGAACAATTTAGTTATCATGCATAGCGTTTTTAGGGATTTTTTTTTTCATGTTTAGCTTAATTTTGGAGATGGGTTGATTGATTGATTAGTGGTTGAAACTCCACAGACGAGAAAGACAAATGTCAGTGGTACTTTGAATATGTTTAGACTTGCTAACAGAGTCGTAGCCAGGTTGGTGGTTTCTGCCTTTTCGTTGTAAATTATTCAGATACCAAATTTCTTTTTGACTAATAATGTAAGTCCAGCATAATAATGTAAGTCCAACATGAGTATGGACATAACCTAATTAAACTTTAGGGAAGACCATATTCAGGTTATAATTTGAACTCATACTTATAGTCCAGCAAATTAGAACATGCCCGTGTTCAAATTTTTAAATTTTATGATGAAAACTGATGTGAATAAGAACCGATAATTTCTCATACGACATTGTCCTACATTATAACTCCAATTTTTGTACTTTTAATTACATTAGAATTCCAACCCTTTGAGATGTTCCCCTACATAAACCTCAACCGAGGTTGTCATTTTCCCTGGTTTCTCCATTGCTTTCTTCCTCCTATTCTCTCAAGAACATCTATTAGGTCAGTACTGTCTGATTCTGTAATATGTCTACTCTACATAGACAGATTAATATGTCTGATTTTCCAAGTTAGAACACGGGATGAATAATTTGATTTGTGTTTTATTATTTATTGTTTTATCACTTTGATGTATCTTAGTTCATATTTGTTACTGAATCATTATGAATCATTTATGCAGACATATCAAAACTAAAGCTTTTGTATATACTAAAATGAGAAGCAAATGGGTTACAATTGTCGCTACCTAGGTTAACAGAGTTGTATATCTGTTCTAAAATAGTTGATAATATTTGATAATTCATTAATTTGATAATTTGATAATATTTGTTTGCTTAATGTATGAGAACTGTGGTACGATCGAGGGAATTTTGTAAAGAATAAATAGTCTGATGAATGCTATACAATGAAGAATTGAAGATCATATCTAATTTTTTGATAATTTTAGGGGAAATCCTAAGAATTTTGGCCTGATAAAACCAAGGTATTGTATCACTTATCGGGGTTTTTTGGAGACAAAAATAGGTGGTGACGCCTTTTATCTTTAGGGGTGTATTGACACAGTTTGGGTAGTTTATTTTTTATTTGTTTTGTTCTTTATCATAACAGTATCGGCAATTTTTTAATGAGCATCGTAATGACATTATGCAAACTTTTGATGTTATAGTCCAAATATTGGTTACTAAGATGCATCTTGAACTGTTATCAGGTTGTCCACATTGAGTTTGGTTTCCACTGGGGATATACACCACTACGCCGGGCACTTGTGAAGATTACACTTCCAACAAAAATGGTTTAGTCTTTATGCACTACTTATTACGTCTGCGTCAGGAGTACTTTTGATTAGCTGCATCAATACTAAACCAATTTTGGCTAGAAAATCTACAAATTTTTCACACCACCAACTTGCTACTCTTCTTGCACACTAATATGGTAGGCATATATCTTTCATTCCCCTGTGTTGTATGCTATATGTTGTGTTTGGATGCATATTCCAAGAAAAAATCTTGCGTTCCATAGATATGGAATGTCCAGTACAGTGTGGACCAACATGATCAAGACCATGACAACAATAGATTGGTAAGCTTGAGCAAAGCGAGCGGAGGAACGCATTTCAATTGCCAAAAATGGATTTCTGATTTATGGTTTTGTTCTAAATTTTTGGATGTATGGTTGCAGATTTTCGTTTGTAGAGGACATGCATACTGAGAAAAGAGCTAGCATCCATCTCAGGTAAATCATTTAAATATGTAATAAGATTAAATATGTGATTGTTGCGTTTGGCCTGTGATTGTTGTTTAGTGATGATAAGGGTGTAACAAGACTAAATATGTTCAGTAAATTCTTATTAGGAGTATTACATTTGGTCCGCATATTAATCTGTCTATGTAGAGTAAAATACGTATATTCTATATCTGTGTCCCACAATTCTCATTAAAACATAAGTCTGTAAGTTGCGCACCAAATGTTTGACAGCATATCCCAATGACCAATGTTTTTGCTAAATAATTGAATAACATTGACAATACTTCTACTATGTTTAATTTCTGATTAAAGATGGGAGTCTAGATTGTCGTTAAAATATCTCAGAATTTGCTCAATCTAGATGAGAGTCTCAAATGCATATTTATAGCTTGCGCAAGGTAAATAATCTCTACTTTATATGTAAGTCAGCACTTCCTGTCCTTTTTATGCTGGCAAAAATAGCCCCAATTTTGTATGAACATAAACTTTGCAATAGGAAATCCTTACTTGCTCGGGGTGTCTCATATTAAGCTGTGATATTACAGCACGCAGGCAAGGGATACAGTATGTTGGTGCTCTGATTGTAAATTTGTTTCTATTCTTAACCAAAATATCTCTCATGTGTTGGACCTTTTGATCCTCAATAATAAAATGACCATTTCTCAACTAATGGATGTCAAATGGGATCGCACTCACCAATTACATTTCTAACTATCCAGAGATGTCGTATCCTTATATTGTCACCTCTGAATGAATTACTCACATCACAGATGGCTAACCAATTGTGGCATGCAGGTACTCGATCGAATTATCGTCAGAGCCAGTGCAACTCGAATTTTGGATACCACCGGGTGGTCGAGAAACCTGTGCTGCGGTGCATTATTATAGGATATAATTTTCAATAGTTTTACTACAAAATTCCCCTACCCCACTGTTCGTGGTACACACAAAGATTAAACAGGTGCAGGTACTTTCTTCGTTTTGAGGTGACAGACCATACCAGTTGTACCATATTTGCTGCACTGGACAGTGAAGTCCAGTAGATTGTCTGCGCCACTTCCTCGGACGTAGTCATGATGGGAGAGGTACCAAACCATTTGTTTCTCTTTACTTAATTAGGCATACATAATTAGTCAAACAAATTCGACCGTGTGCACATTTAAGTTCTAAAGTACGTATAATTTTGCCTCATGTAATCCAATTTCATGTTTAAATGGCACCAGGAAGAGGGAAAATATAAGGTGGTTGCGGTTTTTGAAGAGACGTCTAAATGTTGAAATGGACTACCATATAATGCTTACCGCATAAGACAAGAAGAAGCAAACCACTCCCAGCTTCACGGTGACAAGGTTGCCTTACCCTATGGGAGCCCCAACTGCCCCTCCCTTGGATCCTGTACGCACAGCTGTCAAAGATCAATCTGACCGAGATATAGATCATGAAACACCCGCTCAAAAACCCGGTTAGCGCATAAGATATCCCCTTTCATTGTTGTTTTCAGTGATGAAGACTGAATGGCGGGACTTCGGGAGACTACAGTCGTGTCATCAACCATATGAATGACATTGATGGGTTATTAATTCCTCTTTTTTTTTTTTCTTTTCTTTCTTCTTTCTTCGTGGTGTTTTCGTTTCAGCAGTTTATGTTTGTAGGTTAGCAGTTGTAGTGTGGGCATGAAAAGACTAAAAACTATGTTGGGAATGTATGAACTTTCACGATCAACCAGCAGTAATCCTATGTCTGTTGTTCTCTTAACTTTGAAGTTCAGAATACTGTATTCCAACATCTACAAGTTTGGCATTTGATCAATCTTTTGCATTACATATTTTGAGGTTTAATATAGGTGAAAAACTTATTGATTCGATACCTGAAATCATTCCCATTACTGGACGTTATTGTTCCATGGTATATGGCCAGAAACACAAACCATAGTCAAAAGTCGAGTAAACATTTTCATGTAATTGAATAGTTGCTCTGTAAAAAATTGTTTTTGTTTTCGGTAATTGAAAATAGATGAGATATTGACTCCAAGACGAACATCATTCAGTTATGGTTTGGATGTAGGCACTCTGCTGTGTGGTCTGTATATTGCTTCAAAAAAAAAAGTATATTGTTTCAGATCGAGCTATTATAGGAGAATCAATAGATGTTGGAGTTATGCTTCAAAAATAAAAATAAAAAGATGTCGGAGTTTGTCATTGTGTTGTTAGTTCTCTGTTTAGTTTGAACTCCGATTTTAGTCATGGATATGAAATTGTGAGTAGAGTGTAACAGTTGAGATAAAAGCCAAAATGACCCCTTACAGATCATAAACTTTTTTTTATAGTTTTGAAAGAAGATCAAGGGTGAGCAACGGGTGGAATTCGTAGATTTGGTGCCATCCAAATCCAATCCATCAAAATATCAGATGTTAGATTTACATCAGTGTCAAATCTAGCACCTGCGGATTTGACTCCCATGGATGGATGAGATGCGGGTAAATCTACAGATTTCATGTTTTTTATTAGGAAAAATGAAAATAGTTAATATGTTTACAAAAAAAAACTAATTTAAACATTAGATTACTGAAATTTACAAAATATATATGCTAAAATTATAATAATATCATCATAACAATCAAAAATAAAATTTAAAGATTATATTGAGTATTGTTTGTTTATAAATTTAATTCATCGGTACAACTAGGTTAGAATGTAAACATTCAAAATTATATAGTACCTTCAAAATACACTTATATCCTTTTATATTTTATAAATTTTTTATTTACTCTTAAACATAACGGGTGTGAGTGTCCAATAAGTTATTATACTTACACATGTATCCACATCTATTATTTAATAAATTTTAAAAATATATATATATCGGCGGATTAGATGTCCAATTAATAAATTACGGATAAATTAGATCCGATTGACGGGTTTGGATTCATATGCTTTATTAAAGATGCGTCACGTAATACCACCATTGCAGCAGATTCATTAATATTTGATTTGCAAAACAGAATAAGCCCAGTCATTGCAATGGATTAGTGGACCGTTTATTACCAGTGTTTGACGTCTTTAAACATTTCAAAGAAGAGTGTATTATGGTAGACAACAGTATCGTTTGTAGATTTGAATAAGAATTGTAACTGAAATACACACTTTTATTCGGTAATTCTTTGTTAACCTACTTATATGTCATTGAACATGCTTTTCGAAACACATGCACTTCATAATTTAAAATTGTATTTATTACCCTGGACAAAATAAATTACATAATTTATATAAATCAAGTTTCTAGCGTACTCTACACAATATAGATTATAAATTATGGCAGCTAAAACTTTTAAGCACGGCATTGAGCGGCCCAAAGACAGAATTTAAGAATTTCGATTGGATATAGGATCTATTGGGAAGTCAGGCAGACAAGAATATTGTATACATCATTTTCTTATTTTTCTTATTTTTTTTACAGGTTAAGATATCGGTGCCTCTTAGAGCACCAGACTAATCTTTCGGCTGATATTACATCTTCTATACATCCATTCAACAAGATTTATATAGCGCAATATCTTAAGCAGTAAAAGTAGGCCCAATATCTAATAAAAATAAAAATAAATAACTTAAAAGACAAACATTGAGAAAGTTAAAAAATCACAATGTCCAGCGACAAGAGCACTCAACGAAACTCAAGTGAGCATCAAGCTTAAGTAAAATTTCTGGTGTTGGCCGCGGATATATTTTAGTCCAAGATCCTCAATATCAACCACTCGTGGCACCAAGAAGAAAATGGATGGTTAAAAAAAGTTGGAGTTATTAAGGACGGGCTAAGGCCTATGCTAGGAAAGACTAGTAATGCATATGCTAGGAAAGACTAGTAAAGCTGGCTCTAGACGATGCTGGTAAATAAATGGTGAAGCTGGTGCTAGATGACGCTAGCTGTATCAATTTCACGTTGACGCCATCTAGCACCAGCTTTACCATTTTCTAGCTTCGTCTAGAGCCAGCTTTGGTACTTTTTTCTAGCACCGGCCCTAGTCCATCTTTAATAATTTCAACTTTTCTTTAACTAACCATTTTTTTCTTGGTATCATGAGTGGTCTTGAAGATCTTGGACTAAAATATGCCCGTGACCGACATTAAAAATTTTACTTAAACATATCTGAGTTTTGTTGTAGTTTATGATGATTTAAGTATATCTCCCCTTTATGTTATTAAGAGTACATACTCTGGGAGGTTGCACCATTATCAATTTGAAGATACAATATTTGGAGTGTTCTCCTTGATATTTTGGACTTTCACGTTGCTTCCTTTCTTGAAGTATGTTTTCATAGTGTTGAGTGCAGACGATAAGGGTAAAGGTACGTGTAGATGTGATTCCAAATCTCTTTTACTCTATGTCGATCATTTTCAGATGATATTATTGTTGTGATCATTATAAGGTGGGACGTTTGCAGTATACACCCTCTTGAGCAGGCATGCAAAGTTCATTTTTCTCCATAGCATATAGAAACAAAATGAAAGACGTGACGAAACGCTTGCAAAAACAGTAGAATGAGATTGAAAGAAGTGACGAGACGTATACAAAAATTATAGAATAATATTGAAAGAAGTGATGAGACGTCTGCAAAAACTGTAAAATTAGATTGAAATAAGTGACGTGACGCCTTCAAAAATATGATGTAATATGATTTTTAATGTTGTTTTATTAATCAATTTAGAATATGTTATGATAGTACACTGAGGAAAAATACAAAAACTTAAGAAACCAACCTATCTTAATTGTAAACCCCAACTCACTTTCGTAAGAATCACGGTTACACTTAGCACGTGCAACAAGATTTTAATTCAGCAGGCGGCCTTAGTTGACGAGTTATCTCTCGTGAGGGTTTATAGAGGGATGTAGACTAAAATCTACTAAAATCTGTCTTAATCTTCATTAGAATCTATTGAAATAGGATTGTGTTTCAGTTCTGATAGTAAATCAGGGAACTTTGTCTTTAAAAATTGATAGCACTCATCAAATTCAAATTTTATGCCTTTTAGTTAAGAGTAATTCATTTGTATTAGTCTCTCATATAAGATTCAAATATTAACTTTAGTGTTTATTAGTTGGAAGATAAATAAATTAAAATATCAAAAAGTAAATGGATGAAGATGTACAAGTATTTCAGTTGTCATTGATTCAAGACACTTGGTGAAAATCCCGGTTTGGAGGGATATCGAATCCGTTACTCCTTCCTGGATCACAAGATACATATCATGTATGTTTTTATTGTAATCCAGCGAGTATTTCTATAATCTCTTTTATAATAGTGCCACACCCGGTTCTAAAAGGTATCACTTGTACAGGCTTCTTGCCTAACATCTGAACAAGAAGTTTGAGTGACCTAAGTTTTGATGATAAATAAATCTTATGCTGAATCATAACTAGCTATAGAACTTGAAGATATTTTTAGAATGGATTGAGTAGAGGAAGTTAATTTTTTACAGGAGATGGGGAGCATAATAGAAAGATTTTGGTGTTTATTGTTTGGTGCAGAAGAAGTGAATTTATAGGAACATTTTCAAAAGAGTCATTGATAAAGTAAAATTTTCAAAAAAATATATCTGTTGAGATCCAATGACTTGGAAGATGGAGTTGTTAATAGTACATCCACAGTCAAAGCTAAAGAAAGTGAAAAATAAGTCAAACTCTACACTCATTCAAACTTAAAGTTTCAACATTGAAGAGGTTAAAGCTCAACCACCATAATGAAAACTATATTTCTCTTAAGGTTGGTTCCATCTCAATCTCCATCTCCATCTTCATCTTCATTGGAATCGACGTATTCTTCCTCTACGTATCCATTTTCATAAACATGTTTACCTACATACTCGTAACCATCTAGAAATTAATATTGAGCTCCACCATCTTCAACATCGCCAGAAACTTGTCCATTATAATCAAATACAATATCTTCAGTTCGACTTCGTATACTGAGTCTGCATTATCAGATTTTCCATATAATGAAGCTTGATATACGTATTCCATACTTGAACCTTCAAAAATTGACGACTCTGCTGGTTGTGTTTGGCCTCCTCTACCATGACACATTTAATATGTGCAACAAGATCAATTCTTAATTGGAGGGACAATTAAGTATTTTTTAGACTTGAAATATAAACATGATGATCATCAATGTGCTTTGGAATCGGAAAAGGAACATTTGCAACCTATTCCTTAATATGACGTGCATGCTCAATAATCATGTGGTGCAAAATAAGACAACATTTCATTATTAAGTTCAAGTCATATTGTTACCAATACTTACATGGCGATCCGACAATTTTGAATTTCCATTTAAACACTTAAAAAAAACATGTTCAACATCGTTCTTTTTAGCCATTTGATACTTGTTGAATCTTACCAAGTCTGGAATCCAATTCTCGACTGAAAGATTGTACAATTATAGTCAACTTTGGATAAATACCATCGTTTTAAGAAATAATCCATGTTGTAGTGGTGGCCTTTGATGACATAATTATATAGAGGTAATATACCCTTGAGCATGTTATCAAAAACAGGTGAGTGTACCAACACATTCAAGTCTTTATTTGACCCAAGCATTCCAAAAAAATATGCCAAAACTATAAATCATATGATGCCACCGCCTCTAACACCATAGAACTGTATTTCTCTTTACCCTGTTATGTTCCTTGCCAAGCTATCGGAAAATTCTTCCATGGTCACTATATACAGTCAATATTACCCAGCATTCCAGTACATCCTCGTTCGGGATTTTCATATAGCAACCTCTTCACATCTTTAGGAGGTTGGCGCAAGTATCTTTCTCCAAAAGTCATGCATATTATGTTGCGTCGATAATAGTATGTCTTTATGGATCCCGTACGAGTGTAGTCGTTGCTACTATCACCAACTGTACTTTTGCACAAACACTTCATCACAACTACTCATTTCATATGTGGAGAATACCCCATAACACCATTTGCATCCGGACGTTAATGCCATACTTCATACACATCGAGTATTTTTCCTAACAATTTCACAAATAAATCTTCCTTCATACCTAAACGTTGTTTGAAATTCTCTTGAAGTATAACCAGCTCCCACAGTGAAATAATCATTCATCATTTTTCTATCATGACACACTCGGTCTCGGCTAAGTCGTTATCGTGTATGCACTTTCTTAGGCACCGGTTGACAAATAATACACCTACAAACATCTAATTCCAATTGTTGAATCAATAACACGGCTTTTTCTTCTTCATCACTTGAATTATCCAATTGATTTCATATGAATATCTCCCATAGACATGCATGAAACTCATATTGTACCTTTGCAACAAAAATTTTAGTTTAAATTTCTCAATACCATACATGAAATTTAATTCAATCAATATCCAACAGTAATAGAATAATAGTTCATAACCATTGCATTCAACATTAGTCACCAATACATTACAAAACAAGTAATAATCATGGAATTTTAACTACATCTATGTTATAATGTTGTTTTTGAGTTGATATACAATGTAACTAATCAACCTAGCTAATATCAAGAATTTCATGATTATCAAAACAAAATTTGTATAAAAAACCCTATTAGTAGATTGACTTACCTTTTGGTGATTTTGTGGATGGAATTCGAAAATGAAAGATGCAATAGAACCACCTATAAGTATATGACAAACCCTTTTAATTTCACGCAACAATTCATCTTAAAACACCTTCAAAATCAAAAGGGGAATTTTTTTATTCAGTTTATAAAGGATAAAAGAAGAAGAAGACAAGAGGAAGTGCCAAACTCGCACTTCTCCTGAAGGTGTAAACCTCTGAATCTTTACCTGGTCAAGGTCAATCCATTGACCTTGACTGAATTCCACTATTCCGATGGAAACTTAGTTTCCTTGTCTACGAGCCAAGCGAATTAGGGATGCCATAAGGGTTGGCTTTTGGTGGCCCTTGGCTTGGATATATTATAATCAAAGCCAAGCGAAATGACACAGCATAGTGGTTGCACTAACGCTAAGTTTTTTGGTATATTTGTTGGGAACGTAAATATTGTTGACACGTCAGTCTGGGGGAGTGACTAGTGCAGTGGGTTGAAAGGGAATCAAAACCTAGACGGGACATGATCTCTCGTATTTTTTTTTAATTATATTGAATACAAAAAGTGGGGCCAATACCTTATAAATATATATTTTATTAGATTTGGTAAACAAAAAGTGAAAAATTGAGAAATCAGATCTCGCTATAGTGTTTTTTTTTGGACGAGACATAATATCTTGCCAGAGTTTTTGCTTCTCTCTAGTGTTACCTTGTTGTGTGTCGTAAGTGCATAAATTAATTCACTTATCATCTACTTCGCTAATGTATAATATGATAGTAAATAGAGTTTGTTCCCACGAGGAGTGAGGTGTTTCAGTTGTTTAACGTCACAAAGAGGGGTTTTGTTTTAGGTCTTACGCAAAGTAAATAAGAAAACAATTAAAAGATTTGGTTGTAAGCAATGAAGAGAGATATGATCAAGGAATCCTTTTTCGTCACTAAGCAATCATTGAATTAGTATACTCATATATTCTTCATTCATCATAAATTATTACCAACCGTAGGATAAGAACTAGAGCAGTGCTATCCCCAAAAGTTCTTTGGTCACTGGCTATTGAAGCGCTCGAATACCAGATTCTATTTATCTAAACCACCTAGAAGTAGCGCACTCTAAGTGTAGTTTCGTCAAATGCTTTATATTTTATGACTTTATATGTTGATTCTAGTAGTTAGACTCTAAGCGCAAGGTCCACTTTCTAGTGTTGTTTCTACACTCAATAGCTCCACAAAATCCCTTTGCAAGGTCTCACATGTTCTACATGTGTAGGAGTTGTTCAACAATTACGGATATCCTAACCCTTACCAGCAATAGATCAATCAAGAAACTGATTTAGTTGGCCACCAGAACAATCAATTAATCAATCATGACATTCCTCATAGTAAAAGCAAACAATAATCATGTGAAAAATTTAAAATAAATTCACATATTAAATCAATCATGTTTAGAACTTGGAATTCATCCTCAATCAATTAGGTTTTTAGCTTCTCATAGCTAAAAAATATATAACAATTTAAATAAAAATAAAAATCGAAAGAAACGTCACAGCCAAACTCTTCTGCCTCCCTCCCAAGCCGTCTCTTTCTCTAAATTATTTCTCTATTTTTTTTTCTCTGTGTTTTTCGGTCAGCTGCACAAGCCTTTATATAGGCACGAACCAACTTTCTTCGCACGGCAAAATCTTTGCTTGATAAGGATTAAGAGTCGCTGAACAGAGTTTTCAGATTTCAAAACTAAGTAACCATGCTATGCTGTGATTTGGAGTAAGTTAATAAGATATGCACGGGTATTTATTGGCCCAAACTATAACCCCACTTGTTGCACGCTGGCTTCTTTAAGATTCACTTAATATATCAAATCTGATGCACAAAACTACACCGGAGTCCCACTTTTCTTCACGTGCTCGGACGTGTTCTGTCGTCCCAAAATCAGTTCCCTGTCCTTCTCAAATTCTTCCGCATCTCGAGTTCTTCTCTTCCACTATCTTCTCCATGATTTTATACCATGTTCCGTGTTTAAACTCCATTGTCAACAAACCATAATATTCATCTCAGTCTTCTAACAGTCCCATTCGAGCTCCTCTTAATCTCCTTCATCAACCAATAGCAGCAACCATAGCTCAAATCCCTCACTGCCATCAAAACTATTCCCACAGATTCAATCGAGTTCATCACCATTAGCTCTGTCTTCATCTTCACTGCCAGCAAAAACTCCGTCACTGCTGCTACTTTAGCTATCAACATCCTCACGTCTCTGCACCGACCCACTACTGCCATTCTCACTCGAGTTCTGCTTCCAGTCAAAAGCCATTGATCACCTAAGCAACCATTAACAGCGTCACTTCCACTTCTCTTCTCTTCTCTCGGGCATTAACTACTCACAGCAAAGCTCCACTCACAGGCTCGAGCTATCAACAACCATTAATCATCGAAACTGCTGGTCACCTTCCATCTTCACTAATAGCCACCATCTCGGTTTAAAACTATCTTCCGAGAACAAGCCATTTCCTATAATGATCCCGAGAACCCAATGACCTATTCAAAACCGAGAATCTCTTTAAACAATCATTAATCAGATCGACATGATTATGTTAGAATTAAAAATGGATTCTTATTTAAAATGATTTTTGTTACTTAATATATCTTAGTGGGATCAAGGGTCACTAGTCCAAACTTGGGGTGGAAAAATAGAGCCATCTATTTTCATTTTTTTGGGAATGAGAAACCTTTGGTTTGTCCCATATTGGGCAAACCAAGGAGGAAGTTTATCCTCTTTACCACAAACGTTCTATATAAGGAAAAAGAACTAGTGGATTAGATATGGACTTAGGAAATGGACTAGTGGGCAAATGCACACATGTGCGGTGCTTCGCACCGAATCACCGCGGGCCGCGGGCTTGCGGAGCTTGCGTGAGCCTTGGCGTGAGCCTTGGCGCGAGCCTTGGTGCGAGCCTTGGTGTGATTGGTGTGAGCCTTGGTGTGAGCATTGTCGTGTGCCTTGCAATCGCTGCAATTCATAACCTAGAAATACATCAAATGGATGTAAAAACTGCATTCCTAAATGGTGAATTAGATGAAGAAATTTATATGGACCAACCCGAAGGCTTTGTAGTGAAGGGTTATGAAAACAAAGTGTGTAGACTTAAAAAGTCTTGGCTTGAAACAAGCACCGAAACAATGGCATGAAAAATTTGATCATGTAATGTTCTCTAGTGGATTTAAAATAAATGAAGCTGACAAATGTGTGTACAATAAATCTATAAATGATGCCTGTGTGATTGTATGCTTGTATGTTGATGATATGCTTATACTAGGCACAACCTTAGAAATCATTAATTCCACTAAGAACATGTTGAGTGAGAACTTTGACATGAAAGACTTAGGTCCTGCTGATATAATCCTAGGGATGAAAATTAGAAAGGAGTCTAATGGATTCAGTCTTAGTCAATTTCATCATGTTGAATCAGTTCTTAAGAAATTTAACCAGTTTGATAGTAAACCTGCAAGTACTCCATTTGACCCTTCTTGTAAACTCAAGAAAAACAAGGGGATGGAGTCTCGCAACTTGAATATTCACGAGTCATAGGAAGTCTGATGTATTTAATGAACTGCACAAGACCAGACATTGCCTATGCTGCGAGTAGACTAAGTAGGTATACCTGTAATCCAGGTCATGAACATTGGGATGCACTTTTCAGAGTGTTGAGGTATCTTAAATACACTTTAAACTACCGTTTAAGTTATGAAAGACACCCTGCTGTTCTTGAAGGATACTGTGATGCAAACTGGATAGCAGACTCAGAGGAGTCTAAGTCTGCGAGTGGATACGTATTCACTCTAGGCTGTGGATCAGTGTCTTGGAAGAGTTCCAAACAGACCTGTATCGCTCGATCCACTATGGAATCCGAGTTTATTGCGTTAGATAAAGAAGGAGAGGAAGCCGCTTGGCTAAGATGTTTTTTAGAAGACATTCCTCTCTGGCATAGGCCTGTGCCAGCTATATCTATACATTGTGATAGTCAAGCTGCAATAGCTAATGCTAAAAACATCAACTATAACGGAAAATCTATTCATATTAGGAGAAGACACAATTCTCTAAAACAACTAATCTCAACTGGCGTTATTTCTGTTGACTTTGTGAGGTCTAAGGAGAATATCGCGGATCCTTTGACGAAAGGCTTGTCCAAGGAGATAGTTAGTAATGCATCGAGGGGGATGGGGCTTAAGCTCATAAATTAAAACTTGCCATGAAGGATACTCAACCTTGCTGACTGGAGATCCCAAGATCAAGGTTTTGAATGAGACAACTAATTTGTGGCGGGTAAAAATTAAACATTATCAGGGAATTATTTTCTATGTCCCTTCCCTATGGTGTAGACGTGATAGTGTGACTGCATGTGAGGATGACTTATAATAAAGTCTTAATGAGTTCTATAGTTTCAATTTAAGATTAAAATGGGGTGTAGCAGTTAACACTCTTGATAGAACTCACCTATCTGAATGAGGAAGTGGGTCGCTTCCTATGAGAATTGAGCTGATTCTCTAGAGCATTCTGAGAAACGGGATATGTCCAGGGCCAAAACGGACACAACGGCGTGAACTTAACAACACTCTTGAAAGATATCTCGCGTAAGGAGCTATTGATGAATTACACCAAACCATGGCAGTTCAAGACATCGCGTTCACTGACCATCAAGTAGTTCCGGTACTTCTCACTAAGCAGAGGTTCAATTCCTTATGGACACCTATTGCTTAAGAGGGATCAAGGGTCACTAGTCCAAACTTGGGGTGGAAAAATAGAGCTATCCATTTTCACTTCTTAGTGAATGAGAAATCTTTGGTTTGTCAGATGATTGGGGAAACCAAGGAGGAAGTTTATCCTCTTTACCACAAACGTTCTATATAAGGAAAGAAAACTAGTGGATTGGATATGGACTTAGGAAATGGACTAGTGGGCAAATGCACAATGTGCGGTGCTTCGCACCGAAGCACCACGGGCCGCGGGCTTGCGGAGCTTGCGTGTGCTTTTGCGTGAGCCTTGGTGCGAGCCTTGGTTTGACCTTGGTGTGACCCTTGGTGTGACCTTGGTGTGACCATTGGTGTGACCATTGGTGCGAGCCTTGGTGTGAGCCTTGGTGCGAGCCTTGGTGTGACCATTGGCGTGAGCCTTGGCGTGTGCTTGCGAGTGCCTGCAAGTGCCTGCGTGTGCCCATCAAAGATCCAACGGTTTTATATTTTAATTTTGTACATTAAGTATTTTACCGTCTTGAATTTATAAAATAAAATCAGGTTTAATAACAAAATCTTTTAATTAAATATCTCGAATTAAATATGTTTATTTAATTGATTTTTTACCGTTTGATAATTCAACAGTCTTCTTCTTCTTTAAAAGAAAAACAAAAGTCAGATTTTTACTTACCCCAGTCGCAGCCACTGACCTGACGACTTTTCCCTTTAATAGTTTATTTCTTCATTTTCTTCTACCGTTAAGTTCACAACGGGCCAACGAGTCTTGCTAACTGGGTTGGTATCATGTGGTTTTATCCTGGATTCAAATTTGTCATCTCTAAAGGTATATCAACATCTTTCTAAAGGTGTACCTGACAAATATTGAGTTAAGGGCAGTCTGTTGAACAAGCGACTCCATCTCTCTATGCTTGTGTGGTTGTCTGAACTGTGCGGTTTTTTTCTAACGATTAATCTCTTTCAAGTTTCTGTTTGGTTTGCTTACTGTTACAGGAATATTCTCCAACAGATTAATCATGGAAAGCTTCACCATCTTCACTTCCAATGGCAGCAAACTCATCGTCCATAGCTCCATAGTCATGGCAGCAACCATAGACCAACAACCATTATTCATCACTACTTTTAATAGCAGCAACTAAAACTCATCAATCTTGGTTTGAAACTAGGTTTCGATTATAACCCAAGTCTTCTTACATCTCATGTACCCCACTGGTCCATACTCGAACTCAACAAAAGACAATCACTACAACCACCTTTAAAGGTAGTCGTGATCAATCACCATCAGGTTTCTTCTTTGTCACTTCCTTCACTGTCAATATCTTCAACACTACAACGACTATCAACATCAATACTACCATATCTCACTTCTTCACCTTCAACTGATCACTGTCAATAACTCTCTGTTTCAACAGAGATTTCTCGAGGAAGAAGATGATGGGTACCGTATCAGAATGGATAGTCACATTAGTGACTTTCAAAAGTTGGCAGCCCTTAGAAAAATGGCTGGTGCCCATATAAACGTTTGAACCTCAGCTGACCCTTAGCGTATGACAGAGTGTTCAATAGTAGTTTCCCTTGAAATGACCATTTTGTCCTTAGTTCTTTTTGCTTATAACTTTTCCAGACGACATCGGAATGACCTCATTCTTTTGCCGTTGTCTTCGTTTCTTCACGCTATACGTGATGATGATAAGAAATCCTGGATTTGGATAAGTTATACTTGGTCTTTTGTCCTTCTTCACCTGTAGGATTTCTTTTATTGCACAATTAAGTGTCATTTCACTTCTTTTGGACGATTCCACCTAATAAAAGATTGATAAATAAAAACAAACGTAATATAAAATAATTCACAAGAAATCTAACAAATAAGTGCATGGAATTCACACTCTAAATGTGTAAAATATGCACTTATTAAATTCCCCCACACTTAGCTTTTGCTAGTCCTCGAGCAAACTATACATCCTAAACTAACCTAAAATACAACTCTATTTCGTTGAGGACACGACTACACTTAGCATGTATAACAATATTATAGACCCCTAGGTGTCCCTAGTATACAAGTTATAGTCTTGTGAGGGTTTAGAAGAGGTCTACCCACAAACCTACTTCAACTTCAAAGTCACAAGCATTCAAAGAGCTATGAGGACATAAAGTTTCTGCACACTAATAATAAGAAGTTAGAAATGCCAAAAAACATTATTTTCATGTTTAAATCTTGAGTTAGGAGAAAACCACCATATGAAAGAATCCATCCTCGATAAGCCATCGAATAAGCATTTTGCCTCGACTTCTGCCCCATCGATAGGATTTTATGATGTTGCACTCAAAAGACGCTTTTTATGGTTCTCATGTGTGCAGGAAGGAGTGAAGATATAAGTCTTGCACACGTTGAATGGTGGGAAGGAAAAAGAAAACCTTCCAAATCATATTTTTTTATCCCATAGAAACGTGGGACGAAAAGAACTTTTTTTTCCTGGAGATCTCTAAGAAAGGAAATCAACTACTATGTGAGGATGGGAATGCTTACTTACCTTCTCACCCGTTCTACAATCAACACCACTCTTACAACAAATAGAAACGTCTTCATTCTTCAATTATTGATGATGAACTCTTGAACTTCGTAGAACTTTGACAATTATAACTCTTTTCCTCAATTCCTTGTTGCTTGAAACTTCTTCATATATTTCTTTTCCCCCACGACCTTATTTAATGAATACAAAAAAATATACAGTAAAACAATATAAGACATTATTTATTTTTTATGATTGTTTTATGATTTTTTTTTTGAACTCAATTGAAATACAAACTAACAAATGAATATGTCAATGGGAGAAGGACTTTACCACTCGATTCTTCACAACTTGTATTGTCTCGGTATCATAAACTTCATAAAAATTCACATCGTTTGCTTTTCTTTGCTCTTCTACCCAGAATGAACGTAGGATGACACACACTCTAAAGGACAATTTTTAGACATGTACAAAGAATTGAAGGTATGGTGCCTTGCTTAATGTAACAATAGGTAGTCTCCACTAATGACTGATCAGCTTCTCTAATATTGTATTCTTTCTGCACCCAATTCACCACTAGCGGTTTAAGTTCCTTTTTGTCAGTTATTTCCTCTCAACAACTAAGAAACCCGAATATAGTTCTCGAATACTTATAAGTTCAGTTATTTTGGTAAGAACTCCATATGTAAACTTAGCTAGAAGTATACTAAGTGACTTTAAAATATCTAACAGTTGAGTATGTAAAAAAAGTTTAAAAATTTACCTACGAAAGTGAAAACTCTAAGTAAAGACTAAAAACTCTATTTGCTAAATACTCCCCCACACTTAAACTTTACACTGTCCTCAATGTAAATTGATTCCTCCAATGCAAAATCAAGATGGGAAATCCTTATATAATATGAATAACTAAGAAAAAATCAATAGATAAAGATAGAAATACAAAACTAATGGGTTTCCTCCCATTCAACGCTTGGTTTAAAATCGTCATCCCGACTCTCTATTAGCCCGTATTACTCCTCAGAGGGAGCAAATTCTGAAGTCCAATTACATCCACATTCTCCGTAGGAAAGTTTCCGTAATAAGGCTTCAATCTATGTTCGTTGACTTTGAAAATTATTCCCGTCGTGAGACTAGTAACCTCAACTACACCATAAGGAAAAACATTAGTAACAACAAATGGTCCATCGGGACCTTAACTTACCGAGAAATAGTTTAAGACGAGAATTAATAGAAGAACTTTTTATCCCACAACAAAATTCTTTCGAGAATTCATCTTGTCATGGAAAAGCTTTTTGTATATACGGAAACTCTCGTAAGCATCATTATGTATCTCCTTTAACCCGTTAATTTGTAGTTTCCTTTGTTTCCCCACTTCATCATACTCCATGTTGCACATCTTTACCTCCCATAAAACCTTATGTTCAAGTTCAACCGGGAGATGACAAGCTTTGCCATAAACCAATCGATATGGAGACATGCCAATCAGTGTCTTGTATGCCGTTCTATACGCTCATAATGCATCGTTGAGCCTCAAGATCCAATATTTCTGCGTAGCATTGACAATTTTCTCTAGAATAGACATAATATCACGATTTGAAATTTCAGCTTGCCCACTAGTTTGTGGGTGGTAAGGCGTACCAATCTTGTGTGTGACTTTGTATTTCTTGAGAAGAACATGGAAGGATTTCTAAAAGTGTGATCCTCCATCACCGATAACCACACATGGTGTGCCATGTTTAGTGAAAATATTTACCTTCACGAACTCACAAACAACTTGAGAATCATTAGTAGGGGTGACTTTAGCTTCCACCCATTTCAAAACATAATCCATAACAAGAAGTATATAAAATTTTCCAAACGAATTAACAAAAGGGCATATAAAATCAATTCCCCACACAATGCATATTTCTACAACAAGAATCAGATTCGACTTTAGCTCCACTGGTATTGCAATGTTAATGCACATTGGTTGTGAATCTAAACATGGAGATGTCAACTCTCGCAACTTCTTCTCCAGAGGTTAAGGACCACCATCTCTTCAAAAGGTGGATCTTGTAGTAAAATTCGAGGTTCTTGTAGTACTGTCCCCTTGCGAGTTTGAATTCTGCACCTTGGGTAATCCAAACGTTTGGGGGCCAGAGATCAAGTATCTTAAACCAAAAATAATCTAGAAAAGAAAGTTAAAAACTAAAAATAAACCTAAAAACAAAAATAAACGAAAATAAATAACAACTAAAACCGACTGCTCCCCGGCAGCGACACCAAAATTTGTTGCATGTCGTATGTCCACAAATTAATTCACTTATCTTCTACTTCACTAATGAATAATATAGTAGTAAATAGAGTTCGTTCCCACGAGGAGCGAGGTGTTTCAGTTGTTTAACGTCACAAGGGGGGGTGTTTTAGGTTTTAAGCAAAGTAAATAAGAAAACCATTAAAAGATTGGGTTGTAAGCAACAGAGAGATATGATCAAGGAATCCTTCTTCGTTACTAAGCAATCATGGAATTAGTATACTCATCTATTCTTTATTCATCACAAATTATTACCAACTGTAGGATAAAAACTAGAGCAGTGTTATCCCCAAAAGTCCTTTGTTCACTGGCTATCAGCGCTCGAATACCATATTCTATTTATCTAAACCACATAGAAGTAGCGCACTCTAAGTGTAATTTGGTAAAATGCTTTATATTTTATGACTTTATAGGTTGATTCTAGTAGTTAGACTCTTAGCACAAGGTCCACTTTCTAGTGTTGTTTCTACACGCAATAGCTTCACAGAATCCCTCTGCAAGGTCTCACATGTTCTACTTGTGTAGGAGTTATTCAACAATTACATATATCCTAACCCTTATTAGCAATAGAACAATCAAGAAATTGATTTAGTTAGCCACCTAGAACAATCAATTAATCAATCATGACATTCCTCATAGTAGAAACAAACAATAATCATGTAAAGGACTTAAGATAGATTCATATAGTAAATCAAATCATGTTTAGAACTTAAACTTCATCCTCAATCAATTAGGTTTTTAGCTACCATAGCTAAAAGGTATCTAATAATTTCATAAAAGAAAATAAAAAAACAAAACTAAATTGCAAACCGAAAGAAACGTCGTAGCCAAACTCTTCTTCTGCCTCTCTCCCAAGTCGTCTCTTTCCCCAAATCATTTCTCTTTTTTTTCTTCTGCCTCCCTCCCAAGTCGTCTCTTTCTCCAAATCATTTTTTTTTTCTCTATGTTGCTGCACAAGCCTTTATATACGCACAAACCAACTTTCTTCACACGAAAAATCTTTGCTTGATAAAGATTAAGAGTCGGTGAACAGTTTTTAGATTTGAAAACTAAATAACCATGTTATTTTGTGATTCAGAGTAAGTTAATAAGATATGCACGGGTTTTTATTAGCCCAAACTATAACCAGTCCCACTTTTTGCACGCTGGCTTTTTTAAGATTCAGTTGATATATCAAATTTGATACATAAAACCACATCGGAATCCCGCTATTCTTCACGTGCTCGGACGTGTTCTGTTATCCCAAAATCAGATTCCGATTATTTCTAGACAAGGTAACTAGTTCCCTGTTCTTCCCAAATTCTTCTATATCTCGAGTTATTCTCTGCCACTATCTTCTCCATGATTTTATACCGTGTTCCCTGTTTAAACTCCATTGTCAACAACCCATAATATTCATCTCAGTCTTCTAACAGTCCCATTCGAGCTCCTCTTAATCTCCTTCATCAACCAATAGCAGCAACCATAGCTCAAATCCTTCACTGCCATCAAAACTATTCCCAGAGATTCAATCGAGTTCATCAACATTAGCTCTGTTTTCATCTTCACTGCCAGCAAAAACTCCGTCACTGATGCTACTCGAGCCATCAACTTCCTCACGTCTCTGCACCGAGCCACCACTGCCATTCTCACTCGAGTTCTTCTTCAAGTCAAAAGCCATTGACCACCTAAGCAAACATTAATATCGTCATTTCCACTTCTCCTCTCTTCTCTCGAGCATTAACTACTCACGACAAAGCTCCACTCACAGGCTCGAGCTATCGACAACCATTAATCATCGAAACTGCTGGTCACCTTCCATCTCCACCAATAGCCACCATCTCGGTTTAAAACTATCTTCCGATAACAACCCATATCCTATAATGATCCCGAGAACCCAATGACCTACTCAAAACCGAGAATCTGTTCAAACAATCATTTATCAGATCGACATGATTAATCAGGGAAAACTTCACCATCTTCGCTGCCAATGGCAGCAAACTAATCGTTCGTAGCTCCATAGTCATGGTTGTAAGAATATTCCATATGGAAATATTCCCTGGAACCCATGTAATAATCTTGGCTAATCTAGATTATTGTTATACTGGTTTTTTTTACGAGGGATTATTTCTTAATATATCTCTTCTTTGATGGACAGTCGAGATCTAAAATTTAATATTAAAACCCTATAAATTTGGTCCTATCTCTACCTATAAAATAAATACAGTACTTATCAATATTGTGTTTAAGAAATCACAGACTCATTACGGCTAAGGTCAAGAGAGAGAAACCAAGACCTTCACAAGATATTACTAATATTACAGGTTGATCGATGACGGACTACGGATTAGCGCTATAAGGTATTTCTTATGAACTTTACTTGCATATTATTGTGTGATTATCATGAAGTTCACGATCCTACGATAACGTATCCATAAAATTAAAACTTATAGTTAGCATCTAGAGCTTTCATTTGTAACTCATGATCATCCATTAGCGATACGCAATATTTGTGTTTTTTTTTCTCTAGTTTTTGATTGTGTGTTCAAATTTCACGCGACATTTTATACATCTCACTTTCGTACCAACAACAGATCATGATACACAATGTGAAATTTGAATTCCCTTTTAAAATTCAGGCTTCCGAATTTCTCATTGAGAATACACTAAAGTTTTCGGCTGCTTAATAATGTTTAGGGTTTGTCTTTTAATTTGGAAATGGATTTTAGAACTTTAATAGATGGGTTATAATTATTGTTGGGCCTGTGATTGAAACATATTTTAATGGGTCATAAAAATTTTAAACTATAATGGACCTCATATTTTTAAAATACTACCTCCATTTTAAGAAAAGAGTTATTATCATTTTTTTAAATTAACTTATTTTTAGGTTAAAATAAAAAACTAATAGTAACATTTTTCTAGAAAAAAATATAACATTTTCGAATTGGGGTTTAAAAGGAATTGGTGGCGTCCTAATAATATGAAATGTTTGTTCTTAACCTAGACTTTCTGATTTTGAGACATTGTTCATTTATAAGTCGAACGGATCAACACGTTTGGCCATGACTGGGTAGTTATTCTTGATCACTAATTTTTTCCTTGACTTTGATTCTGTGACGGGATTTGTTTTGAAATGCTACGGTCCAAACTAGTACTGGTCAACCATAATAAATTGGATTAAAATTATTGTTAGTGAAATTATAAACAGAACCAATTTATTATTGAAACCGATTTCCTTGATGGTGCTTTAAGAAATTATGAAGTTTTTGTTTTCTTATCTAAAGAAATGTGATCCTACTACTATGCTTCCGTTTTATTGAAATTATTAACATATAATCTGAAACAATTTTTATCGAATATATTATAAATTTTAAGATTGAAACCATTTTATATTTTGACACTACTAAATTTGTATGTGCATTACGATATGGTTTATGTGTATGTGCATTATAATATAATTTGTCTTATAATGTTGAATTTTTTTTATATGTATGAGATTATTGTGTTTAAAATTATTACGTCGAGACTCTTTAGCTATCACCACAGTGATACTAGAGTGTTTTATCCAAGCAATAATCATAATATTATCGTAAGCACGAATTCACCAAACCGCAAAGGTAAGGTTTAGCGATTATCGGATTTTTATGATAATGGCATTATTGTTAAGTTGTTTGGCAATCACCACACTGATTTTAAATAAATTTTCAGCCATAATCATTATATTGTCAAGTGCTTGTACAATTGTTTTACTTAAATATATTAGAACAACAATTTCCTACAGGCGATTCCAGTTCATATGTTTAAGAGAACAATGAAGGGTATGATATTTGATCATACATTATGGATCTGGATCGTTTTGATTCTTAAGGAGTGTCTTGTGTCATTATCTTTATTTTCTACCTTGAGTGTCAATTTTGACTGTAATTTCTAGACGTAAAGTAAAGATCATAGTTAAATAAATGATACATGATTTTCTGTAATTTCTTAAAATGCATAAGCGATTTATTTAAATAAACTCATTACTGAGTTGAGTAACCCATTACGGATTTTCTGTTGTTTATGTATTGTCAAATTAGTTGTTTTATGTCTAAAACCTAAGGAAATTTAACTTCATATTATTTGGATTAATTTCCTATTTGTGAAAATGATGTTCATAGACTATTTTTAACACCCTTCATCTTTATCTTCACAGTAACCCTTATTTATCGTGATCCTTAAATCAATATCAAATTTAAGTTAGCAATGCATTAAAGAGTTTTCTTCAGCGAATCTTTATTATTAGATCATTATTGCATACTGATTGAGTTTGGGTTACGAAAAGTTCATCACGCTTGAACATTTTTCAATTAAGGGGTGTTGATGTTTTTCAGAATTTATATATATGACATATTTTTTGAATAAATATTTGTGATTAATGTTTTAGGGTTACTCATAATAGTTTATAATCGACTAAATGATCAGATCAAGTATGTTCATATCATTGAGTGGGACTGTGCAATATCACAAGAAAGATTAGTGTGGTATGTGAAATTTTACATATTTGCTGCATTGTTTAGTTATCACCACAGTGATACTGAAATCCTATGTTGTAAATGTTGTACATATTTTTGAGTCTTCTTAGTTTGATTTAACGATTAGAACAACGCTGCTCACAAGTAGTTTTTTGCTTCACACGTTTAAATAAACATTAAGATATTTATATGTTTCATATGCATGTGGAATAATATCAACCCACAAGTGACTCAAATTCACAGTGTATTAGGATGAAAAATAGAATCATATAAGTTTGTTAATACATTTTAGACGAGTATTAAATAGACATAATGTTGTATTATGAGAATGTAAAATATCCACATAATTTTTTAATGTCTTACTGTGATCCTTAATTAGATTTTACCTACAGGAGAAGCTTATTGAAGGTATGAAACTATTGTAATTTTAATTTTTATGTATCATTATATGACATACCATCTTTTGTTCTTAAATTAATAATTATGATTATTTAGTAGACTTTTTATGGTCTAAATTTTGGAGGATTGTTTTATAACCTGATGATTTTTCACGTTACTATGTACATCTATCAATTGCATTATGAATCTTAATTTTTGGATGTTTCTCGAATATTCAGTATTGAAATTGAGAGGCGATTATAGAGAAAAGTGAAAATCATAAAGTCAAACAAAGTTGGTGAAGATTGTGAATGATATGACGAAACATAAAAATATCTTGTGTTTACTTTTTCCCATTCCATGAGGGATTGTAGAGATTCAAGGGGCCGCACCGAAGCCAAGTTTTATAGCGAGGTTAACATCAGGTAGTATGAAATGAGAACGGAGAGGATCAAACAAAAGAAGAAGCATTTGAAAGAAGACAAAAACAAAGAAGTGCGAAAAACTTATCTCGTCGAATCTTAGAAAAGAAAAGGTCTTCCATCGAAGGATCAGGCTATCCGAGGCTACCTCAGCATAACAAATAAAGGGACCCCCAGAGAGCCTTTTTTGAATTTTTCTGCGGCAGAACCAATGAGGGAAGTAAATGTGGGTACGCAGAAACTCCAAAAATGATCAAGATTAGGACGCAGTTGGGAGAAGAAGAAAAAAAGAAGTTGGAACAATTGCTCGTCGAGTACAAGGATGTATTTGTGTGTAAAATGGAAGATATGCCAGGAATAGACCTAGAGGTAGCGTGTCATCGACTGGACATTGATCCAACAACCAAACCATTCAAGAAGAGGATTCGGAAGATAAAACAGTTTACCACGAGGCAATAGAGAGTTTCAATTGGAGTTAAAGTATTAACAACTTTTTTTTATTTGAATTTTTTCCACATTTTTGATGATTGCACCCAACAATAGACCATATGATATTATATATGTGCACCATATAAATCTTATTGATCCTAATCTCCTATTTGATAAGAAATTTTTCCAAATTACCTTAATGAAGACCTAATCTCCTATCTGATAAGAAATTTATCAAATTATCTTAGAAAAGACGAAGGCGGGTGCTAATGAACTTACTCCTTGTGACTCTATTTGGCACAAGACGAGGACTTTGTAAAGGGATTTAAATTTAAACAATTCATGGTCCATAATAGCAGTTGTGTTTTCCAAATTGGGAGGCATTTTTTTTGTATGACAAGTGAAGCAGCAACTACTCCGAAAATTATATGGGTTTCATTTCATAAGAGAGTATCCAAATTTTAATCGTTGGCTTGCCATGCCTATCATGGCTCCCTTCTCATTTATCCTGGCTTGGGACAAGCTATGCAGAAAAGAATACATGTGCGAAGTTAGCAAGATAGCCTCAGATCTAAGAATAAGCTTGAACTTTGTAGTTGTAGAATTTCCTACAACCATATCCCAAGATCCTAATCTATTACACATTCAAGCAAGATGAAGATGAGTAGCACACATAAGATTTACTTGGTTTAATGTTAAAACCTATGTCCACGGGAGGGTTTCACTATTATTAGGTGAAGATTACAAACTCATATTTTCACTTACAAACTTAATGTTTCTCTCATCCTCTCTCTCTCTAGTAATGTTCAGGAAATCAACCCTTGTTCAGTGGGTTTGTACCCTTTTTATAGACATTATTACAAGTAGTGGGTTACAACTCATTTGGCTCGCTAGCCTTCTGAAGTTACGTTTTGCTTGGAACTTTCTTATGTTCTCTTCCTTGGATAATGCTACGAAGTAGTGATGATCGAACTCGCCGAAGATGTTGCTTTCATATTGTTACTGGGAAAATACCCTTCATCCACCTGTGACCTGTCCAATCAACCTGAGTCTTTCGCTGATATGACCATTTTGAATTTTATTAAATGCTCAACTATCCTTAAAGATCCTGACCGTCGATTGCTTCATATAACTTCCACGTGTCATCATCCAGGGCGAATGTCAGCTATCTTGATTTGAATTAAAGTGACTCTTGAACTTCTTTCTACTGCTTCTCTTCTATCTTATTATCTTGCTACCGAGCTTTAGGATATTTCCACGTGGCGATGATATTTTCTACCCTTATATTTTGCCTCTTTTCTTGTCCTTCGAACAAGGGTAGGATGGCAAAGAAATCTTTATCACGCTCCCAATCGTCGCCATGTCTCCTTAATTCTTGCAGGTAACTGACACGTCCTCAATAACCTCTCTTAATGACTTACTAACTACCTCAGCCTATTGGGTTTCCCTTTTGTAGGTATAAAACATTTCCTCAAAAATTCTTAAGTCACTAACTTCTCCGCCCCCAAACATATATTCTATCTCTTCTCTGTTCAGTTTCCTTTAACTATTCTTTTGCAACTATCTTTACTTCTTAACTACAATCAGAGAATTTTTCTCCTTCAAACACTTCGATTCTTCTAAGGTAAGTTACTTTTGTGTTTATCATCTTTAATGCTTGTTTCTAAATTCTTCATCCTGATGCTTTTCTGTTAACTTTGATTTTGATTTTATTTATCTAATTTCTCTTTTCCACCGCCTGATTTGACATGGGTTTTTCTCATTTTGTATTTTCCTCAGCAAAGATGTCTACTAGAAGATTTTCTTCCGATGCAACCTTTCTTGATATCAGTAATGACATTAAATCACGAGGTTTCAAGCTTATCCTCTCATCTAGTTCTTCCTCCACTGTTACTCTTGATCTTGATTGGATAAATGATTAGTCTTGGAGTACAAATCGAGTGATTATCACTCTGAATCAACTTCGGGACGACCTTCCAATTCCTCTATATAATCTTGAGAATCTTTTGTTCTACGAGGTACTGACTCGTTTGAATCCCTAACGAGGTATCTTTCAACCGAGTGGTAATATATTGCTATTCGGTTGCTAAGAGAATGGTTCGAGCGATCACACGGCCGAACCGGGTACTCAGAGTCTTCTAACTTTGACCCTAATATTTTTACCGCTGATTTTTTCCTTGAAATTACACATTCAATCTTGCTACTTGCCGGAATAATAAAAAATGGGGAGTTAGGTTCAACTACAAGTGTATCCTCGACTCGAGCAAGTTGTTGTCCTTAGATCTCGGCCACCCCAACCAAAGTACCAACGAAGGTTATCGTCATTCATAATGATGAATATTGGTTTAAATTTCCCCTCATTATTGAAGGTCCTTGGGTATTTAGCTGGTCCCACTTCGACATTGTTCGCCCTGGTCCCAAACCTCAGCACAAACATCTGTGTCCCTATCTTTCCTGGAGAATTGATGATGCGAAGGTATATTTTTTCTTTTGCGCTCATTTTTCTTTTGTGATTCATCTGTTCTGATGGTTTTACTTTTTGTTTAGACTCTGTAAGAAGAGATTGGAAAGTCTTCCTGAAGTGGCAAGCGACCTTCGGCAGAACGTCCTTCAGAAGCGCCAACTATTAAGAAGGTAAAGAACATTCTTTGATGCTTTATCTTGTATAGTTTCCCATGTGTATATGTTCCTTAGCTGAAATAGGAGTTTGTGTTGATGTAGGATACTAAAAGGGTTCGGTGAAGCATCCTTACCGCTCTTACTCTTCAAGCGATCGATGTACCTTCTAAAGGTGCATCAACTATAGTCCCTTCCAATCCTGTGAGTTCTACCAAACCTTCTTCTACGAGTTCTTCGCTGGTGGGAAAAGGTCCTACTTCTGAGGTGTCGTCCTTTCAGGAAGGAAATCCTATGGTGGTTCCTTCTGAAGTTTTTTCAACCAAGAAGAATTTTTGCTCTTCGTCCTTTTCCACCTTTGGGGGATATGCACTTGTACAAAAGGAACCGTCAGCAAGCAGTGCTGGAACTGGCCAAGGTCAACGAAGAAAAATAGCGAGCAACAGAAAAGGAGATTCTAGAGCTAAAGGATACACTCGCTCATAAAGTGGAAGCGGGGAATAAGTTTGAAGTCTCCCGGATGAATTACAAGAGTAAGTTGTCTTTCCCTCTAACTGTCTGTCCGAACCTTTATTGCTTAAACTTAGGCTTGGTACTTAGGTTTATCCACCTTCAAGCTAAAGAGCAAGAATCGGAAGGAATACTCGCCAATTGCGGTAAAATGAAGAATTTTCATTGAGAATTTTCCATCTGAACAATGAATTAGACCGTGTAGATGAATTGAATGAGCATCTCCATATTGAAAGTGCTAAAGTTCGTAACCGCAATAGTTTGCTCCAATTTTTTTTTCAAAATCTCCGACAAGAGATTATTCAATAGAGGAAACCGTGTCGGATGTTTCCGAGGAGAGAGCAAAACCTCTTCGTGAAAGGACCAAGAATGCCACTACTACTGAAGCCTTTTGCAACAAATTTCGCCAAACTGAGAAGGATAATGAATATTTAACGGAAGTGGTTGGAAAGCTGTGACAAGGTAATTGATCGTATGAAAGGCAAAACTGGTGGCAATTTTGAAGATATGATGGATCAATTAGAGAAGTCTCGGGTAGAGATTGGTATCTGGGAGCGCAAGTAAGAATATTTAAAGCAGACCCTTAAACAATCCATTGCCCTTGCAGAAGGTTATCAACAAGGGATTTATTATTTCGTAGCTGAATTTTATTTCGTGACTGATGCATTAGTATTTGTTATCAATAATTTTATCCGATTCTTTGCAGAGAAAGAGACTGAACTTCACAGACATATGAATCATATATGTGGTATTTCCCCTCTATTTTCTTGATCACCATCTTAGAATCACTTGTCAGTCGAAATTCGTCCAATCCTAGCTCAATAGATAACCTCAGAGCATGAATCACCGTTTCTTACTCATTTTTCGTTGTTGGTTGCTAGAAACTCTAGCCTAAATGTATGGATTACTCTCATTCCCTTCGACGAAGTAAAAACGATTCCAATGCCTTGTCCCTCACCGTTCGTCGAACCATCCACGATAACCTCCCACCTTCTTTGATGATTTTCTTTGAGTATATCATTTGGGTCTGTTGGCTCTTCTTCCATGGCTATCCCAACCTCTTCTTCTTCGTCATGTGAATTTAGCTAAGAAATCAGTGAGGACCTGTGAGCGTTGGGTTGTCCGAATTCCATATTCTACTCCAAACTGTTCTATCTGTGAATTTCATCGAGATACTCTTTCGGCTCGTTGGGTTCCTTTTAACACAGATTCAATAGGGGTTTTGGTTAGAACCTTGATGGTGTGATCTTGGAAGCACGTTCGCAGCTTTTGGGTTGCATATACTAGTGCCAAAATCAATTATTCAATTTATGTATAATTTCTCTCCACCGAACCAAGGGTTTTGCTGATGAAGTATATGGGTTTTCTGACCCTTCTACCGTTCTAACCAAAACTGCGCTAATTGCATTAGATGTGGATGCTAGGTGAAGTGTGGATCGTTCCCCATGTTTTGGTCGTTGTATGTTGATAGATTCACTAGGTATTATTTGATGCTTTGAAGAGCCTTCTCACACTCGCCTGTCCATGTAAACTTCTCCCCGTTCTTCAAAGTGTTGAAGAATGGCTTGTATTTATCAGATGACCTGGAAATAAATCTATCCAGGGCATCCAATTGTCCATTAAGCTTTTGCACATCCTTAACCGACGCTGGCGAGGGCAAGTCCCGTATGGCTTTAACCTTCGCTGGATCTACTCTAATTTCCTGCAAAATAGGGAAAAATTTGACGAAGAACCACACAACCGTATGAAAAAAAAAATGATTAGGAGAACCACTAATCAATAACTGGATCTATGTAATCTTTAAAAGCAGCCGACTGATCGAAAACTGGATTCACATAATCATTAAAAGAAACCGACAGAACGTACCAGAACCATCGATAGATAAATAAAATTTTCTTAAAATGGCAAAATTAAAGAAGTGTGTCGCCGCCATCTTAACAAAATATTATAGCTTCAAACACTGGGTTAAAGTTTAGGATTTGACAAAATAAAGATGGATGTAGATTTAAAATAAAAACATAATACTACAATAGAAGGAAGATCTGGCGGACGATAACATTGAAGGCTACCATCACCGACGAAGTGGGTTACTGGTCGGGATCAAACCTGCTGGTACCAAGTTGAAACTAGAAAATAAAATAATATTTATTACTTGAATCAGATTGTTTACATTGAGAACCCATAGGGTATATGTAGTGATACCATAAATTGATATTCAAGAAATAAATACTTGTAAATCAATTTATTCTAAATATATCAAACACTAAATATTTTCCTAACACTAATACTTTCCATATAATGTACTGTGACTAATCCTATACTCTAACAACTCCTTTGGAATGGAATTGATCTGAAAATAATGAGCTCCTCAATTCTCCGTATCAGCAACATGATATATAGAAAAACTTTGGAAAACCAAGTGAGTTACGTGTTCGACACGCTGTCAATTAAGGCATTAGCGCCCAGCTACACGTAAGAGTGATGTTATATCCCAACAAGAAAGATACCTCCAGGATGAAATACCCTACTACACCTACTATCCCTCGTAGTAGATGTTCAACTTGAGCTTGACAACTCATATAAAATACTCAAGGAAAATATCGAAAGCTTGAGAAAGATAATAAAAACTATAGTTCTTTTGGTCTCTAAAAATATAGTAACAATATTTTTCCTTGAATATGTATATAGGTTGAGAAACACTTGTTTATATAATCTTTTAGTACAGCTTAAGAAGTGGGAGCTCCCCGATGTGGGACTAATAAGTGTGTGCAGTCTTTTAAAAAAACTTAAGAAGTGGGAACTCCCCGTTGTGAGACTAATAAGTTTTTTCATTCATAAAAGAAAACAAGAAATTATTTATTTTTTTAAAAGCTTTAAAATTTATTTATTTTATTTTTTGTTTTCCAACAATCCCCAACATGAATGAAAAACCTTTACACATAAGGAAAAGCTCAATATTATTCTCTCTTAAACCGTTTTGTGCAAGATGAAATAGCTGTTGAATCAAATAAATACTGGTTCAGTAGACGATGTCAGGTGTTGATGGAACTTTTTTGTTAATACATGTTGATGTATCCTCAAAAAGCTTAGGTTTGAGGTACTATTTCGTTGTTTTCCCCTTCAACCTATTCTTTTTAGGAGATTTGTTTGTGTTGTTTTTCTTTGGTAGTGATTTTTTCCCCTAAGCTTTTATGATTATTGATTTGTTTTTGTTTAATTTCATCTTTGATTATTCCTTGATTGCTTCTATGAATAACTAATCTTTTTTTAGCAGCACTTGTGTTGATCAAAAGCCGTGAGTAACCAATTGTGGTTCTTTGGAAACAATATGTTTCTAAATCTTATAGCAGTTTTGCTTCCTCCAGCAGTAGTGTTATTAATCATTTTCGTGATGGCTTTAGATTGTATGTTGATATTTTTTCTCATGATATCAATCCTAGAAAGTTGATTCTGAAACTTTAACCAGGTCTCTGATTCATCAATATATGTCCCGGTATTTATTAATGATGATTCCAATCATTCCCACCTTGACCGAATTAAAAAATGATAATAGTCTGTCCCATGATTATGTCGGAATCTAATCCCTAAAAATATATTCTTGAGCTACAATAGTCTTCTTTTAAGGCAAAAATATATATCATATGGAGCTATTCAGACTACAAATAAAGAGAGACTAAAATTATGGGACACAACTTGTATGTCTTCAAGTTAAGTACCAAAAAAGATTAGGAGGAGATTTTTAAAACGTTTCTATGGATAATAGAAGATTGATTGTTAGCTATGAAAACAAATGATGGAAAAGTTTCACCAACTAAAGTAAATTACACAAAGCAATAATCTGTATAGCTCAAATAGATACAGAACTTACTAAATCTCTTAAATGTGGAACTTGGTGCAGAACTGCAACATAAGAATCTGTTGGAGAAAATGAGTATTTAACTAAATATTTTTGGTCTTGGTGTGGTTTGATCTTAGGACCTAAGGGTTTTATAGATGCTCACTCATTTCCTTGAATGAATGAAACTCTTTAGTTTAGTCCCACATTAGGTATTATAGAGAAGGATTTCCACTGTATAACTATTCTCATATGGATAGTTAGACAAACGTGGGTAGAATGGGTGGGAAAACAATACATGGCCCAACCCGTGCTATATGTGTGAATACCATGCACCAAGTCCTATGTCTACTCGAAGTTATTTTTGTAAGTTTTTCTTTAGGAAATTAATTCCAAAAATATTTTATTTAAGAGTTTTATTTATGGGAAAATTTCTTTTTCGTTTTTAATTTTTTTACAAGAAACAAAACCTTGTTTTATAAAAAAAACCTAAACCTAACTTGATTTGCAATTTGCAAGTAACTTTCTCTTATAAATACAACTCGAAAATATGTAAATCATCCCAAAAACGGCTACTATCTTGTATTTTTTTCACCATCTTCTCGCTTTGTTTTATGCTTTTGAATGTTTATTTCCTTTCCTTCCCTGTTGCTAAGTTCAATAATGGGTAGTTTGTATTGTGCTAATACAAGTTATATCGGGCAGTCTTATCCAGAAGATATCTTCGTACGTTGGGGTTTAGCATTACTCTTTTCGAGTATACCCGCGAACTAATGTGTTAATGACAACTTGTTAAACCTGTGATTCTGCCCTCGTAGTTGTCAGTGGTAGAGTTGTTTTCAATTCAGTTCTTTATATATTATTATGATATATCTAACGTTGTTGTTCATTGTTGCAAGATTCGAATAATTTTAACACATAAACTTTTATCTCGTAACAATGGGAAAGAACGATGGTTAAAAACCACAGAAGTTCAACAAAAAGGATTTCAAGAGATGGCAATCCAAGATGATGTTTTTCCTGAGTTTTCATGATTTAGACGCAGAATGGTTCCTTTTGATGATTTGATGAATACTGAAGATGATACAACGTTTTACAAGAGGCAGAACTATCTGGCTAAAAATCATATTATGAACTGTTTGGAAGATGCGATGTATGATGATTATAATGCTAAAGAAAATTTCAGTGCTTATAATTTATGGATTGCGTTAGAAGCAAAGTACCAGGCAGAGACTGCTGGTAGCAAGAAATTTTTAGTAGCGAAGTTTATGGATTTAAAGATGACGAATGATAAGCCTGTTGTTGATCAATTCCTTAAACTTCAAAAATTATCAACGAGATTCTTGCTGAAGGTATGGTCATTGATGAGACTTTTCAAGTATCTGCGATAATTGAGAAGTTAGCATCTTCTTGGTCAGAGTACAAAAGAAAATTAAGGCATGTAACTAGTGAAGTTAGCATGGTTGAATTCGGAAAGAAGGTTCAAGTTGAAGAAATGTTATGCACCAAAGACAAGAATGTTTCGTCTGCAAGAGATATGAAAAATAAGTCTCATATGACTGAACACAATTCTGGAAAAGGTGATAACAACAAACGCAACCCTAAGCATGGTACTCGTAACAAAGTTACGTTTCGTAAACCTGAATCTGGCATTACTAAGATTAAGGGTGCTTGTTATGTCTGTGGAAATCGTGGTCATATGGCAATTCACTGTAGACAATGAAAGGACCTTAATAAGAAGAATAATGCTAACTTGGTTGCTGAGAATAAGAATGAGTTTTCTGCTATGGTGTCTGAAGTTAATCTGGTGACCAGTGTGAGGGACTGGTGGGTAGACTCTGGATCTACCAAGCATGTGTGTGGAAGCTGAGACTTGTTCACCTCCTATCAGAAGGTAGGGGAAGGCAAAAAATGTTATACGGGCTTAAGCTCACATCTGGCAAGACTCTCACATTGAATGAAGTTCTTCATGTTCCAGACATCTGCAAGAATCTTGTTTGTTGTTCTTTTTTAGATGATAAGGGTTTTAAGGTTGTAATTGAGTCTGGAAAAGTTGTAGTAACTAAGGGGAAATATTTTGTGGGTAAGGGTTATAAGACTGAGGGTCTATATTAGCTTAATATAAAATATGATGAAATAAATATGAATGATTCTTCTTCTTATATGTGTGTGTCTTTGAATGTTTGGCATGGTAGACTTGGTCATGTAAACTATAAATCAATGCATAACTTGGCTAGCGTAGGCTGCATACCCAAATTCACGATTGATAGAGGTCATAAATGTGAGATTTACGTAGAATCTAAGCATGCGAATAAATCATTCAGTAAGAACGTCAAGAGAAACTCTAAACCCTTAGAATTGATCCATTTAGACCTAGTTGATATAAAGTCAGTTCAAACTAGAGGTGGTAAAAAGTGGTTTATCACTTTCATAGATGATTATATTAAATACTGTCATGTATACTTGCTTAAGGGTAAGGATGATGCCTTAGAAGCCTTTAAGATGTATAAACTTGAAGTTGAAAACTAATTAGATGCTACCATTAAAACTGTTAGGTCTGACCATGGTGGTGAGTATGAAATTCCCGTAGGAGATTTCTGCGAACATGTCATAATACATGAGACGACAATACCTTATTAATCTCAATCAAATGGTGTAGTTGAATGTAAGAACCGTACCCTTGAGGATATGATGAATGCCATGTTAATTAGTTCAGGATTACCTCCAAACTTGTGGGGAGGCCATCCTCTCATCTTAATATATCATGAATAGATTAACCTTTAAAGGATCAGATAAAACTCCATACGAGTTATGGAAAGGTAGACAACCATCTTATGCTTACTTCAAAGTTTGGGTGTGCTTGGCAAAGGTGACCATCCCTCCTTTAGAGAACTAAGATATGACCCAAAAATATTGATTGTGTTTTCATAGGGTATCCTGAGCATACTAGTGCTTATAGGTTTATGGTTGTGAGTTATGAATTTATGACATTGGTTTGCATACCATTATGGAGTCTAGGGATGCATAGTTCTTTGAGAATGTTTTTCCTATGAAACTTGGTTCTCGAAAGAGATGTTTAGATGAACCCCTAGATGTTCCTTCAAACAGTCAGTCATTACCTTTAGAGGAAGATGAACCATAATAGAACCTAAAAGAGGTAAAAGGGTTACAAGGAAATCCGGTTGACGACAAGAGGGGGATTGGTCGATCAAGTGCCTTTTTCCTGCCATTGATTGAACTAGGCAAGATAGCGTACATTGAACCAGATGCCATTTAACTTCTTGCTGTTGTCGACTCTAAACGAATGCTTGGTGACCAAGAAAGGAAATCGAATAGGGGATTTCTTTTTACTCTTGAGAGATATGCCAGTGCAGTGTTAGCATCCGCCGCCTTCTTTTTTCTTCTCGTCGGAGTTATTTCACAAAGACTTGCCATGGGAAGGAAGAAGGGGGGAACAAGCACACTTGGAGAGCGCAGTACAACGGAGAGTTGTATGCTGCATTCGGGAAGGATGAATCGCTCCCGAAAAAGAATTTATTGATTCTCTTCCAATTGGTTGGATCGTAGGTGCGATGATTTACTTCACGGGCGAGGTCTCTGGTAACCCTTGATAGATAGCCCAAGACCTCCCTCCTAAACGGCCTGTGAATGCTCTATAACTCTAAACAATCTTCCTTTCTCTGGGTTCTCGTCCGTCTTTTAGTTCTTGAGAAAACCTATCCTGGTTGCATTACATACCTAGCCGAGTTTGAGCCACAAACTTATAGAGAAGCCATGACTTCTTATGAAGCTCCATGGTGGAAAGAAGCCTCTATTAGTGAGATTGATTCCATCCATCATAATGGTACTTGAGAGATTGTAGATTTACTTCCAGGGTGTAAGGACATAGGTTGTAAATGGATCTTCAAGAGAAAACATAATATAAATGGAACTGTTGATAAATATAAGGCTAGGTTGGTAGCTAAAGGCTACAAACAGAAAGAAAGTATAAATTTCTTTGATAGTTATTCACCTGTGACTAGAGTTACTTCCCTTAGGATGCTATACTTTTGTCCATAACTTTGAGATACATCAAATGGATGTAAAGACAACGTTTCCAAATGGTGAATTAGATGAGAAAATTTACATGAAACAACCCGAGGGCTTTGTAGTGAAAGGTTGTGAAAAGAAAATGTGTAAACTGATTAAATCTTTGTATGGTTTGAAACAAACACCTAAATAATAGCATGAAAATTTGATCATGTGATGATTTCTAGTGGTTTTAGGATTAATGAGTCTGACAAGTGTGTTTACACTAAACTTGTTAAGAATGCATGTATAATTGTATGCTTGTATGTTGATGATATGCTTATACTAGGTACAAACATGGATGTTATTAATTCCACTAAGAAATTGTTGAATGCGAACTTTGACATGAAAGACTTAGGCCCCGCTGATGTAATATTAGGGATGAAGATTAGACGAAGTTCTAATGGATATAGTATGAGTCAATCTTATTATGTTGAATCTATACTTAAGAAATATAATCAGTTTAACTGTAGACCTGCTTGTACTCCGTATGATTCTTCTTGTAATCTCAAGAAGAATAAGGGTGAAGGAGTTAACCAACTTGAATACTCAAGAGTCATAGGAAGTCTGATGTATTTGACGAATTGTGCTAGACCAGATATTGTTTATGCAGTGAGTAGGTTAAGCAGGCATACTTGTAATCCAGGGAAGATGCATTGGAAGCACTTATTAGAGTGTTGGATTACTTGAAGTACACAATGTCCTCATGCTTGAATTATGAAGGATACCCTGCCATCCTTGAAGGATTTTGTGATGTTAACTGGATAACAGACTCAGAGGAGTCTAACTCTACGAGTGGGTATGTATTCACTATAGCAGGAGCGTCTGTTTCATGGAAATCTTCCAAACAAACATGTATAGCTCGTTCCACTATGGAATCAGAGTTTATTATGTTATATAAAGTAGAAGATGAAGCTTAATGGATAAGATGTTTTTTAGAAGACATTCCTCCCTGACATAGGCTTGTGCCAGCTATATCTATACACTGTGACAGTAGATATGCAATAGCTAGATCTAATAAAAGTGTTTATAACGGGAAGTCTATACATATTCGTAGAAGACGTAATTCTTTGAAACAATTTATCTCTACCGGCGTTATTACCGTTGGCCATGCGAGGTCTAGAGAGAATATCGCAGATCCTTTGACGAAAAGATTGTCTAAAGAGATAATTAGTGCTACATCGAGGGGGACGAGACTTAAGATCATGAAATAAAAATTACCATGAAGGATACTCAACCTTACTGACTGGAGATCCCAAAACGAAGGTTCAATGAGACAACTAATTTGTGATGATTAAAGGTATGCACAATCAAGAGAATTACATTCCCTGTCCCTCTCTATGGTATATTGATGTGATAGTGTGACTGCATGTAAAGGATGACTTTTAATAAGTCTTAATGAGCTTTATAGTTTCAATTTAAGATTGAAGTGGGGTGTAGCAGTAACACTCTTTATAGAACTCACCTATCCGAATAAGGAAGTGGGTCCCTACGAGAATATGAGCGAATTATCTAGAGCATTCTGAGAAACGTGTTACGTCTAGGGCCAAAATGGACAGAACGACACAAACTTAGCAACGCCAGGAGGATATCATGCATGGCTGTTATCGCAAATTACATCAAACGTTAGCAGTTCAAGACATCACGTTTACTGTCTTTAGCAAGTAGTTTCGGTAACTTCTCACTAAGTAAAGGTTCAAGACCTGATGGATACCTTTGCCTATATGGTATTTTCCGCATTCTGATTTTTCTCTTTTTACCGAGATTTCATTCATGTGGGGGATTGTTGGAGAAAATGAGTTTTTAACTAAATATTTTTGGTCTAGATGTGGTTTGATCTTAGGGCCTAAGGGTTATATGGATGCTCACTCATTTCCTTGAGTGAATGAAATTCTTTAGTTTAGCCCCACATTGGGTATTCTAGAGAAGGATATCCACTATATAACTATTCTCAAATGGATAGTTAGACAAATGTGGGTAAAATGGGTGGGAAAACAATACATGGCCAACCCATTCCATACGTGTGAATACCATGCACCAAGTTGATGGTTTTGTAATAGTGGTAAATAAAGTATCGTTCGCTCGAACTTGTGAAGATTGATTTTAGATTTAATAAATTAATTTTAAACTAAAAATATACACAAAATATAAAAGTAATATTCACAAATACCAAGGATATGGATTTCACCATTAACCAATTAAAGTGATTCAATCTAATCAATATTCATGCAATTCTTACGTTTAATTTGATTCTAAAATGTTGCAACAAGTAGATTTTCAAAATAACAATTGTATTACAAAAGCATGGAACATCTAAAACCTAAACCAAAGCATGTACCATCTAACGATATCACAACTGCTTAACAAAAATCATTAAATCAAATTTTAACCAAGGCAATTGATCATAAAAGAAATTGCAAAAATTAATTAAAATAGAAATATACCACTTTTATTGAAACAATGGCTTCCTCCGTCACCTCATCATATGGGGTTCATCTCATCTTGCCCAAGACACTCTCAAAAGGTTTGTACATAGCTCAAAAGTGCTTGAGAAGAAGAAAATAAACAATAAACACTAAATCAAGAAAACTGCAACGTTTTTAAGTGTTGCAGTATTCACTGTTACAAAACAGGTGTTACAGATTCAAAAGTACGCTGCAGAAGCAGCTGTTAGAAAAACAATTGTTTCTTGGTGCTGTTAACTTCAAATGAATTAGCACAAAATCTGCGACTTTACTTAAGTGTAGTCTGTTCTTCTTCTTCTTCTTTCACGAGATGAACTTGATCTTTTTCCTATGTTATTTTGGCCGAAGCCAACCCTCCACCAAAAGCTATCTATCGATTCTCTATTTATACCACAACATCCAGCACCTCTCATTTATCCTCAAAAACTTCGAGAATAACCAATCTTCAATGAGGAATACTCCGTCCATGATCTTCTTTCCCTCTCGACAAATATTCTCTCAATTCTTCTCACGTTGTTTCCTTATCAAAGCTTGGAGATAAAATCTTTGATGTTGCTGTATCAAGCTTCGAAAATATATCTATGATACTGTTCGATATACACAAGAGTATTTCAACCGAGAATCATCGAAAATATCTCCTTTATTAAAACCGAGTATTACTTAAGAGTGACTTACGTGATCTTCCATATTTAACGAGATCTTTTTAGGTTTTGTTTCATGCTTCAAACTTGTGCACAACTCCTTTTATTAAGGAAAAGAAATATCATGCCTTTAACCCAAAATATCATTTTACAAAGCACGCTGTTAAAAAGTTCCCACCAAAATACTTTTTGAATTTGAAATGAGGTGGGTGCCTTGTACCAAATTGTGGGTGCCTATATCAATTCTTGGGTGCCTTTAACATTTTTAAGCCGATTTTTTTTCCATAATTATTGTTTCCACAAAAATACGTAAAAACACCGAAAATGATAAAATTAGTACAAAAATTGAGAAAAAGCAATATAGATATGAGAACAATTAAGACACAAAAACGTGTCTATCAAATACCCCCAAACTTATTATTTGCTAGTCCTCGAGCAAATCTAATCTAGAAATAAATCCTAACTCACTTTCGCAGGCATCGCGATTGCACTTTGCGTGTGCAACAAGCCTTTAAACCCCTAGGTGTCCCTAGTGGACGAGTTTTTTCTCGTGAGGGTTTACAAGAGGTGTACCCACAAAACCTTTACTTCAAACCTTAGGTACCTGTGAACGATTGAGGATAGACACTAAACAAACTATTTAGTTGGCGTACTAAATTCTTCGCCTATAAGAATCATTACCCTATATGAGTCCAATTGTTGTACACAAGTTTTCACTCAGCGTACGAAAATTCATACAAGAATTCAAAACTCTACGTAAATAGTTGTTCAACCACGATACTCAGAATCTACTAAAGTACAATCACATGGAAAGATTTAGAAGATGGATATAAAGAAAATGAAGTTTGCACGTGTTGACTAAGGTGAACGGTGTTTCCCATATCTGTCTGAAGGTCAATGCCAGGATGAATGGATTGAGATACGCTCCCACTAGTCTTATTCATTAAACTAATATCGACTCATCTAGTATATACAAGGGTCCCAGCGGTCGAATTATTGAAAATATTTTCAATGTATTGACAGCATGATTGGATCAAATGAATCCAAGCGCATGCTCCTTATCAGCATCGTACATGATAGTTCTCATGGATCCTGCGTTCCACGCTTGCTTAGGCGACGAAGACAGGGATAACATATATATATTTCTATCAAAGTGTCAATACTCGATTTTTTTTAATTTATTTTGAATAATGGTCTAACTAGTACAATAATGGGGTTTGATCTCAAACACTTCATCCTGGCGGTGATAACAATTTGATACTGGTGCCCCACAAAATCACCTAGAGAAACACAAAAATTGCAAAAATAAAAACAGAAGGTCATATGGTCAAGATAGAATCCGAGATATGGTGACAACTATCATGTTATTTCTAACACCTGAGCTAGGCATCCTTTTATGAATATAACATTTAGTTGGGCACACCAATTCCTATAGAAAAAGAGCTAAGTTTCCATCTACCTAGAATGGTTAATGTCATTCTAAATTTTTCACAAGTTTCTAGACTTTGGAGTTTCATGTTTCACTAAAAGTTTCTCCCTTACCCCCAAAATTAAATCTAACATTGTCCTCAATGTTCTAAAGATAAATTATTAAAAGAAAGAACAAGGAGAAACTGTTACCAATCGAAGGAAAGGAGTTAAGGAAAGATATTACTATGTCGCATGAGCATGTATTACCTCCCAAGAAGTGCTAAGTTTAAAGTCTTCATCCAGAATAAGAAAGAATTAGTCACCTCACTAAATCATATAGAAATAGTCGGAACAAATGTAGGTCATCTGAATAAAATAATATTATCCAAAATAGAAGGAAATTACAGCAGGTCCAGAAAGTGAATAAACCGAGTAAAACCTTATCCCCATCTAGTGTTTTGTTTATGACAACTATATCTACTTGAGGTTCAGGTTCTGGCTCTAATGAAAGGGTCTAGATAAATCTCTTTAGGCTGAATTTCTCATTGGAAGGATCCGGAAGATCAGGTTCTAGAGTCTGGAAAAACTCAAATAATAAATTTAAGGCACATAATAATAACCTGAAAATTTGTGGATCCTCAAAGTCAATCATATTTGACCCACACAGTTGACTACTATTAAAATGGTGGTCATTCTTAAGCAAATGTTTCGATTCTAATTTCCTAAAGTAATTAGTCTTAAAACTTAATAACTGACACATTTGAAATTCAAAAGTTCCACATATGGAAGAAAATGTTTTGGTGGGAAAACAAAGTCAATTTTGGTATTATTTCCTAGGTGAACCACATCGACCAGAGGATGGGTTTCTAACAACTGAACTTCTTTTTGGACATGATTAGGTTGAAACAGTTCTTGAAGATAGTCTCTTAATATGGTAGAGGCACAAACATCAAGTCCCAAGTGATGGACTTTTAAAAGAGTTAAAGGTAAAGCACAAGGAGAATGATAATCACCCCCAAAATTAGAATTTTGGGTGTCTCTAGATAGACTAGCCACAATTTCCCGAATTTTTAGATCATCATATTCCTGAAAATGGTCAATTGCTTCTAAGTTGTAATCAGGTGGCGCAGTCTCAGTCACATTTAAGATTTCTACGAGTTATCTTCTTCGTTTGAGACTGTTGTCCCTGAATCGTTGGACTCTAAAACACTAGTTTCAGAATAAAATCGTTCCTCTAAACCATCGTCGTCTTCATAATAATGAGGAAATATTTCACCGTTTATAACAATGCTATCTCTAGTTAAATCCCTTTCCTCTTGAATAGGTGAATAATCATTAATATTATTAGGATCGTAACTAGAGACATCATTATTATCGTGAAACTCAATTGTTGTGAGAATTCCCTCATCATTATGACTACGGATTTCAATTTCCTCATCAAAAGTATCCTCATCATCATAATAATATGAAGATGATTGAACCTTATCTAAATAAATAGTGTCTTCTATTCTAACCTTGTCCTCTAAATTAGGTAAATATTCATCATTATTATCAAGGGTGAAAGTGGAAACACTGTATTGGCAATTAAGATTATTTTGAGCAATACTTTGTTTCGTCTTTAACACAAACCTATCTGTATTCTCACCTAACTTCTTGAGTGCTTCTTCTAGAGAAACAAATGGATCATAAGGAGTACTAGATTGTAACTGCTCGTGTGATTTTTCTAGAAGATGAGTTGGATTACTAATTGTTCCCCCCATACTTAATGTGAACCTTGTTTTATCCCCAGTCAACTCCTTGACGGAATTCCCTATAAAAACAACTAGATCATAAAGATTGCTAGATATTAACTACTCGTGTGATTCTTCTAGAGACATGATAGGTTCACTATAAGTACTAGATTGCACCTGCTTAAGGGCATCCCTCCAAGGCAAAGAACTCAAATTTTGCTCGTTTTCCCGTTCATACGACTGGTGCGCGTACGACTAGTAATTGGGGCCTCCATGGTATGAACCATAACCTTCAGAAGATCGGTAGTGGTCCCAAGTACTATCCACACTATGGTCATAGTAAGGGTAATGCATGTCTTGAAACTCAGTCGGATATTTATTGTAATACCAGCTCGATATTTTCTAACAAAAATTTCTAAATAAATTTACAAAAAATCTAAGAAAATAAATCCTAACAGGAAGGGGTTCTAAACATACACAAACAAGGCCGACTCAACCAAATCAAACCTACTTAATATAGCAAACAAAAAGCATGATGGATCCACTTAGATTATTTATAGACTAGCTTCTATTCTTCCAAAAGGAAACTAGTTACAGTTTTAGCAAATCTCTTAGAACGATCTAAATTACATTAAGTCGAATAGAAACAGGATAATCTCTAAGGAGCTTTGATAACCCTGCCTCTTTGGCAACTTTTCCTTGGGTTACAAAGCGGCTCTAATCAACTTAAAATAATCATCCTGAACTTTAAGTTATGCTAACAAAGTAACCAATACAGTCCTTTTGAATGATTTTCCAATAAGATCGATACCCTATAGGTCTCTTTCTAGTCAAATTTTAGGCTAAGGTTCGCGTAGGTAAAGTGTTCCTAATTCGGTCAAGAAGGAAATGGTGATGAAATACGAGTCCTTATCTTATATGACCAGTCTTTGCCCTTTACTAGAAAATAAATTCGTATTCAAGCCCTCAACATATATGCATTACGAAGGAATACAGAAAACCCACTGACAGGGGATTCGTGGGTTGATCGAGTCTTACCTCCCGTACCAGACGGGGGATGAATCAGTTGTAGTTGACTCGGGCCACCAACTCCTGTGTTAGTGTATGAACCCGAGGGGCCGAGACAATATCGTAATTGTCGTCCTTCCCTGAAGCAGTTTATATTTAAATACCCTTCTGTAGGGTTTAAATAATAATAATGTTCAAAAGTTCAAAGTCCAAAGTCCAAAGTCCAAAAATAAGAAAAAACTGAAAAAAATACCTAGAATAATTACAAAAATAATAAGAATTTCCTAATACAATTTTCTAAAAATAAAAACCCTAAAAAAATAAAATAATCTTGTCTTCTTTTTTCCGTCCTTTTCGATTTTTCTTTGACTCCAAGTCTTTAATCCCTCAATATAATCTTTGGCTCCAATTTCTTTTTTGATCCAAAACCTGTGATACAAAGAAAAATACCCAAAAACGTAAAATAGAACAAATAAAAATAAAAAAATAAAAAATAAATTAAAAATCCAACAAAACTAACTAATCTAAAAAAATAATCTAAAAACAAGTCCGCGTCAGCGGCGCCAAAAATTGATGGTTTTGCAATAGTGGTAAATAAAGTATCGTTCGCTCGAACTTGTAAAGATTGAATTTAGATTGAATAAATCAATTTTAAACTAAAAATATACACAAAATATAAAAATAATATTCACAAATACCGAGGTTATGGATTTCACCATTAACCAATTAAATTGATTCAATCTAATCAATATTCATGCAATTCTTACGTTTAATTTGATTCTAAAATGTTGCAACAAGTAGATTTTCAAAATAACAATTGTATTACAAAAGCATGGAACATCTAAAACCTAAGCCAAAACATGTACCATTTAACGAAATCACAACTGCTTAACAAAAATCATTAAATCAAATTTCAACCAAGGTAATTAATCATAAAAGAAATTGCAAAAATTAATTAAAATAGAAATATACCACTTTTATTGAAACAATGGCTTCCTCCGTCACCTCAGCATATAGGGTTTATCTCATCTTGCTCAAGACACTCTCAAAACGTTGGTACATAGCTCAAAAGTGCTTGAGAAGAAAAAATAAACAATAAACACTAAATCAGGAAAACTACAACGTTTTTAAGTGTTGCAGTATTCACTGTTACAAAACAGGTGTTACAGATTCAAAAATACATAGCAGAAGCAGCTGTTAGAAAAACAATTGTTTTTTGGTGCTATTAACTTCAAATGAATTAGCCACAGAATCTGCTACTTTACTTAAGTGTAGTCTGTTCTTTTTCTTTTTCTTTCACGAGATGAACTTGATTTTTTTTCAGATTTTTTTCTAATGTTATTTTGGCCGAAGCCAACCCCCTACCAAAAGCTATCTATCGATTCTCTATTTATACCACAACATCCAGCACCTCTCATATATCCTCAAAATCTTCGAGAATAACCAATCTTCAATGAGGAATACTCCGGCCATGATCTCCTTTCCCTTTCGGCAAATATTCTCTCAATTCTTCTCACGTTGTTTCCTTATCAAAGCTTGGAGATAAAATCTTTGATGTTGCTGTATCAAGCTTCGAAAATATATCTAGGATATTGTTCGATAACCGAGAATCATCGAAAATATCTTCTTTATTAAAACCGAGTATTACCCAAGAGTGACTTACGTGATCTTCCATATTTAACGAGATCTTTTTAGGTTTTGTTTCATGCTTCAAACTTGTGCACAACTCCTTTTATTAAGGAAAAGAAATATCTTGCCTTTAACCTAACATATCATTTTACAAATCACGCTGTTGAAAATTCCCGCCAAAATACTTTTTGAATTTGAAATGAGGTTGATGCCTTGAACCAAATTGTGGGCGCCTATATCAATTCTTGGGTGCCTTTAACAAATTTTAAGCCGATTTTTTTCCATAATTATTATTTCCACAAAAATACCTAAAAACATAGAAAATGATAAAATTAGTACAAAAATTGAGAAAAAGCAAAATAGAAATGTGAACAATTAAGACATAAAAACGTGTCTATCACAAGTCCTATGTCTACTCGAAATTATTTTTGCAAGTTTTTCTTTAGGAAATTAATTCTAAAAACATTTTCTTTAAGAGTTTTATTTATGGGAAAATTCCTTTTTTGTTTTTAATTGTTTTACAAGAAAAAAAACCTAAGCCTAACTTGATTTGTAAGTAACCCAGAAGCGGTTACTATCCTGTCTTCTTTTCACCATCTTCTCGCTTTATTTTACGCTTTTGAGTGTTTATTTCCTTTTCCTTCCCTGTTGCTAAGTTCAAGAGTGGTTAGTTTGTATTGTGCTAATACAAGCTATATCGGGCAGTCGTATCCTGGACACATCTTCGCACGTTGGGGTTTAGCATTACTTTTCTCGAGTATACCCACGAACTAGTGTGTAAAGGACAACTTGTTGAACCTGTGATTCTGCCTTCGTAGTTTTCCGTGGTAGAGTTGTTTTCTGTTCATTTCTTTATATATTATTCTGATACATCTAACGATGTTGTTCATTGTTGCAAGATTCCAACAGAAGCAACTGTATAATATATGCTTACAACCTCAGTATAATGCAATACCTTCCAAAGAAAATGATGGTGTAGGGGCCTGGATAATGATCATAAACAATTAGATGGTAGTACTAAACAAAATTTTGGTGGTACTAATAATGATGAGAATAGTGAAGTGGTGGCAGCGGAAAGTGGAATTTGTAGTGAGAATAATAATATCTATTCTGAAATTGGGGAAAATGGTAATAGGCAAAACAAGAAAAAAAGAAATGAAAACCTAAATATCTGAAGTAACACAAAACCTGCAAATTATTTCTTCTCCTGTTTTACGATTTAATCAAACAACATAAAACACATCGCTATCAATAACCATGATCTCAACTTCACTCCAGATGAAAAGTTGGGTTGTAATGAGAAATTCTTGTCAACAAATAATCTAATTGACAGAATGGAAGGGATAGAAACAGATAGAAAGATGGAAGAAATTTTTGATGATAAATAACTCACAATGAATGATTTCACAAGTGCTGCTAATTGGGTAAATAACTCCCCATATTTGCATTACGAAAAACAATTTGAATTGCCTCTTTGAATTGCGCTGCTCCCTGTTTTCAAAATTTACAAGCTTTATTTTTCTTTCAATTCAGTTTCTTCAAATTTTTTGTTTATCTTACTTTTACTGCTACAAAATATGGTTTATATCTTGGAATGTGCAAGGATATGGTAATAAGGATATTATGTCTCATTTGAAAACCTTAGTTAGAATCAATGATCCGGAAATCATTTTCCTCTCTGAAACCAAAACTAATTTCAAAAAAATGAAATATTTCATAAGGCCTCTGAATTACCCCAATACTTTCATTGTCAATACTATTTGTATGTCAGGGGGTCTTTTTCTTTTATGGAAAGATATCTTGGACTTGAAAATCCTTAGCTCTATGCATAATTTTACCAATTGTGAATTGAATATTGATGTCAGGACTAAAGTGCGTATTACCTATTGTTGGTACCTAAAATTGATTATAGGCAAAATAATGTACTGTAGAAGTACTTTCTTTAGATTCGGAAACAAAATCGTACAGATCAAGCCTAAACCACGATAGTAGTCATTCCGCCATTCTTCGGTCACAAGGAGAGGAAATTAGTTGATCTTAGAGGAGGGAAGCAAAGAAACTTGAAGGAATTCTGTGTATTGAATTGTGTATAGAGTTGTAGAACTATTGAGAGAAATCACAGAGCTTATGAGAATTATAAGCTTGTTGTTGTTTTCTGAATGGGATAAAGAGCCTATTTATAATAGTTGAGAACACACGTATTTTCCTTGTAAAGTAGTAGAGGTAGTGGAGTGACGGAGTAATGGAGATTGTGGGAGTAATGGTGTAACCGCCCAATATCCCTGGAAGTTTCTGGAAAACCATGATTCCATTATCTCCTTAACCGCTTTAGCTTTACCACTACTTTGTAACTTCCAGATCATGGGGTGCTACCACATGTTGCTAGAACTGCCAGACCAAAACCCCATGAATAATCCCCCCATGTAACATGATTTGGTTTCTCATAGGAATTGGTGGAGTCATGGACTCGGGATGATGCTAGCACTAGACATGATTTTTGCTATTTAGGCCTAGCAAAATTAGCGCCGCAAAAGAAGAGAAATGCTAGCAATGTTGCTGGTCGTGCTAACAAGTTAGTGCTAGAGCTAGCACAGGGCTAGCGTTGTTGGCCAGAGCTAACGAGTTAGCGCTAGAGCAACGGATTGTTTTACCCTTTATCAAAAACCCACCATCAACACATATATGTATGGTGCTCTTCCTGATGGTAATAGGAATGAGCAATGGAACTATGTTCATCATTTTAGTCAATCTACCAATACTCCTTGAAATATTATGGGAGATCTTAATTTGATTCTTTGTAACTCTGAGAAATCTGGATGCATCCCCCATACATAGTCTGTTTTATATGCTGTTGGTGATTTTATTGATTTTTAATAATGTATGATACTGTTTTTTCTGAGAATCCCTTTACTTGGTCCAACAGAAGGTATGGTGGAGACTTCATATGGAAAATACTTGATAGAGTGTTAGAAAATGACCCAAATGTGTCCTAGTTCTCACAGCTATCATTTAGCTCCCATAGCCAATAATCATAGCCATATTGTGTTCACTAATGCTAGAGACACTAGTCCCCTTAAGAAACCTAGAAAATTTAATAAATGTTGGTTAAAAGATAGTGGTTGTAAAACTGTAGTGATTGATGGTTCTTTAGCTTTTAAAGATACAAATTCTCTAAGACAAGTAAGACAAGTTCTTGGTTATTGGAATACATATTCCTTTTGACATATCCAGACTAAGCTTCGTAGTCTCAATAACTTAGCTGATAGTTTGCATGCTCAGGGTATAATTGATGTTAATGATCATAGACTTGGTAATGTTAATACTCAATTAGAGCATTGGAAAAATATTGATAAAGATTTCTATAGACAAAGAGCTAAGGATGATATCGTGAAGTCTGATGATAGGAATACTGGTTATTTTCATACTAGAGCAAACTTTAGGAAGAAAAGAACTAGTATTGAAGCTATACAAGACCAAAATGGTAATTGTTTAAATGATAAAATATACTATAGTATAGAAGGACTGATACTGATCAGAGATATTGCTCGGGGAGGCCAGTTGTTGGGCTCCGGATAAGTCCTTCTCCCCTGGTGTTTCATTGATTATTGAATAAACGTCCCTTAGGTCAATTTGAGGCGGATTACATGCATATGTTGATAACTCATAGGAGCCTTTTCCTTCTTGTACATCAAGAAAGTAGCGGCCTGCATCGCACCACTGGCGGTTTTGGGTTTGAATCTGGACCCACCTCTTTGAAAGGCCTTTCTACAAAGACGCTTCTCGCAGGGCACAATCATAGTTCAGATAGAAGTAAGTAGGTGCCGTCTAGGCGGTCGGGCTCTATTGGCTGAAAGGATAAAGCTTGCTTTGTTCCTAGGGGAACGTAAGGCACCGAAAGAGTTCCTCTTTCTGAAATCTGCATCATATATTGCTGATAATTTATTATATTATTTTGATGCTATAAGTAGTACTAGTAATCCCTGTCAGTATAATTCTTTTTTGAATTGTTTTGAACCTTATATTACTGCTGCCGAGAATGCTTCTTTGACTAGAATACCTACTTTAAATGAGATTAAATTTGTTGTTTTTAAAATGAAACCATGGACCTCTTCAGGACCAGATGGTTTTCCCTGGCTTCTAGCCACAAATGTGGGACATTATTGGAGAAGATATTGAGAATATGGTTCATGCCTTTTTTTCATAGTAAGTATATGCCGAGAGAAAATAATCACAATTTTTTGTCTTTGATACCAAAATTGAATTTTCCTAAACTGTTGCTGGTTTTAGGCCAATCAGTTTGTATAATACTAGCTATAAAAATATTTCTAAGTTGATTACTAATAGACTAAAACCTCTTCTTATCAAGATTGTCTCACCTTATCAAGCAACTTTTGTGCAAAGAAGGAAAATGACAGATAATACAGTTATCACACATGAACTTGTGGATACTATGAAAAAAATAAATTTGAAAAAGGTATATTAGCCATTGAACATGATATGAGTAAGGCATTTGACAGAATTGAATGACCTTTTTTGTTAAATTTTCTAAAAGCTTTAGGTTTTAGTGAAGATTGGTGTAATTTGATTAGCCAATTCTGACTACCTTCTATGCTTCTTAATGGAGCTCATGGGGAGAATATTAAACCTACTAGAGGTATGAGACAGGGTAAACCCCTGTTTCCTTATTGATGTTTTTTCTAGAGATTTAATTAAGTGTTGATGAGAATAATAACAAGATTCATGGCATCAAGGTTTCTGACAATAGTCCTACTATATCACATCTTTTTTTTTTTGCTGATGATCTGTTAATTTTCACTAGAGTTCCCTTCTAAGGTGCATCATCTTTATAGGATTATTGATAGGTTTAAGAAAACTTATGGACAAGCTATTAATTTTGGTAAGTCTGTATTAACTTTTAGCCCCAAGACTATAGATCATATAAAAGCTTTTATTACAACAAAATTAGGTATTATTTAAAGAATGCGATCGAATGATAAATACTTAGGAATACCTCTTTTATTACAACAAAAAAACTAAATCTTTCTTTGGTATGCTAGAGAAATTTGATGGTAAATTATCTGGTTAGAAGTCCAAATATCTAAACCAACCAGGTAAAACCATTTTAATTAGACAGTTCTTCGTGCCATTGCAACACACCAAATATTTGTTTTCCCTATGCCCAAAAACTCATTGATGAATTGACTCTATCCAGAGAAAATTTTGGTGGAACAAATCTGGTCAAACTAAATGCCTGTATACGAAGAATTGGGATATTGTTGTTGGTCCCAAGTATAAAGGTGGTCTAAACATTAGAAGGGATGGTATTGTTAACTTAGTTTTGCTAACCAAACTTACTTGGAGAACGGTCATAGTTGAAGAAACATTGTTCGTCAAAGTTGAGGTCGCTTGCCGAAATGACATGTTCTATTTCACATTGTAATGAGTTCTATGAAAAAAATAAACAAAAAAAGTAGTAAAAGATAAAATACATGTACGATAACATGTTTAATTGTAATCTTTACAGTTTGAGCAACGGACGACATTGCGGCATGGAAAATTTTGAATAAGAAGAAATCACTCCAAAAAGCTATGAATTAAAACAATGAGTTAAAAAATCAATGAACATGTTTATTAAGTTACTGTTGATGAATCAGAATAAATTCGACCACCCGTTAACATTGGCTCATTTGTAAAATAAAATAAAATAATTGTTGATCATATATATATTACTGTATAGGATATTAAGTGACAGAAAACCTAATATCTCAAGTGACGTAAAGAAAGAACTCGTGGAGAAATTTCCTAGGAAACCCTATTATTATCTTCTTCTGAGGTTGTCTCAAGCTTTTGGCAAATGAACCGGCTGCCATATGGTTCCGTAATACTCGAGGAAATTCGACATAAAGTATAACACACTACTAGTAAATTCATCACAATTAATTACTGGTTCGAAAATTTCTTAGAAATGCTTGAGAACATGTCAATTAAAAAGATGGATCTGCAAGAAATTAATGGATGTAACACTTAACATCCGAATAACCCTATACTCTTAGAAATATAAATAAAAATAGTAAAAAGAATCTGAGTTCATTATCATCTCAAAAAACGAAAAGGAAAAAAAAAAAAACTAATTACAACGTATTACCCAGGATATGTCCGCATGATCTAACATCCATATCCATCTTTTCGCAATATTAGCAAAGACAATATAAATACCAAAAATCTACTCCAATACGTGGCAGATTTATACATGACCTACAGGAAGAGATATAATATGGGTTGCAAATGCTAGAATTAATGCATAAGAGGTTCTTTTGTATGGAAGCTTGACCAAGAGGATATATTATATCCAAAGCTATTCTTCCCGCACCAATATGAAGCCAACACTATCTCAGCCCGCAACACCAATCAAGCCCGTAATGCTAAGCTCACACTTGCACAACACAAAGCCAAGCCCGCAGCAAGGAAGCAACGCAAGCCCATCCAATCAATTTGGAGCTTTGTCTCTATCAAGTCCGCAACAACACAGCAAAGAAGCGGTCCAAATCCGCAGCATCCTCACTATCCGCATCATCCACAAACATCTTGACCGAGCGCAAGCCCATCGTACGCAGCCTAGGTCCGTACCAAGTTCGCAGCGCAAACCAACATTAGAACTGTTAACTGATGATGAAGTAAACAAGTGGTGAAATAAATATCAAGTGGTGAAGTAAACCTTTTTCCCGCAAAAAATCAAGTTCAAACCATCCAACCAATTTGTCCGCAAGTGGTGAAGTAAACATTTGAATGAATCATTCCCGCTACAATTTGATATCCTATTTTGTCCGCAAATCATTCTCAAATGAAAACTCATTTCCGCACTACTTTTTCAAGTAGAAATGACCGCACCCTTTCCGCACACCACTTCAAGCCCGCACCCACTTCATCCATCGTTTCCCGCACCATACAACAATCATGACCGCACCCACTTCATGCCCGCAACACTCATCCTTTGCCCGCACCGCACCATCATTTGCCCGTACCAAAATTGGACAAAGGCCATTTAAAGATAAGATCAATATGGACACGTGGCGGATTTCTTCGACACATGGTAAAATGTGGTGTATCATTATCAATACGTGACGGACTTCTTCGACACATGGCAAAATGTGATGTATCATCATCGACACGTGGCGTACTTCTTCGACACATGGCGGACTTTTATTGACATGTGACAAAAGGGCATTTTTGGTAAATGTCATTTCTATTACCCCTTTAAATACAACTTTTGTGTGTTAGAGAAAGGGACTTCTTGGCTGGTTCTTCTTCTGTAAGGGGGAGAATTGGGAAATCTAATGTAACTCAAAATGAATAAAAACATCAACATTCATTACCCGTGGATGTAGACAAATCTCTGCCGAATCACGTTAAATGTGGTGTGTTGTTTTCAATTTGAGTTTATTTGAATATGATTTTTGATATCATTTCAATCTCAATTGGGTTCTCTGTATCATCTCCACCACAATTTTGGTTTAACACCATTTTTGTTCTCTATCTCATCTGGATTTCATTTTATGGTTGTGGTAATCATTCAAATGGTCGCTACAATTTGACGTTAGAAACAGAGATGTGTAAAGGATTTATCCTACCTTTTAAAGAGATTGATGAAAGCTTTTATAAAGGGAGTTCTGATCCAGAAGAGTGGTTTGAATCAACAGAAAAACATATTGAATGAAATAAAATGAATTTTCATCCACAGTTAGTCTGAAAGAACAAATTTCTTCCTTTTCCCTTAGATTTTGTGTTTAATCATTTGAATTTGGAAGTTTTAAAACAGAAATTTTACAAAATCCTTTATAAAAATTATGTTCTTTTCTTCAACAAAAATTTGTTTGTTCTTTTGAGATTTTAATTTTAAGTAAGTTTTGTTATAGGAAATTGATTTGGATTATCCAGTGAAGTTTTAAATTTGTTTGTTCTACAAAGATTTAAAATGTATTTTTCACAGAAGTTTTAAATTGGGTATTGCTGCTGGATTTTTTGGATTAGAGATTTATGTGAAATTGGTTTGGATTTGGATTGAAAAATCAGCAAAAAAACAAGTTAAGAGAAGTGGGTTATTATGGTTTAATTGTGTGATGAATGAGCATGAAATGTAAATGTTTAAAATTTATGGATAATTGGGAAACTTGGGTCTGTTTCTAAATCAAATTTGCAGGGAAGGAGAAGGTATAAAATGGCTAGACATACTACAACAAAATCATCTTTTCACCAACAGTAAAATGCCCACATTCTGTTCGATAATATGCCGGAAAGAAAAATGGAAAATGCTACAAGCTCTGTTGATCGAAGAAGTTGAAGAAGAAGATGATAACGAAAGGAATGGGCAGAGAAAGAAATAAATACTAGTAACAATAACTAATTCTAGAAAGAAATTGAGAGATGATATCACTCTTCTCAATCTCATCTTCATTATACAAAATCACCCATTTTAACCAAGTGATAGAAGAGCAAGAACAGTACCGTGTGTAATAACAATATTAAGCAGGTTCATTATTTAAGTTACAGCAAAAGGAATAAGGATGGATATAGAGTATCAAGAGGAGTATATTAGGAATTCAAGAGGAGTTCATCTATGTCCTTGTAGATGGTTGACTTTTTCTTCCCCAAAGGCCCTTGTTTTTCACTGTCATGGTTATGGCATGGAATGTAGTGCTTCCGTGAAAGGTTGTGGGACAAGGCTAGCATGTGCAATATATGGAGTGATAGGGACTGATTATGAAGGACATGGACGTTCTGGAGGAACCCGGTGTTACATTAAAAAGTTCAGCAACATTGTAAAACAATTGCAGCAGCTTCTTCAAATCAGTGTGTGATCAGGAAGAGTACAAGGACAAAGCAAGGTTTTTATATGGAGAGTCAATGGGAGGAGCAGTTGCACTACTCATCCACAAAAAAGACCCGACTTACTGGAATGGTGATGTTCTTGTGGCACCCATGTGTAAGATATCAGAGAAGCTGAAACCACATCACCAACAATGTGAGAAGAAGAAGGTTCCACGAATCATGATGGATGCTAACTAAAGAACAACGAAGCTGCAAGAAGGAGGTTCCACCTCTAGATCGGTGCATCAAAGCTCGTCCTCAGATAATCATTTTCGAAATAGTCAATTCGAAGTCTAAGCTCAAGAATTGCCAGTCCTCCTCGCTGCCAGCAAGGTTCGCTCGAACCATTTCGGTTAACCAGCAAGAAGATCCAAATGAAGTTAACACGAGGGGCACAAAAGTGTTAAGTCCCAGATGCGAGAGTTCACATGACACGAACGAGAACCGTATCACGCCAGGAAGAAGGCAGAGATCGAAGAAGACAAGCCAAAAGTCAGATATAGAAGAAGAACCCAGTATGATCAATTCAATTCATGAAGATCAACAATGATCGTGCACGATCTCTCTCTAATAGAGGCACACCCCAACTGCAAAAATCAGGTATCGAAGGAGAAGATCCAAAAGTCAATCAGGTTCGCGCGAGGGGCATAGTCAACTCGTCTCGCATGGACTCGCTCGGATCAGCAAACTCGGATAAATCAGCTCGTGAAAAGCCAACCCACAACTGGACGCCACAATAATACTATTTTATGATAGGGGTACATTGATGAAATTTGGTAGAGTTCAGCGCAGATGCTATACACTTGCTGAATTGTTAGAGAAAAAAGAAATCATTTTATTTGATTGGATTTAACCACCAATCACTATGAATGTATGAGTGATTCTACGAAAGAAGGAATCATTCGATCTCGTGAAGGACAAGATTCTATAGCGCCAAGATGAGCTTAGCTCGCAACAATAATCCATAGTCGCGCTAAGATGATCAACCAACATCAACCACTAGTCGCACTACGATGCTCCTTAATTTCCTTGATGCTTTCTACTTGCAACAAAGAAGCAATTCCTGCCCAAGGTCCATAGCCTACGAAAGACGGACTCATATGAAGATGCTGACGCGAATGGCATTTTGAAGATGCTGGCAGTTTGAAGAAGATCCTCAATTTCAGCACAAGTCCGCATCAGTAGTTTGAAGAAGCAGCTACCAATACTGTTGTTTGAAGAGAAGCAGCAACTCATCTATTCGTACCGGAGCAAGGTTCATGGCTACCCGAAGTACGTGTCAGTGGAAATTCTCCAGCTAAAATACCCAAAGTCCAATTAGCAACGATTTGAAGTAAAAGAAACAAGCTGCAAGTTCAACATAATAAGGATGAGAGCTGATACCTAAAATACAAATCATAAACTTGAGACAAATCATTTCAACCTCAAGCCAGTGAACTGAATATCTTCTTGCAAACCCAAGTTTTGCAAAGTACAATGCTTGCGAAGTTGGTTTTTTATGGAGTTTAAGCTCAGAATTCTGAACTTGCAAAGTTCTAATTCAGACGAGTAACCTTTTTGCAAAGTCCACTGAAGGCAAAGTTCAATTCATGTGAAACCCAATCTTACAACAAATCAAAATCCCGCAGTTCAATTCACATTTCGAAAGCTTCAGACATGTAGATTTAATTCCGCAAGCTTAGTCCCCACAATTACTTCCTAGAAAGAAAATTTTACAATATAGTAGAGATGACAGGTTCTCACAGGCGTTGGCACGTATGAGAAAATATGCGACTAATGACACCTGACACGGTACCCGTCTCGAGATGACAGGCTCTCACAGGCATTAGCATATATGAACAAATCTGCGTCTAATGACACTTAACACTGGGCCCTTCTCGAGATGACAGGTTCACACACAAGAATTGGTACGTATGGATAAATCTGTGTCAAATGACACCTGATACAGGACCCATCTCGATTATCACCTTCAATACTCTTTTGAAAAACGTGATGAGAGGATACAAGATATTGCGGGACAAGGTTCATACCACTTGCGGGATCTGGATAGAGAAATTTTTCGGCATCCATAAAACTCACAATATCACAAAATTATATTACCCCTTAACCCTCAATGCAATCGTACAATGATTCACGCTCATACTAGGCACTCTCCACTTCAGGAAATGCTCACAGTCAGCAATGCAATTATACAACAATTTGGTTTCATATTAGGTAAAGCTACAAATGTAACCTCTCTAAGAAAGTCCATGTGAATGTCTATGAGTGTATGACTATTGGATCTTTCACCAACAGGGGTGCCTAACGTGATATTAATTGTTGTATCTTCCTCGGTTTTAGGAGACTTTCGGGACCGCATCCTAATTTCCTCCTAGCCCGAGAGAAGTTAGACATGTGTTACACCCACAATATAACCCAAGGTACAATATTGCCTTGCAGTTAATTAATCACACTCATTCAATGAACTAACAATCAGTGTATATATATATATATTAAAAATTTTGTTTTGCAGGGGCAAAAGTACAAGATAAAATGAAAATGGCACCAGTAATATCAACCATCAATGTACGATACGAGCAAGACGTGAAGTCATTTTCTTAAGAATTATTCTTCGAACAAATCTTAAGAAAAGGGGGAAAATTGTGAGTACCAAAAATCTACTCCAATACATGGCAGATTTGTACGTGACCTACATGAAGAGATATAATCTGGGTTGCAAATGCTAGAATTAATGCATAAGAGGTTCTTTTGTCTGGAAGCTTGACCAAGGGGATGTATTATATCCAAAGTTATTCTTCCCGCACCAATATGAAGCCAACACTATCTCAGCCAGCAACACCAATCAAGCCTGCAATGCTAAAACCCACACTTTCCAACAACACAAAGCCAAGCCCGCAGCAAGGAAACAACGCAAGCCCATCCAATCAATTTGGAGCTTTGTCTCTACCAAGTCCGCAACAGCCCCAACAAAGAAGCAGTCCAAATCCGCAGCATCCTCACCATCCGCATCATCCGCAAACATCTGGACCGTAGCGCAAGCCCATCGTACGCAACCCAGGTCCGCACCAAGTTCGCAGCGCAAACCAACATTAGAACTGTTAACTGATGATGAAGTAAATAAGTGGTGAAGTAAACCTTTTTCCCGCACAAAATCAAGTTCAAACCATCCAACCAATTTTTCCGCATGTGGTGAAGTAAATATTTGAATGGAATCATTCCCGCTACAATTTAATATCCTATGCTGTCCGCAAATCATTCTCAAATGAAAACTCATTTCCGCACTACTTTTTCAAGTAGAAATGACCACACCCTTTCCGCACACCACTTCAAGCCCGCACCCACTTCATACATCGTTTCCCGCACCATACAACAATCATGACCGCACCCACTTCATGCCCGCAACACTCATCCTTTGCCCGCACCCGCACCATCATTTGCCCGCACTAAAATTGGACAAAGGCCATTTAAAGATAAGATCAATATGGACACGTGACGGACTTCTTCGACACATGGCAAAATGTGGTGTATCATGATCAACACGTGGCGGACTTTTATCGGCACGTGGCGGACTTCTTCAACACATGGCAAAATGTGATGTATCATCATCGACACGTGGCGGACTTTATTGACATGTGGCAAAGGGACATTTTTGGTAAATGTCATTTCTATTACCCCTTTAAATATAATTTTTGTGTGTTAGAGAAGGGGACTTTTTGGCTGGTTCTTCTTCTGTAAGGGGGAGAATTGGGAAATCTAATGTAACTCAAAATGAATAAAAACATTAACTTTCATTACCCATGGATGTAGACAAATCTCTGCCGAACCACGTTACATGTGGTGTATTGTTTTCAATTTGAGTTATTTGAATCTGATTTTTGGTATCATTTCAATCTCAATTGAATTCTCTGTATCATCTCCACCACAATTTTGGTTTAACACCATTTTTGTTCTCTATCTCATCTGGATTTCATTTTATGGTTGTGGTAATCATTCAAATGGTCGCTACAGACAACCTACAGGGCTACAATGAAACACCTAGAATTAAAACAAAGGAAAAAACGAAGAGTTAAAAAGGAAATTTAGTAGAGTTTGATCTTGAAAAAATAGACGTATCCATACTTCTCTGCGATCATGTCTCCAGAGAAATGTTACGAAAATCCTTACTTGATATATCAGCTATAGTAACTTCAATATAGACTCCCAAAAATACTGCGGTTACTTTTTCAGCTCACAACCCCTTGACAGACATTTTGTGTTAATTAAGTAGAAAAAAAAAATTGATCTTTGTTCCAACAGTAAATGTATCCGACAAACATAGAGAAATATAAATGAATACCTCACACCGTGTCTTCTACTCTAGTGGATAGGCTACAAAGAAGTGAAAAAATCGTCTTAACATTTCCTTATTTCGTAGTTGCTGAAAAAATTACATATCTTAAAATTAAAAAACATGGAGAAAGAGAAAGGAAAAGAAAGTTCGAAACAGACTATGCAAAAAATGAATAATGATAACTTTATAAGGCTATAAACACAAACTAAGGTCGAATAATCTGTGCATTATCTCGGCGAATAGGATAGCACGCCTTAATTTCTTTCGCTAAGCTATCAATTTAGCACTTGCTTAAAAAAATTTCTGCTAAGGAAAGCAGATAAACAACGTATCATCCATCCTTTATTGCACACCCAATAAGTAGCCTTCTAAAAGAATAACACATTTTTATTTTGCAGTCACTGCACTTAAAAACCATATAATAAACCTAATTAGCACCAATCAAATCTTCTTTCCACAAATTAAACCTAAAAACACATTACAAAATTCATAAAGCTGGATACCTTTCAATTACTCATATATCAAAAACACAAATTTGATAATAATTATTAAAGCCCAGACTAAGAAATACAAAATTGGCCGAAAACTATAAACAAGATAACAACAATCACAGCCCATTCAAAATGACAAACATAACGATCAAATATGGTAGTTCAATGTTGATTTTAATGATCTACCTGAGATGGATGTTGGTTTTTATCTCAATATGTTCAAATTTTTTTAGAAAAACCTTTAATAATATATCTAAATTTTTTAAAAAACCGATCGATCAGAACAACTAAATCAAAGAAAAATTAACAAATTAAAAATGTACAGAATCAAGCTTACAGAGTATTACAGAGCATGGTTTAGAAAGAAATTGAGAACCTTTGTAAGATAACCTCTTTTGAGGTTTATGTAATCGAACATCTTCAGGGATTGATTAGCAGAAATAATAATTGTTAATGGGGATTTTTTTTCTCGTAACACATGAGCAAATGTAAATTATGGATTAGCATAAATTATGGCGCCGGTAATGGGATCTTTGATTGCTTAACGTATGAAAATTGAAGGAGAAGAAGTCGAGGCGAAACCGTAAATCTGACACGTCGGATGAGGGCTTAAAAGGTAGGTTTATTTTTAACCACGATTTATCTTTTGCATTTTTAAAGAAATAGGAGTCGTCGATCACGGAAAATGCTATTTCAAACCTGTCAGATTGGGAACAAAACATTACTTTTTATAATGTAGATAAATTATTTGTAACAAGTCAAGCATTAGGAAAGAAAAATAAAGTTTTTTTTTGTCCATATCTTGTGGATCATCCTAGACGTATGGATGGCTTTGCTTCCCACATGAGTTTCCCATAAAGAACATATTAATTTTGTTTAATATGAATTTTGGCAAATCATTGTTTTAGGATGAAAACAAATGTAGTGTAAAATGATATTTTTATGTAGGTTCGAGAGATCAAGCTCGATCAAGACGATTCTAAACCCAAAATGGCCATTCACATTCTGCTTCGATCACAAAGGTGGAGAAGATTGGGTAGGTCTCAGGGGAGGAAAGCAAAGAAGGTTGAGAAATCTCAGTGTGATGAGTAATTGTAATGTGTGATAAACAATGGATTGTCTCTGGGATGAATTGCTAATTCTGTATATCTTGTCTCTTAGTTCTCTCTTGTTATGGTTTCGAATAGATAAATCCATCTATTTATATTTCTGAGGAGACACAGTGATTTCTCGTAAATGGTGGAAGTTACAAAATAAATGGAGGAATAACGATTGTGGAGATTGTAATGGAGTCATGTTCGAAAAATATGGAGGACTAGTATGACCACTACTCCTCGTTCTCTCAACTTTCTTTTAGCTATCCAACTACTTATTACCTTCTTGTTGTGGATGTTTTGCCACAACGAACGATTATTGTGGACCGCCATACCAATACCCCAATAAGAATCCCCTTATGTGTTATATTTGATATCTCGTAGAAATAGTGGAGTCGTGGACTATCACTTTGTTTTAAGTCAAGTCAATGACTTGCTAAGTCAGTGAGGAAAGTTTCACAACTCACTAGATTGACAATCAGACTGATCAATACTAATCTGATAAGTTTAGTGGTTATGTACTATCTAAGGAGTACCATGGCATAATGTTAAAGGCCAAAGGTTAGAAGTGATTTGGCATAAATCAGGAAGATGTTCGAAGCCAAGATTGTGTAAAGTTTCTTAAGGACTAGTCGTAGTGCGCTTAAGAACGAGATAGCCATATGAGGTTAGCACTGGCATTAGGCCAGCGCTTGAAAAGAGGTATTGGGGACGTAGCCTAGATGTGTCTAGCGTTTTTGAGCTAGCATAAAGTGTGGCGCGTCCTTGTGGACGCAGCCTAAATGAAGTTAGCACTTTTAAACAAGGTGCTAAGTGTGGCGCGTCCCTTAAGGACGCGGCCTAGATGATGCCCGCGCTGTCCCTTGAGCCAGCATAAAATATGGTGCGTCCATTGGGGATGTGGCCTAAAATAAGGCTAGCGCTAATCGCAAAGAGTGGTGCATCCCTTGGGAACGCGGCCTAAAAAATAAGGCTAGCACTGGCTTTAGCCAGCGCAGAGTGTAGTACGTCCTTGTGGACACAACCTAAATGAGGCTAGCGCTTTAAGTTATCACTTAAGTGTGGCGCGTCCCTTGAGGACGCTGCCTAAGTTTGGTTGGCGCTTTAGTGCTTAATTGTGGCGCTTCCCTTGAGGACACAAACTAGGTTTAGGTAGTGATGTCCTTTGGGGCCAGCACAATAATGTTATGGCGCGTTCCCTTGGGACACGACCTTAGTTTTGTTAGTGCTGGTGCTTTAGCCAGTGAAAAATGTTGTGGCGCGTCCCTTGGGTACGCAATATGATAAGCTAGTGCTAGCCTGGTGCTAAGGCACAACGTGTTCCTTTAGAGGCATTTCTTTTTGATTGAGGTGCATTCAAGAGGAACGATGCATAATTTATGGCACGTCCTTGAGCATAATGCTAGAGTGACTTATTTTTATAAAGTCAGGATGGCAGATTGTGATGTGCTCTTTTCGAGCAAGATATTAAGCTAGAATGTTTTTTCAAAGATTATGCATTAGCTATTTTATGAATTGATAGATGTTATTGGAACATCGATGCGCATTCGAGACGATTTCAAGGAATTTAGTTGTGGAATTTTATGCGACTTGAGACTGGTTTGATATGGCATACATATTGTAAATATTAGAGAGGCTACATTATCAATTTAAAATGCTTGTAGCTATCTGTAGAGACTATATTTTTAATTCGCCTGCGAAATATAAGTAGAGATACAGTAATTTTATGTTTTAATATAAGACTAGAAATATGTGCATAAATATACGTATATACTTCTATGTTCCTGCTGCTAGGAAAATAACGATTTTATAATTTTATCCCTCGTCAAAAACTCATCATCTACATTAAATCCCCTGCTTAGTGAGGAACAATAATGTTGCGCAGTAAGCACTAGAATGGTGACAATATGCTTATAGTAATTATATATGCATAATTAAAACTTTAAGAGTATGAGAAGATATACTTATCTTTTGGTTTCTGGTTACCGTGATAAGTGCCCCTTAGCATTAACTTTGGCTAGGGTTAGTAGATACCCAAGTTCTTGTCAAGAATATGGTAACTTGCTCGTGAGTAAAGAGAAGAAATATTGTCAGCGCTAAGCATTGCTTCCTTCTTGTTTTAGATTCCTATTCCAACAAGGTTTCCAAATAATGACGCCTATATATAAGCCACCTTTCTTCACATCGTCACTACCTCTTCTTATTCTTTTCTTTTCTCTGTGAACTGAGTTTTCTTTGCTCTGAAAAAAGAAGAACAAACCAACCCAACCCAACAGTTTTCTTTAGGTACGCGCCAAGCAGCAAGACCGCTTTCTCGAGTACGCGTCCAACAGAAACATAGTTGTTCTCTCGAGTACACGCCAGCAAAGAAGCTGCTTACCTAAGTTTGCTTTCCCGGGTACGCTTTTGGTGATATCATGTGCTTGTCTTCGAGTACACTGCTTATTCGTTGTGAAGTAGGTATTACATGAACTCGTCTCTTTTGTTGTTGTGTTTTTTTTTACTCTTTTGTAACCCTATTTTTTGCTCATAAGGTATCAACAAACACTATTCTCTCTAGTTTTGTTAATCACCAACTTACATAAGCTAGGGTTTTGATTTATTTTTTTGATTGATTTTTTTTTTGCTTTGTTCTTCTTACAGTATGAGAGGTCGCAACTATAGAGTCCCATTTTGATGTAGAAGAAAAACTAGAATCTATTGCAGATGACTAATGAGCATGCTAATGACATTGGCACATCCTCTGGTCAAAACATAGGATAAATTTCTGATACTGTATTTCTTAAAAGTGTACCTCATACTCGTGATAGATTCTTTGAATATATTTATGAAGAAATCAGCATACCTCCTGGCTTTGTTGGTTATTTTATTCCTAACTCTGAGAAGTATGCTACTTTTCAGAGAGTTGCTCTTAAGACTGTCCCAAGGTTTTGTTTGCAGACAGGAGATTATATAGCTTCTTATGTTGAATTCAAGACACCCCAATCTCCTATGGAGAAGTCGAAAAGCTGGTGTAAGGCGATGATGAATGATTTTTCAGTGGTTAAAGTCTTAAAAGATGCTCGAATACTTCATGTTGTAAGAATGTCTGAAACTTTACGGATCAATAAGGATTCAAAAGGCCTTTAACTTTTGTTTTACGTTAGTGTTGTCACGACCCAAAATCTAAGTACTAATTAATCAGAAGACTAATCTAACATCGACACGTTAAGAAATCTAAGTTATCAATTTAGACAGTGATAATCCCAAAATAAAACCCACTCTGAAAATTTATACAAGAATACTTCTCAATATGATACATATACAATAGTGAGTTGATTTTCAGATAGAATAAAATATCAGAATAAACATAATATAAAGTAACCACTAACAGACTCGATTTCTCAATGCTTTCATATCATGAACGACCGTTGTCACGAGTACTACTTTATCTTCCTCTGAAACTGAAAGTGGGAATTGAGTGAGCACATCATCCCGAAGGGTGCCCAGTGAAAATATATAACTTTCAAGTAATCACTAACATGCTTAATAGTTCTAATGATAATCACTTCAAATATAACAATAGAGAAAAGCAATTAACACCTTTTACACACAACACTTAGTACAACATCGTATATACGACATTCATGAAAGAATGTTATTCTGATTCCACCTTTTCGGATATTGCGTACCATAATAACAATATCCGTAAAGGACCACCATCAGACGATCCACAGAAATAACGCTAGAACAACTAAAATATGTTACCCCAACCTCGCCCCACTCAACGGAACAAGCGACGTTAGAACAACTCCAGTCTCAAATAATAGCGCCATCCACATGAAGTGACCATACAATCCATGATTCAGGAAACTACCGTCGAAGTCTATAAGATTTACAATCAAGCATAATATGCATACGAATTATTTCCCCAAATAAAATATTTATATATAGTATCGAGGCGGAAGCGCATCCTCCCTACTAAGTAATATTGAGACGGAAGTCCATCCATCCTACTATTAATAGTTAGTATTTAATATCGAGGCGAAAGTCCATCCACCCTACTAAGTAATATTGAAATGGAAGTTCATCCGTCCTACTATTAAAAATTAGTATATAATATCGAGACGGAAGCCCATCCGCCCTACTAATAATATTGAGACGGAAGCTCATCTACCCTACTTATTGCTTAGCAAGGAGCCGTGGGGAATCACATACACTCCTCGCAGGAAAACTACACAACGCATATCACACAATATGCTCATCCAATTGCACTCAAACATGTTTTACAAATAGTACAGTCACATCATGCTCGCAAATAAAATAGAACTTAATGATTACAAGAAGGTTACAAGAGTTCCCACTTCATTTGATAACAATCACTCCTACTTCAAGAATTCATATCAACAAGTCTATAGTATTGTCTTCATCATCTTGATCATGTAACTACCATCTGGATTAACATAACAACTATACATAAATAGTCTTTCAAAACTCAGTCGATATCCTTTGTTCTACCTCTATATCCTCTTTAGTATTTTACTATCTTCTTTTAATCTAATTTTCAATAATAGTTCTATGTCCTTTAGTCATTCGAGAATTAAGACAAATGTCTGAAAATTGGCAGGAAAGGTAGGGCTGTTCACGGGTAGACCAACCCGCCCGCCCCAAACCGAACCGACCCGGACCGATAGCCAACCCGCTCCAAACCGGATATATATTGGAGCGGTTTGGGTTGGTATTCGTAAAACCCGAACCCATAGGGTTGGGGCGCGGGTTGAGGGATCCAAAACCCGACTGCCCCAACCAAACCGATGGGTGTAAATAATACAATAGTGGGGTGTATAGTATAACCCTATAAACATATAAAGGCAAAAAAAAAAACCTAAAATCAGATTTTCAACTTCTTTCTCTTTCTCTTGTAATCTTCTCTCTGTGAGTCTGTGACTCTGCGTCTCTGCCGCCGCACACAACCATTACAAACCCCAAAAGAAAATTAATGCAGTCTATAGAGTTAGATAAGGTTGAGGAAGAGAGGCGTAAAAGAGAAAAAAACAAAAGCATTCTCGTATCCGAGGTATGTTATGATCATGTTTGACAGTTTGAGATAGTACTGATGTGATGAGTGATGATAATTTCCTGATGTTAGAGTACTACTACTTTAATTTGGTTAGTTGTCTATGTGATGAAATCATGTTTTTATGCATTTGGTTTACTAACATTCTTTCTGTTTGTATTTAATTGTTCATGCAGGATGAGCCATCCACTGTAACCACTAGCACTAAGGTTGTTAGTTTTAAAGAGGTAATATCAGTTTTGGTAATAGGTTTGTTTAGTTTACCAAAAGAAAGAATTTGTTAAATTTTGTATTTTTATTAACTAATTTTCCTGAGGGATGACTTATTAGAAGTCAGCCATATATGTTTAGCCATTTTTGATCAATCAATCAATCATAGTTGTAGTTGTGACAACATCTTCGGCTCTTACAATTATAAAGGAGTGATGAGTATTAACTCATCAAGTGCATCTTGTTCGGTAAGCCCATTAAAAATTCAAATTTGTAAATGAGTATATCTTCCTAATAAATTTGAATACTTACAACTTTTTTTTTTGTAGATGACTTCTCCTATTTTACAACAAACCTCATTGGGTGCCACAAGTGAAACTCCTATATCAGAATCACAAGACCTGCCAATAGTACGATCTCAATCAGCAGTTCCTTCTAGTGCTGATTCTACTGAAGGTACCTTAGTTAACAAGAGAAAGAAGCCGGATTCATGGGTATGGGAGCATTTCACTAAGGTTACTGTTAACAATCAACAAAGAGCTATTTGCAAACACTGCAAGATAAGTTATTCAGCTGATTCGAAGAAGATTGGAACTTCAAATTTAAATACTCATTTGTTGAGTCGATGTAAGAGGTTCCCTGGACGAGATGATAAGAAGAAATCTATAGGCTTTGAGGCTAAAAAGGGTTCAGAAGAGGCTGGTAAGCTGGTTGCAAGGAGTTACAGTGATGAATTATGTAAATCAGCTTTATCCTACATGATTATCGTCGATGAGTTGCCATTTAGACATGTTGAGGGTGAAGGATTCAGATATTATAGTAATGTTTTGGAGGATAGATTTAAGATCCCATCACGTACAACAGTTGCTCGAAGCTGTTTGAAACTCTACCGTGCAGAAAAAACGAAGTTGTTTGAAACTTTTAAGAAGCAAAAATTTAGAGTTTGCCTTACGACGGAGACTTGGACTTCCAACCATATGTTGAACTACATGTGCCTCATAGCGGATTACATAGATGATAACTGGTGCTTACATAAGAAGATTATCAACTTTTTTCAAATTGAAGGTCATAAAGGCGAGACTATAGGCAAGGCTATCGAGACTTGTTTGATGAATTGGAATATTGATAGTGTCTTTACGGTGACAGTGGATAATGCAAGCTCAAATGATACTGCTGTCCAATACTTATCTAATACACTTGAACAGTGGAATGAACCGAATGGTCATATACTGGGTGGAAGATTTATGCATATGCGGTGTTGCGCTCACATTCTCAATCTTATCGTGTCTGATGGGATGAAAGATTATAATGACTCTATAAGCAGAATTCGAGCTATTGTGAAGCATGTTAAAAGTTCTCCAGCAAGATTAGCCAAATTTAAAGAACATGCATCACGTGAAAGGATTGAGTGCAAGAAACTTCTATGCTTAGATGTTCAAACCAGATGGAATTCAACATATCTAATGTTAGAATCAGCTGAAAAGTTTCAGAAAGTGTTTGAGAGGTTAGAAAAAAAAGATGGGAGTTTTATTCGAGATTATGTTACTGTTGGAAAGAACGTTCCCCCTACTCGAGAAGATTGGGATTATAATAGAGCTTTTATTAAGTTTTTAAAGGTATTCTATGAATCAACTCTAAAGTTTTCCGGTACTTTGTATGTTACATCTAGCATTTTCTTAGATGAACTGGTTATGGTTGATGGAGAATTGCGTGAATGGAGTGAAAGCAATGATGTATTTTCAAGACGTGTGGCTGAAAACATGAGGATGAAGTTCAATAAGTATTGGTCGAATGAAAAGATTAATCAGTTTCTGTTTGTTGTCATTCTTCTTGATCCCAGGCACAAAGAATTCTATTTGAACTATTGTTTCTCCATTATGCATGGTGAAGATGAGGCTAATAATCTTGTTGCAAAGGTAAAAGCTATTTTAGTTGAATTATATGACCAATACAGGGAAATTTACACAGGGGACAACAATGTTTCCAGTAGTAGTACAAGGTATAATTCAGTTTCTGTTGATGCTGTTTCCGAAGTCTCATTTCGTGCAAAATTTCGTTTGGGATTAATTCAACGCATTAAAGAGGTAGATGGTGAAGAAAGCAAGACAGAAATTGAACGCTATTTGATGGAATGTCGTGAACCTTCTTGTGAGAACTTTGATATTTTAGGTTGGTGGAAAATTAACTCAACAAGGTATAAGGTATTGAGTTACATTGCAAGAGACTTGTTATCTATACCGGTCTCTACTGTGGCTTCTGAATCTACCTTTAGCACCGGTGGTCGGATTCTTGATGCATTTCGTAGTTCTCTACTTCCGGGAACAGTTGAAGCTCTAATATGTGCACAAAATTGGTTACAAACTAATAAACCAGTTATAATCGATGATTATGCGAATATAATAGAAGAAATTGATGAAGGTATACCAAAGTTCCTTAAGTTTATAGAATATGCTATTGTTTCTTTTAGAATTAATTTTGAATACAGAATACTTATGTTGATTATTATCTCTTGTAGAAGTTAACATCACATGTGAAATACTTACAGCAGATGATTAGACTGATTAGTTTGTTATGTTGAATGCTTTTTGGGATAACAAAGGTAAACATCATCACTATAGTTTTGAAATTTCAGCAATTTTAAGCTATTTTGCTTTCTTTTAAATGTTTTCATTGCTAGAATTCATTCTAATCTAGTAAACTATTGACTATTGTTATTCCAGCCTACACCCGGCCACAAGAGTCATGGAAGCTTGGTGCCTGCCCTGAGAAAGTGCTATATGTTTTATTGAGTTTCCGTCTGGTTATTGCTTGGTTTGAGCTTGATTTACATCCTTGCTAGTTGCTTCTTGTCGTTGTGTTTTTGCAATTCAGTTGTGAAATTAACATTGATACTAGTATATATTTGTTATGTCAAGTTTAGTAGAGAATTAGTCCCAGGCTGGTGTTTCCGGCTTAATAAGATTTAACTTTCACATATTTTTCATTTTTTTTTTTGTAAGCCGTTGAACCGACCCAAACCGAACCGATGAATAACGTTTTGGGTCATATCGGGTTGGACAAATGGTCCGGTTTGGGTTGATATTTTGATAAACCGTATAATGGTCGGGTTGGTTTGGGGCAGCCAAAAAACCACCGGATAAGACCGCTGCACACCCCTATTGAGATCAATCCCCATTATTGTATTTAGATCATTATTTTTTTTTTAAATCGAGTATTGACACTTTGATAGCAATATGTGTGTGTTCTCCCTGTCTCCGTCGTCTAAGCAAGCGTGGAATGCAGGATCCATGAGAACTATCATGTAACATGCTGATAAGGAGCATGCGCTTGGATTCATTTTATCCAATCATGTTGTCAGTATATTTAAGAAAATAATAAATAATTATTTTATTTTTAATAAATTGATCGCTGGGACCCTTGTATATACTAGCTGAGCCGATATTAATATAAGGAGTAAGACCAGTGGGAGGGTATCTCAATCTATTAGGATTCATCCTGGCACTGACCTTCAGAAAGATATGGAAAACACCGTTCACCTTAGTCAACACGTGCAAACTTCATTTTGTCAATATCCATCTTCTAAATCTTTTCATGTGATTGTACTTTGATATATTCTGAGTATCGTGGTTGAACGACTATCTAAGTAGAGCTTTGTTTTCTTATATATGAATTTTAGTATGTTGAGTGCAAACTCGTATACAACAATTGGACTCATATAGGATAATGACTCTCATAGCCGAAGAATTTAGTATGCCAACTAAATAGCTTGTTTATTGTTTACCATCAATCGTTCACAGGTATCTAGGGTTTGGAGTAGAAGGTTTTGTGGGTATACCTCTTGTAAACTCTCACGAGACTAAAACTCGTCCGATAGGGATACCTATGAGTTTAAAGGCTTGTTGCACATGCTATGTGCAATCGAGATGCCTGCGAAAGTGAATTAGGATTGTTATTTTATTTTTAGATTAGATTTGCTCGAGGACTAGCAAATAGTAAGTTTGGGGGTATTGGATAGACACATTTTTGTATCTGATTTGTCCTCAATTATCTATATTGTTAATGTTCGATTGATACTTATTGTGTGATTTTATGTGTTTCTAGGTCTTTTTGAGAAATAAATAATTGTGGAAAAAGTCGGCTCAAAAAGTGATAAAAGCACCTGAGAAAAATGACTAAAGGCACCTAGGGATAATGATAAAAGCGCCCAGTTGTTGGATAGGGGCACCCCTTCTTTGTTTTAAATTTGAAAATAACGGGAAATTCTTTTCACGCGAGAGAGAGTTTCTGATTTGTTTGAAGTCCGATTTTTATGGGATTTCTTTACTTGGATTAGAAGACTATCGATTTATCAAGTTGGAGGAACAATTAAACACGTCATTCATAAGAGTTTGTTGCCGTAAATCAAGCTAGAAAATCCATCTTTTGGCCGGAAAACATGTTTCTTCTCTGATTCGGATTAACATGATTTAGAGTTGGTTTGGGATTGATTTCATTAGTCCTTATCAATTAGGAAAGGTTGTTAGGGTTTAATAAGACTATATAAACTCAACAGATCGAAGAAAAACGCATAGAGGGGAACCAAAAAAAACAGGAAAAAAAATAATGTTGTTGTTGAACATGAAGAACAAGGATACAACGACGATTTCTTCAACTCATCTGCAACGGATATCTTCGTCTTTGCAACATTTATCTTCAGTTGTGGCGGTTTCTTTAACCCATCTGCAACAGATATCTTTACAACAACAACGTTTATCTTCAGCGGAAACACTTTCCCTTCTATAACAGTGAAAACAGTTCCATTACACCGTTGCAAACTCCCTGTTTTACACAATTTTCACAATTTTCATTTTTGTAAACAATTTTTGAGCCATGAAGCATATTTTGAGAGTATTTACAACATGAGGAGCTAGACCCCATTGTTGAGGTGACAGAGGAAGTTATCTTCCAAAAATAAAGTGGTATATTTTTATCTAATTAATTTTTGTAATTCTTTATGATTATTTACTATGAATTAAATTTGAAATAATGAATTTTATCAATTAGTTTTGTTTACTTTTGATGGGTCATGCTTAGTTTAGGGCTATTGATGTCTCATAATTTTGATTTACAACTATTATTTTGAAATTTTAACTTTGACAATATTTAGAATCAATTGAATGTATGAGTTGCAAGATAATTATTAATACTAAATCACTTAAAAAATTGGTTAATGGTGAAATCCTTAGTCTCAGTTCTTTCCATAATCTTAAATCAACTTGAATTTAATCTTTCTTTATTTTTAGTATTAAAAATTAAGTTTAAAAATCAAATCTTCACAAGTCTGAGTATTTAATCTTATTTACCACTGTATGATGCAGATAAGCAAGTTAATTGGTCTATTAATAGTCAACTAACGGTCAAAGCTTAAGATGAAAGTCAATTGACGATCAACTGGAGGTCAAACGAACGGTCAAAGTCAAGTCCAGGTCAAAGTCAAAGATAGTCAAAGTCCAGTCAATGTCAGGTCAAGGATCAGTCCAGTAGTTGAGTCCGACAGGGTCAGGCCCATTTAAATGGAGTCCAGCCCAACGAATTAAGCCCAGGATTTGACTCACTAGGTCAACTCAGCGAATTAATCCCATTTAACCAAGTTGACTCAGCTAAACGAGTCAGTTTGAGTTAGACTGAGTCAGTTCAGTCAGATAGGTCTGACTCAGCCAAAAATCGATCACAGACCAAATTCAGTTATATTACCAATACTCAATTCTCTGAATTCTTCAACCAATTCACTTGTACTCCAACTTCAATCAACATCCATTCCACATTCATACTTTCTAAATCTTCCCTGCAACACTCAAACATACTACCATCATCACCATAGTTCATTCACAACAATTTCAGAATCATCATCTCCATATCTGAAATTTCATTCATCTCAACTTATTCCTTTCATGGCTATAACCACCTGCAGTTCATTTTAAATCACTTATTACTTCAATTGCACAACCAATCTACATTCCGCCATATTCATCAAATATACTCAAATCAAAACATAATTACTATCTTCAGCTCTATCAACCATTCTGTATAATGAACACCAACAGTTCTACATATTTCATTCTAATTTCATGTCTACACGACAATTCTATTCCTATTATAATTCCATCTTAACTTCATAAGTAATCATATAAACTCATTAAAGGAATTGAATAGCTTCACTTAACTTAATTAGTAAAACAATTACCTGAGTTAGTTCCATTCAACAATTGTATTCAATTTCTTTTTTACTTTGATTAAATCCAGTAATCCTCTAGAAACCAACAACAACTTATTAATTCAATTCACCTAATCTAATTAATCAAATCAGACTCATCTTTACTCTCACTATCAATATCAAATCGAACTTCAGAATTCCAATCTCAAAACCCTAACTTTCGATTTGAGTTATTCATCAACCATATACTTTAATTCACACCCAACCCATCTCTAATCTTTCCTTAAAACATCACTTTCATCTTCTAAACTTTTCTCAGTTTCTCTTAAGAAACCCTAACCCTAATTCTTCGCAATCATGTTCTTCTCTGCAATCAACTCTTCAATTAAACATCACAACCTTCTTCTTCATACTATGATCTTAAAATCCATCTCAAATTGTTCAGTCTAGAACTCAATCTTCAATCAACAGAAAAACCCTAATTTATCTCTCTCCAATTTAACCATTCTTCATTTATTCTTGCTTAATTAACATCAACATGATCACCAACAACACTTCCTAAATCTTTCCCCTCTGCTATTCGATCTCAAATCATTCATTTTCAACTCTTGTTTTGACTCACAGACGAAGAACAGAAAGAAAGGCGGAAGAATAGAAGAAGAAAGGAAAAGAGAAATGAGAAATGAGAAATGAGATTTCTCTCGATTAGATTTAGGTTTAGTTAAAGCTTTCTTATTAAGGCACCACCTATTAGATATGGGATGCCAAGATTCATTATCTATGTTCTTTAAGAAAGTCTGCCCTGAGCAATTGTTTGGTTTTCATAACGTTGTTTATTTGTAAAATGACTATTTTACCTTTTAAGTATAAATTAGATGATTTCTCCTTTGTACGGTATCCGATGATACTTTCAAGTAGTCCATTTCTTATTAATTTTGAAGATCTACCTAATGGTACTAGTTTCGTTTCCAAATTATTATTATGTTCATATCTATTTACTCAATTCATTAACGATTATTTAGTTTCTTGACCGGTCAAATAGTGTTGATGAACTTACGAATCCTTACATTCTATCCACCTTATAAGAATTTTCGTCCCCTAAAATTAGATCGATCTACCACACACTGTAATTATTACTCGTACTTACAAACGTGCAAAATTTAACTCGTTATGACATAATATTCACCTTAGACTCTAAGGATTTCTCTAGTTATGTTAACTATGGCTTTAAAATCTATACTTAATGGTTTACCTAAAGTTTGATAAGTTACATTTTCTAATTGTTACTATATCTGACATCTATGAATATAAGAGAACTTGTTTTGTTTGTGAAATATACACTTAAGGATTCCACTGCAACTAAAATTTAAAGCTATTTTGATTATATATATTGTCAATAACTATAATCTTTGATTCTAATAGAATTATACTAATTATTATAAAATAATACCACTTCTGATAGTCCGAGAATTTAAACCCAATTAAGATATATGCTAAGTAAACACGAAAGGTTAATGTTTAAAATTTATCGTTTACTAATTTAGGTTTATATGAATATATCATGCATTGGGTCCTTAATAGTTATTACATTTATTCTAATATCTACTAATTATTGTTTTAGTTAATTAGTTTTAATAAAAATCGTGATAATTTTTATAATTAACAATCTTAATTATTCTTTGTTATTAATAATTATAATATAATAATTATTGCCATTGTTATTTACAAATTATTATGGATACAATTATACTCATTAAGTTTTAAATATTTAAGTTGGGTTTACTAATATTTTTTAATGTAATATTGTAGTTTATAATGTAACTAAAATATATTTCTATATATTAATTTTAGTCGTGTATACTCTAATTATCTTGATAAATATTTTACGAAAACAAAACCAGATATATAATTTAATTAATCATATATATATATATATATTATGATTTATTTAACATTTTAAAACCAGTCTAATCCTATCTTATTCTAAAATCAATTTCACATGAATTAATATAGTAATTAAATAATTTTCAAATTTAGTTATCAACACAAACTACGATTCTCATGAACTTTATTATGCACCAATTAATTAAATATTATCTAATATAAATTAAACATTATGTTAATTGATAATGTATTATTATTTTATTTATTTATTTATTTATATAATTATAAACTCATTAATTTAGTTAAAATAACTAGCATACATAGTCACTAACGAATTTTATTGTCATCGAATCCAAAAATCGTTCATAATTTCATAATTATAACATAATAAATTTTATATATATTGTTATTTGGTTAAAAGTTAAAATATATACTTTATTATTATTATTTAGTATTTCTATATTATATTTTATCAATATGAGAATCTTTTACCAGAATTAAGAAATCTTTGATACTGAAAATTACTCTTTTGTTAGTTATTGTTATATATTTGTTAATAATATATTATTTAGGAAGAAATTAAACATTATAGCAATTAGTCAAATACTATTATTATTGATTTTATTTTATTATTATCATTATATTAATGATTATTGATAGTCCATTTAGTGTATTAAATCTTAATAATTTAAGAATGACTTTTCTAATATTTTCAATTGTAATTGCTTATATTTGTAATGTCACTTATTTTAGTTTTTCTACACATGTAGTGATGCAGCAGATACTATAGGGAAAAAAAGAGATGTTTTGTTTAGACTTCAAGATATTTCTAGGAATATCGACTATGAACAGTGATAACTATTTAGACTTCGGTTTCCCAACTATAAATAATAATTAATTAAACTTTAACAAGTTTAAGAAAATAATTTGGATTAATCAAATTTAACTGTGTAGAAAAATAACTTGAAGACTCTTAAATAGACTTAGGGAAAAACCCTAACTTGCGCAGCAAGAAAGGATGAAAAAACCTAATAAACCGACTCAAACCCTAATTTTCTATTTTGGGAAAATTTTGGTCGACCTAAAATAATGAAAGTACTCTTGAAATAAAATTATTTTCCGCAATCAGCGACCGAAACGGACTCCTAACAAAGAAATTATTAACAAAACAAAAACTTTCAAAATAGCAAAAACGCATGTTTGAAGCCCTAAACGATGAAATTCGGCTAAATTATGGCGACCATGTGGATCGATAGATCTATGGATCAACATGTCTTGATCGTTGGCCCGTTTCCAATCAAAATGGACCCCTCTTGAGCTAAATTAGGACACTCGGGTTTTTAGCCTCCAAATAGGCTATAGCTTGCTCATCTGCATCATCCTCCCAGGGTTGAGAGAAATTTGCCCTCGAATTTTCTTGGTATCATCTGAATTATCACAATTATACGGCACCAAATGTTTGACATTAAAAACATCAGAAGTACGGATGTGACTTGGAAGCTTTAACTTGTAGGCATTCAAATTAATTTTCGCGACTATTTCCAAGGGACCAATCTTGTGCTCCTTCAATTTGTTATACTCGCCAACTGGGAAACGATCTTTTGTCAATATAGCCCACAACTTCAAAATCCACAACTCTGCGATTTTTATCTACCGCCTCCTTATACCTCTCATTAGCTCGAAGCAATTGTCCTCCATCCAACTTGTGAATCTGTTGCAACTATTAGATACGGTCTTCAACTCGAACTTCAGTTTTCTTCAGATCAGGAACAGGTGCTAAATCTATCGGTACTCGTGGATTGTAGCCATAAACAACCTCGAATGGACTCATAACCAGACTACGGTTTACTAAACGATTAAACACAAACTCAGCTTGGCAAAGTTTCTGATCCCAACTCTTTAGATTTTCTCCAACCATACACCGTAGTATATCACCCAATGAACGGCCATCACTCTGAGGATGATATACACTACTGAAGTTAAGCCTTGTTTTATCTAATTTCTAAAAAGTTTTCCAGAAATAAATAAGGAATCTCGTGTCCCGATAACTAACAATTGAACATGGCAATCCATGTAAATAATATATTTCACGGAAGAATAATTCAACTACCTTCAGTGCATTAGTGTTCTTCTTGTAAGCAATAAAATAGGACATTTTTGAAAAACGGTCAACAACTACAAATACTGAATCATGTCCCCTCTGAGTTCGAGGTAAACCCAACACGAAATCCATACTCAAATATGTCCAGATTTGAGTTGGAACTTTCAATGGCATATACAACCCTGCATTAGTTGTTTCTCCTTTTGACATTTGACAGATTCGACATCTATCCCCGAATCTAGCAACTTCACGCCTCATTGTTAGCCAGTAATATGACTTCGAAACAAGTTGGAAAGTCTTATCCCTTCCTATGTGCCCCTCGTCATGTAACTCCTTAATAATCTTCAACCGAAGGCTAGAATCAGAGATACACAATTGATTACCTTTGAAGATAAATCCTTCATGCATAAGGTAATCACTTCGTTTACCTGAGTTGATATCATCCACAATCTCTGTAAAGTTTGGATTGGTTAAAATATGATCAGAATATAAATATAAATCAATTACCTCAGTTCGCATGTTGTTGAGTATCATACTCCTTCGGCTTAAGGCATCAACAACTTGATTCTGCGACCCAGGTTTATGCTTCAATACAAAAGTGAACTCTTGCAAATAACTAGCCCACTTACGATGTCTAGAAGAAATCTTCTTTTGACTGTTGATGTGCTTCAAAGAATCATGATCAAAAAACATAATGAACTCGTTATGAATTAGATAGTGACGTCAATGCTTCAAAGCTTGAACTATAACATAAAAATTCACATCATAAGTATTATAGTTGAGGTTAGCACCATTCAACTTCTAACTGAAATAAGCTACAAGTCGTCCTTCTTGACTCAAAACAGCTCCAATTCACACCTTCGATGCATCACAGTGTAGTTCAAACGGCTTGCTGAAATCAGGTAACACCAACAGTGGTACAGTTATCGACTTTGTCTTAACATATTCAAAGGCTTCATCAGCTTCCTCAGACCATGAAAACTTTCCTCCTTTCATGCATTCAGTAATGGATGCCATAATAGTGATGAAGTGGGGAATAAAACGCCGGTAAAAAGAAACGAAACCATGGAAACTCCTCACCTCGTGTAACGTAGTAGGTTTAATCCAATTTATTATGGCTTCAACCTTGGACTCATCTACATTGATTCCATCCTTGGTCATAACATAACCGAGAAATAGAACTCGGTCTGTCATGAACGAACACTTCTTAATGACCGCAAATAATTTCTCCATGAGTAGAACTGAGAGCACTTCTCGAAGATATTGAACATGCAAGTCCAAGTTAGCACTATAAATAAGAATATCATCAAAATAAACAACCACAAAAGTACCGATAAAGGGTCTGAGTACTTGATTCATGATACGCATAAATGTACTTGGCGCATTGGTCAACCCGAATGGCATAACAAGCCGCACATATAGTCTTTCTCGAGTTTTGAAAGAAGTCTTCCACTTATCACATTCACGTATTCTGATCTGATGGTACCCACTCTTCAAGTCGAGTTTGCTAAAGAACTTTGCTCCACACAATTGATCTAACAATTCATCCAATCTGGGAATTGGAAAACGTATTTGACTGTGATTTTGTTGATAGCTCGACTATCAACGCACATCCTCCACGTTCCATCTTTCTTTGGAATCAACAAGGTTGGTAATGCACAAAGACTTAGACTCTGTCGGATCAATCCTTTCTGTAGCAACACTTCCACTTGACGATGAAGTTCTTCATGCTCCTTAGGACTCATTCTGTAATGCGCTTTATTTGGCAATCTTGATCCAGAAACTAGATCAATACGATGCTGAATATCCCGAAGAGGTGGTAGCTTATTAGGCAACTCGTTAGGAAAAACATCCATAATTTTTTTAATTAAAGGTTGAGCGGCAATAAGGATACTAGTTTCATCATGTTGTTTTTCTTTTCCAATCAAGAAATACAATTCACCTGCATCTTGTACCTCGTCTCCAAACTGCTTAAACGACAAGAGATTGATAGCTTCTCTAGTAAATGGTGTAGGTGCAATGTCTTTACTGGGTACAAGTACTATACGTACATCGTTCCATAAAAAAATATAGGTATTTTTCTACCCTTCATGATTACTTTTCCTGTCAAACTCCCATGGACGACCCAACAACAAGTGACAAGCAACCATACTAGTAACGCCACACTATATTTTATCTTTATATTTGTTACCAATTTACAAGCAATGTTTGTTTACTTTTACCTCATTCATTTTCTTAAGCCAAGAAAGCTTGTATGGATATGGATGTGCCTTGGTTTCCATCTTGAATCTTTTCACGACCTCTCATCAACAATATTCTCGCATCTTCCAGGATAAATAACTAGGCAACAAACATTTCCTTCGATTGTACATGTTGACTGGAATATATTGTTACGCAACCAGCTGTCACCCTTATCTTTACGTGGAGTGAGACAACTTCTTCTTACCACAAAGTTCACTCATTTATCTCCAGCAACTTCTTCATCGATAGGTTCAGAATCATCCTCAGGATCCTCCTCATAATCAGTTACCCATTCATCTTCTTCACGGTCGTTCTCGGTGAAAAATACCTAGGTTGCTCGTTCTACTTTGTGACAGTTACCGGCTTTGTGCCCAGATTCTCCGTACTTATTACATCTACCTCCAAAAGTGTTAACTGAGGTTTTATTTGGTGTAGACGCAGATTTAAGTTTATTAGCAGTACTAGGTGTTGAAATACTACGGTTACTTGATGGAGATGCTCATATTGTTACCCCAATTTGAGCTTTTACACCCCACTTGTTTCTCTATTTTCCTTTCTCTATGATGTGCAACCGAAATGGAGCAACTATCAAACATATTGAGTGTATCCTGATATTGTTGAGGGATACCACCTTTTATAGCGAGCGACCTTTTGCTCATCTGACTCTGACAAGTCGTTAAGAGAAAATAGTCGATAAACCTCCTTGGTGTAATCGTCTATAGAACGTACTCCCTTGCGTAGGTTTTGCAGCTGCTAGTACATCAATCGAATGTAGTTATGTTGTAAAAAATCTGTTCTCATGTGTTTCTTCAACTTCTCCCATGATACTAACTTTTGTTTTCCCTTACGACTGCGTAGCAGTTTGTGTTGTTTCCACCACGAATTATCCCTCCCACGAAACATAGTCGCTACCAACGAAACTCGTCTGTTATTTGGTACTTATTTGAATTCCAATACTTTCTCAACCGTTTTCAACCAAGAGGGAAACTCTTCTGGTTCTAAACCACCATAAAATTCTGGGATCTCTACTTTTATTCCTTCCTTCTAGCGATCAGAATCTTCTCGTTGAATTATTGTACCTTCGCGATGTCCTTTAGAAAAAGGGTTGGGAATTATCATCATCTTCTTCTTCTTCTTCTTCATGGTGAAGGTTATATAGACCCAGAAAATCTTGGACGTCTTCAATGAATTCTTCTCTAGATCTCCACGGAATGAAGGACCTCCTCCTCGACCTCGAACATGATCGATTCATACTCTTGGTGGCATTTTATCAACCCAAGCTAAGAAAGCTTGTATAGATGTGGATGTGCCTTCGTTTCCAGCTTGAATATTTTCACGATCTTTTCATCGACAATATTCTCAAAACTTCCAAGATCAATAACTAGACGATAAACTTTTCCTTCGATCGTACATGTTAAATGGAATATATTGTTACGCAACCAGCTGTCACCCTTATCTTTACATGGAGTGAGACAACTTCTTATTACCACAAAGTTCACTCCTTTATCTCCAGCAGCTTTTTCATCGATAGGTTCAGAATCATCCTCAAGATCCTCCTCACAATCAGTTACCCATTCATCTTCTTCACGGTCGTTCTCAGTGAAAAATACCTTGGTTGCTCGTTCTACTTTGTGACAGTTACTGGCTTTGTGCGCAGATTCCCTGCACTTATTACATCTACCTCCAAAAGTGTTAACTGAGGTTTTATTTGGTGTAGACGCAGATTTAAGTTTATTAGCAGTACTAGATGTTGAAATACTATGGGTACTTGATGGAGATGCTCACATTGTTACCCCAATTTGAGCTTTTACATCCCACTTGTTTTTCTATTTTCCTTGCTCTATGATGTGCATCCAAAATGGAGCAGCAATTAAACATATTGAGTGTATCCTGATATTGTTGAGGGAGACCACCTACATAGCGAGCGACCTTTTTTCTCATCTGACTCTGACATGTCGTTAAGAGAAAGTAGTCGATAAACCTTCTTGGTGTAATCGTCTATAGAACGTACTCCCTTGCGTAAGTTTTGCAGCTGCTGGTACATCAATCCAATGTAGTTATGTGGTAAAAAATATGTTCTCATGTGTTTCTTCAACTTTTCCCATGATACTAACTTTTGTTTTCCCTTAGGACTGCGTAGCAGTTTGTGTTGTTGCCACCACGAATTATCCCTTCCACAAAACATAGTCGCTACCAACGAAACTCGTTTGTTATTTGGTACTTCTTTGAATTCCAATACTTTCTCAACCGTATTCAACCGAGAGGGAAACTCTTCGGGTTCTACACCACCATAAAATTCTGGGATCTCTACTTTTATTCCTGCCTTCCAGCGATCAGAATCTTCTCATTGAATTATTCTACCTTCGTGATGTCCTTTAGCAAAAGTGTTGGCATTATCATCATTTCTTCTCCTTCTTCTTCATGCTGAAGGTTATATAGACCCAGCAATCGTGGACGTCTTCAATGAATTCTTCTCCAGAACTCCACGGAATGAAATCATCAGGACCTCCTCCTCGACCTCGACCTCGACCTCGACCATGACCGATTGCAACTTTTGGTGGCATCTTATCAACCCTAGAATCACATTTCTCTGGTAACCAACTGACGCAGTGGATATTATAGAAAAGAAAGAAAATAGATATTTTGTTCAGACTTCAAGATATTCCTAGGAATACTGACTATGAACAGTGATAATTATTTAGACTTCACGACTATAAATAATGACCAATTAATCTTGAATAAGTTTTAAAAAATAATTTTTATCAATCAAATTCAACTGTATAGAACAATAAATTGAAGACTCTTAAATAGACTTTGGGAAAATCCTAACTTGGGCAGCAAGAAAGGATGAAAATACCCAATAAACCAACTCAAACCCTAATTTGCTATTTTTGGAAAATTTTAGTCGACCTAAAATAATGAAAGTACTCTTAAAATAAAACTATTTTCCACAAACGGTGACCCAAACGGACTTCTAACGAAGAAGTTATTAATAAAACAAAAACTTTCCTAAAATAGCAAAAACGCCTGTTTGAAGCCCTAAACGATGGATTATGGCTAATTTATGGCGATCATGTGGATCGATAGATCTATAGATCAACATGTCTTGATCGTTGGTCCGTTTCCAATTAAAATGGACCCCTCTTGAGCTAAATTACGACACTCGGGTTTTTAGCCTCCAAATAGGTTATAACTTGCTCATCTGCATCATATAGTTAAACTATTTTCTAAATATGGCTATCTCAATTTAAAGGTCATCTATATTTAAGTGTTGTAGTACTAAATATGTACACATTATCTATTTTACTATTCATTTTATCAAACAGAAAACAATGATACGTAAAATCATTCACGTAATGATCATATCATGCCAAACAATTCTAAATTTCAATTTACAATTGAAGAATAACTATCAGGATTAACCTGACAGTAAAGATTAAAAAATTTACGGATAATCAAATTATCCAATCAAAATTTAAAGTTAATATTTGATCTACACATTTTCATTTGTTAATAAATATATTTTCCTAAAGTGAATTCCAAAAGAACTCAAACAATAACTACAATCTTTGGTTCTAAATGAACTTTACTAATCATTTCAAAAGAATGTTATTTCTTATAAATCTGAAAATTCAAATTCAATTTAAATGAGTCTGAAGTAAACATGAAATAAAATACAAATCTACATGGTTTCTTATAATGTAAATCCAAATTTTTTGGCTCTAGGTCCAATAATAATTTATATTTTAACAAATGATTATAGATTCTAAGTTATCTACCTTCAATAGATTATTGGATATAGGTTCATTGAAAGATACTTAATAAATTTCTAAGTAAATTTTGAATCGAACCGTTTACTAGCAGAAGCAAGTTTCCCTTCAGTGTCTAGTAATACATGTATGCAATCGTCATGTCTAGGTTCATGACGCCTGACAATGAATACCTACGTAACAAGTATCAAAAGAATACATCAGTATTACAAGCCTCAGTATTCCCAAATGCTGGATTCACCAAGTATTTAGTAATTTAAACTATTTAATCTTTAATCATTAATCTTTAATCTCTATCGAAGTTTATAAACTATATCGTAATTGGTTTTAGACTATAATTTTTTTATTTCATAATATATATGCACAAGACACAAAATAAGCAATCAAATGAATGTTATACACATCAACCAACCCATTAATAAATCTTTTAGTTCTTGATTATTTTTAGTGATTAAGATTTATCTCACAACCCAACCCAGTACTAAACTAATCTAGTTCACTAATTGGAACTGGCTATTATCTATTGCTGCCTATGTAAGATCTAATAGTGAGCTATGATACCAAGTTTTCACGACCCGCAATCTAAGTACTAATTAATCAGGAGATTAATCTAACATCGATGAAAATTTAGACAGTGATAATCCCAAACTAAAACCCAGTATGAAAATTTATACAAGAATACTACTCAGTGTGATACATATACAAGAGTGAGTTGATTTTCAAATCAACTAAAATATCATAATAGACATAACATAAAGTAACCACTAACATACTTGATTTATCAATGCTTTCATATAATAAACGACCATTGTCACAAGTACTACTTTATCTTCCTCTGAAATTGAAAGTGGGAATTGAGTGAGCACATCATCCCGAAGGGTGCCCAATGAAAATATATAACTTTCAAATAATCACTAACATGCTTAACAGTTCTAAAGATAATCGTTTCAAGTATAACAATAGAGGAAAGCAATTAACACCTTTTACACACAACAATTAGCACAACATCGTATATCTGACATTCATGAAAAAATATTATTCTAAATCCACCTCCTGGGATATTGCGTAACATAATAACAATATCCGTAAAGGACCACCACCAGACGATCCACATAAATAACGCTAGAACAACTAAAATATGTTACCCCTACCTCGCCCTACTCAATGGAGAAAGCGACGTTAGAACAACTCCAGTCTCAAATAATAGCGCCATCCACATGAAGTGCCCATACAAGCCATGATTCAGGAAACTACAATCGAAGTCTAGAAGATTTACAATCAAGCATAATATGCATATGAGTTATTTCCCCAAATAAATATTTACATATAATATCGAGGCGGAAGCGCATCCGCCCTACTAAGTAATATTGAGACGGAAGTCCATCAGTCCTACTATTAGTAATTAGTATATAATATCGAGACGGAATTCCATCCGCCTTACTAATAATATTGAGACGGAAGCTTATCCGCCTTAGTTATTGCTTAGGAAGGAGCCATGGGGAATCACATACACTCCTCGCATGGAAATTACACAACGCATATCACACAACATGCTCATACAATTGCACTCAAACATATTTCACAGATAGTACAGTCACATCATGCTCGCAAATACAATAGAACTTAATGATTACGAGAAGGTTGTAAGAGTTCCCACCTCATTTGATGACAATCACTCCTACTTCAAGAATTCATATCAACAATTCCATAGTATTGTCCTTCATCATCTTGAACATGTAATTACCACATGGATCAACATGATAATGATCCGTAAATAGTCTTTCAGAACTCATTCGATATCCTTTGCTCTATCTCTATATCCTCTTTAGTATTTTACTATCTTTTCTTTATCTAATTTCCAATAATAGTTCTATATCTCTTATTCATTCTAGAAATAATACAAATGTCCAAAAATTGGTTGGAAAGGTGGACGGGAATTTTTTCAAATTAATTGGTCCATTAATAGTCAACTATGGTCAACCGTTAAAGATGAAAGTAAATTGACGATCAACTGGCGGTCAAACTAATCGTCAAAGTCATAGTCAAAGTCCAGTCAAGGTCAGGTCAAGGTCCAGTCCAATAGTTAAGTCTGACAGGGTCAGGCCCATTTAAATGGAGTCCAGCCCAACGAATTAAGCCCAAGATTTGACTCACTGAGTCAACTCAGAGATTCAATCTCATTTCACTGATTTAACTCAACTAAACCAGTCAGTTTGAGTTAGACTGAGTCAGTTCAGTCAGATTGATCTGACTCGTTTGACAGCCAGAAATCGATCACAGACCAAATTCAATTTTATTCAATTCTCTGAATTCTTTAACCAATTCACTTGTAATCCAACTTCAATCAACATCCGTTCCACATCTATCCTTTCTAAATCTTCCCTGCAACAATCAAACATACTACCATCATCACCATAGTTCAATCACAATAATTTCATATCATCATCTCCATATCTGAAATTTCATTCATCTCAACTTATTCAATTCATAGATACAACCAGTTGCAATTCATTTTAAATCACTTATTACTTCAATTGCACAACCAATCTACATTCCTCCATATCCATCAAACATACTCAAATCAAAATACAATTACTATCTTCATCTCTATCAACCATTATGTATAATGAACACCATCAGTTCTACACATTCCATTCTAACTTCATGTCTACACAACAATTCTATTCTTATTCTAATTTCATTTTAACTTCATAAGTAATCATATAAACTCATTAAAGGAATTGAATATCTTCACTTTCATTAATTAGCAAAACAACTACATGAATTAGTTCCAGTCAGCAATTTAATTCAATTTCTTCTTACTTTGATTAAATCCTGTAATCCTCTCGAAACCATCAACAACTTATTAATCCAATTCACCTAATCTATTCAATCAACTCAGAATCATCTTTACTCCCAATATCAATATCAAATTGAACTTCAAAATTCCAATCTCAAAACCCTAACTTTCGATTTGAGTTACTCATTAACCTTCTACTTTAATTCGCACTCAACCCATCTCTAAACTTTCCTTTAAAACATCACTTTCATCTTCTAAATCTTTTCTGAGTTTCTCTTAAAAAACCTTAACCCTAATTATTCTCAATCAAGTTCTTCTCTGCAATCAACTCTTCAATTAAACATCACAACCTTCTTCTTCATACCATGATCTTAAAATCCATCTTCAATTGTTCAGTTTAGAACTTAATTTTTAATCCGTAGAAAAACCCTAATTTATCTCCTCTCCAATTTAACCATTCTTCTTTTATTCTTGCTTATTAACATCAATATCATCACCAATAACACTCCATAAATCTTTCCACTCTGGTTTTCGATCTCAAATCATTCATTTTCAACTCTCGATTTGACTCACAGACGAAGAACATAAAGAGAGGCGGAAGAATAGAAGAAGAAAGGAAAAGAGAAATGAGATTTCTCTCGATTAGATTTAGGTTTAGTTAAAGCTTTCTTTTTAAGGCACCACCTATTAGATATGGGATGTCGAGATTCATTATTTATTTTCTTTAAGAAAGTTTGCCCTGAGCAATTGTTTGGTTTTCATAATATTGTTTATTTATGAAATGATTATTTTACCCTTCAAATACAAATTAGATGATTTGTTCTTCGTACAACATCCGATTGATACTTTCAAGCAGTCCATTTCACATAATTTTTGAAGATCTAACTAATGGTGCTAGTTTCGTTTCCAAATTATTATTACATTAATTACCAGTAATTAATGTTCATATTTATTTACTCAATTCATTAACGACTATTTAGTTTCTTGACCGGTTAAATACTTTTGACAAACTTACGGATCCTTACAGGTGTGAACCAACCCATTCTGCTATATGCACCTGGGGTGAGTTAACAATACTCTAGAAGATGTAGTTATTTTGTTACAGCTCTCGATTGTTGGGACTTATCCTGTTGAATATTCTGGTGGAGAGAAGCAAATGATTACAACTTTGGAGAGAAAGATAAAAGAAATCCAACATGGCAAGGGTCGATGTGGTGCATATTATGCGAAGTGGATTGATTATTGGTTGAATGAAGAGACCAGTTCTAACGGTCTTGATACTAGTTGTTCTTTGAGCATTGCATCATTTCTGACACTCTGGTTATCTAAAGACGTGTTTGAAGATTTCCTCATTGGCATATTGAAGCTCTCAGTTGTTCCCTAGGCCGTGACGCTTGCTGATGGCGAGTATCTCCCTCTTGGTAAATTGTTTCTTGGTTATTTGTACTCTCATTTAGACTCATTGGATGGTGATATGAAAACCTCGAACGGGTTCATGAAGATCGATTCTTGTGTTCATGTTGTATTTCTTCAAGCATGGTTATGGGAGCATTTCCCAAATTATGCGCCCTTACCTAAGATTTCATATCCAACTGGAGACATTGAATATGCAAGAATTTGTCGTTGGCATAATAGGAAATTAACCTTTGTAGCTTTAGTTGATTTGATAAATGTCCAGAGTGAGGTGAACTTTAGACCTTGGGATTCTAAGGACGAGCGTATACTTTCGCCAACTACTTTGCTGGAGCCGCTGAGATGATTCTCTGGTCAGGTACGAAGAGAAAAATTAACGCTTTCTCTATTGGACAAAATGCATTTATGAATATTTCCATCCTAGGTTATATCCTTGTTTTTCGTTCAGAAGGTTATTCAGTGCAAGTGTATAATATTGACCGCGCGGCTCGTCAGATGAGTTTTGACCAGGAAGTACCTCGTGGTCGCGCTAAAGCTCCATCCATTAAAGAGTTGAACGGGAGTTTGGACATCTGCCTTGCCGAGGGAGTGAGCATCCCCTTCTTCTGTTCTGGTAGGCAAATTCGAGTGTTAGGCATGTACACAAGCTTCTAGAATAAAGAGAGAATTATCTTAAAAGAATTCATCTCAGAATCTCCGTTGATGATGAGTGGTGTTCTTTCCAAGAGGGACAAAGCTTGTGGTCCCAATTTGCAAAGATCGAATGAAACCAAGAGGAAGATCATTATTGATGCATCTCAGTAGGTAATGATATTTTCTTTAACTTCTTAATTCCAAAATATGGCTATTATGATCCTTAGTTTTCATTCTTTTTGGCATATTCGTGTCGTACGTCCTCGAGTGGATGTTACTTCTGCTGCTGGTAGTCCCTAGTCTGTAAGGAAAGGTCCATGGATGATTCTTCCTGGTAGCAAGGATCGTCCCTCTAGTAATGTAAGTCTTCTACTTGCATGTGAATACAAACGTCTGTATTGACCCCATTGACACTCCTGAGGCTTCGGGAGACACTGCCAGTGTAACACCCATAATTTTTGCATGACGCTATTTAGGGATGCGTCATGGCATGGGATGAAGCTTCACCCTAAGCTTATAAAGCTCGCTTAGGATTGCATCAGGGTGTGGATGCCTTGACCTTGAATTGTAGTGTTAAGGCCCTATTACACGTGATGCATGATTGAGAATGCATCACTGACCCTATATGGAGTACCCGAGAGTGGATTATAATGCAAAGGCACTATTATACCGTGATGCATGATTGAGAATGCATCATTGAACAAATGTTGCGTACTGAGAATGCATTATAGTACTAAGGCACCATTATGAAGCATGATTGAGAATGCATCACCACACCAATGTGGCGTATGCGAGAAGGTATTATAGTGTTAAATGCACTATTATGCCGTGATGCATGATTGACAATGCATCACTGAACCAATGTGGCGTATGCGATAAGGCATTATAGTGCTAATGCTCTATTATGCCGTGATGCATGCTTGAGAATGCATCACTGAACCAATGTGGCAGATGCGAGAATGCATTATAGTGCTAATGCACTATTATGCCGTGATGCATGATTGAGAATGCCTCACTGAGCCAATGTTGCGTACCGAGAATGCATTATAGTGCTAATGCACTATTATGCCGTGATGCATGATTGAGAATGCATCACTGAAAAAATGTTACGTACCGAGAATGCATTATAGTGATATGGCACTATTATGCAATGTTGCGTACCGTGAATGCATCATAGTGCTAATGCACTATTATGTCGTGATGCATGATTGAGAATGCATCACTGAGCCAATGTTGCGTACCGAGAATATATTATAGTGCTAATGCACTATTATGCCATGATGCATGATTGAGAATGCATTACTGAACAAATGTTGCATACCGAGAATGCATTATAGTGCTAAGGCACTATTATGCAATGTTGCGTACCGAAAATGCCTTATAGTGCTAATGCACTATTATGCCGTGATGCATGATTGAGAATGCATCACTGAACAAATTTTGTGTAACAAGAATGCATTATAGTGCTAAGGCACTATTATGCAATGTTGCGTACCGAGAATGCCTTATAGTGCTAATGCACTATTATGCCGTGGTGCATGATTCAATGCATCACTAAGCCAATGTTGCATAAGTGAGAGCATCATAGTGCTAATGCACTATTATACCGTGATGCATGATTCAATGCATCACTGAGCCAATGTTGCGTAAGTGAGAGCATCATAGTGCTAATACACTATTATGCCGTGGTGCATGATTGAGAATGCATCACTGAGCCAATGTTGCATAAGTGAGAGCATCATAGTGCTAATGCACTATTATACCGTGATGCATGATTCGATGCATCACTGAGCTAATGTTGCGTACGTGAGAGCATCATAGTGCTAATGCATTATTATGCCATGAGGGATGATTGAGAATGCATCACTGACCCTATGTGGAGTACCCGAGAGTGCACCATAGTGCTAATGCACTATTATGCTGTGATGCATGCCTGAGAATGCTTCACTAGAAAGTGCAGTAGATGAATGTCATATATCCTCCTTATATCCACTTGTATAAATGCAAATAAAACATATATAGGAATGAGGTGTTGGTTGAAAATCGATGATGCTTAGCTTGGCTTAGCAGAAAGCGAAGTTGCCTTGGCAATGCTAAATAGAAAGTGAATTTTCCTTGGAGGCGATAACTAATAGAAAGGTTCATTTGTCTTAGGCACGCTTAGCCAACTAGATAACGGATTTTCCTAGAAGTGCTAACCCGATGGCGGAATTGCCTTGACGCGCCAACCAGATGGCGGAATTACCTTGACGCGCCAATCAGTTAGTGGAATTGCCTTGACGCGCCAATCAGTTAGCGGATTAGGTAGAGGCGCCAACCGGTTAGCGGATTACCTTAGAGGCACCAACCGGTTAGCGGATTTGCCTAGAGGCAGAGGCGCCAACCAGTTAGCGGATTAGCCTAGAGGTGCCAACCAGTTAGCGGATTTTCTTAGAGGCGCCAACCCGTTAGCGGATTAGCTTAGAGGCGCCAACCAATTGGCGTTTTTACCTAAAGTGCAGTCGATGGATGTCACTTCCCTTTCTTTTATTTATTTGTGAAAATACGAATAAAACATATATAAGGAGGCATATTTGCTTGAATGTGCATGAGCGGTAATACACATATATCTATGCGATGTGGCCTATACGTTGGAGCATACTTGATGTTTAAGCATCAATATGTTTATAGCTTAAACGATGAAGCTTGAATATGCATGCACAGTGATGCACATATATATAAATGCGATGTGGCCTATACGTTGGAGCATACTTGATGCTCAAGCATCAATATGCTTATAGCTTAACCGATGAATCTTGAATGTGCATAAGCGGCGATGCACATATATATAAATACGATATGGCCTATATGTTGGAGCATACTTGATGCTTAAGCGTCAAGTATGCTTGTAGCTTAGCCCATAAAGCTTGAATTATGTAAAGCATCATTCAATCGTGCTACGTACTCGAGAACGCATATTTGCATAGCAAATAGCGATAATTATGCACAAGCTAAGTGCATACCTTGCGAAAGTCCTTCGACCTATACGGTCTAGGCTTTGCTTGGCCTTCGGCCTTGCGGTGAAGTGGGAATTGATGCTGGTTTTTCCTTAATAGGCTTAAGTTGCTTGTTCCTTTCGAATTGACACTCTGTTGAACTACAGGCATGCTTGATCCCTTCAAGGTGCGGGTTGGGTACGTAGACAGCCGCAATGCAATGCATTGAGGTGCAACACCTTGTCGTTCATATCATCTAATTTTAGAGGTGATTGCGACATTATGGTAACTCGTATCATCTGGCGTGGCAATGCTAAGTCAAGAGATGATTGTTGCCACACATGATGAGGTAGTTGCAATTTCATTCGATGGATTGTTCATATTTCCTAGCAACCGTTACGGCATAGAATGGCATGCGCCTGGATGTTGGACCATTGGCAAGAGCAAGACCAATGCAGACTCCAGCGTATGATTGAAGCTGAATTGATGAAGCGGAAAATTAGGCTTGAAATGGCCTAGGTGCTAGTCCAAGACATGAGTTAGGCTTGGACAATGATCGTAATTATGTGATGCTTGCAAAAGGAATTCACCATTGGCTTTAATGGTCATGTACCTTTTGTAGAAGAAAGGTGAGTTGGAACGATATGAAAACTACATTCCGAGTACCATGCTTGCAAAGCATGCTTGGAAAGGCAAATATACCTGGATACGCAGCGAGAAGTTAAGCTTTAAGGTCCGGTTACTATCTTTCAGGGCACACATCGGGGAGTTCTGGCCTGCCCAGCGCATAGCGCCGGAGGCGGAATTTTCCGGCCTGTGACTAATGGTATCAGAACAAGTTCCGAAAAAACACTAGGAACTGTGCGTTTTGGACTCGTCAAGTGAGTGTTGGTGATGCGAAAACAAAATTTTGCTTCAAAAGAAAAAGGAAAAAGGTTGAAAGAGTAGGCCAACTGTTATGCAAAAAGAAGAGTTTGTGACTGCTATGCCAGTTACTTTGTAAGTTTATGTGGGACAATCAGGCCAAGCGCCTGTATTAAGAAAAATTGTAACTACTACGATAGTTTGCTGATATTTGGACGTGCTCGAGTGTACTATGAGTTTGCCAGGCCCTATAAGACTCTTTTACCATATTGTTGGTAACCCGGAAGACCGTCGTTAGAACGGTGGTAGACAACGGGACTGATCATCCCCACCCGTCGCTGGAACGGTGTGTGTTATCATGCATGTTATCTCCCATTTACGAGTGGCAACCCGAAAGACCGTTAGCTGTAATGATAGGCTTGCATCCGAATGCTATGGCAATTAATTTTGGTCCTCATAGTACTAAGTACAATATAGCTTTCCATATTCGATAACCTTTTCAACTCTTGTGAACTTTGGGGATTCTTAAGTGTATGTCATGCGTCCACTTGAGATCTCGTGTTTAGTAAATCCTTTTGCATTCTTGAGCATGTGATATGTGACGCATGTTTAGGGATCCAAATTGATTTTCTTTATAGAGTTGTAAAACCTTTTCTGATCCTCGAGCATACTGTATGGGACGTATGTTTAGAAGGTCTTAATCGGCGTTTACGACACCTGCGAACCCTATTAGGATTCTGGGATATATGGAATGGAACGCATATTCCGAAAGTTTCTAATTTGTGTTCATTAACAAACATTAAACCCTTGTATGATTTTTTTGCACCATGGAATGGGACATATGCATAGAAAACCTTAATCGATGAAGCTTGTCCACAATAGTTTTTGAGTTAAATTTCGGGGACAAAATTCTTTGAAGGTTGTAAGAATGTAACGCCCTCAATTTTTGCATGATGCTACTTAGGGATGCGTCATGGCATGGGATGAAGCTTCACCCTAATCTTATAAAGCTCACTTAGGATTGCATCATGGTGTGGATGCCTTGACCTCGAAGTGTAGTATTAAGGCCCTATTATACGTGATGCATGATTGAAAATGTATCACTGACCCTATATGGAATACCCGAGGTCGCATCATAGTCCAAAGGCACTATTACGCCGTGATGCATGATTGAGAATGCATCACTGAACAAATGTTACGTACAGAGAATGCATTATAGTGCTAAAGCACTATTATGCCGTGATGCATTATAGTGCTAAGGCACTATTATGCCGTGATGCACGATCTTTTTTTCAATACACCTGGAATATAATCGAGCAAATATGCGGTCCAAAAACAATCCTAACCTTCATTAGTATTACTGATGCTTGTAGCTTGTGAAGAAGCTTTGGTGGTCATCATCAGTTGTTGGATCTCACTTGTAGCTTGTGAAGAAGCTTTGGTGGTCATCATCAGTTGTTGGATCTCACTTGAACTGGGTACAATCTACAAATCAAGCAAATCAAAGAAAATAAGAAAACAAATTCAGATACACCAGTCGCTATAAACTAAGTAAGCATCATATATCATACATGAAGTTAACGAAGAAATGGTAATTTTTCATATCAGATTAACAAAGAAAGGGTATTTTTTCTTCATTTTGGTTTGTTTATAATGACCAAAAAATATTAAAGATAAGATGAAGTGATAGTTATCAAACGAGTACCTGGAATCAGTTGAGGGTATCCCAAGGAATCCTATAGCCCTGATTAACAAACATAAAATCCATATATCATTTAACATAGAATTCACTGATGAGAGAACAAAAACAATATGTCAGGAAACACCTGTAGATTAAACCGAGTAGAAATCCACATTTAGATAAAGCTTCTGTTAACAAAATAATGGTCTGAAAGAGGGCTTTTTCCAATGCTACAGTTACATGTAATTAAGCACTTCAGTAACAAAATCCAATCGTTCGAATAAAATGCTATTTGACTGCAGATGAAGTAGAATTTATTGATAACCTAAGAAGAATGTTTTGATATGATAACTCAAGTAAATCGGTCCTACTAGATAGAAAAAAAACTTGATACCCTTATCTTATTTCCAAATACTATTCCTTACTTGTAAAGAACCATATAATGCTGAGAGATATTTGGGCACATATAACTTAAAAAACGAGTCAAATTACTTCACACATGATGTTAAAAAAAGCTCTACTTTTACATCACTCAATGAAGCAGTAATTGTGATATGCAAATTACTGACCTTTTCAATATACTTGGGTTTCAACTAACCCCAAGGATTCCTTCCACTTCCATAGTTATGAAGATTCAAATAAACAATGGAGCTAACACTGATCATGATAGAAAGAAGAAGTATATGAGCTTACTTGAAACAGAAAAAATAAAAAAGGTGCACCTTGATATCCCCTACCAGAATGTAGCAATATTGACACTACAAAGCTTCTTTCTTTATCTGAACCTATAAAAGATTTACACTATAATGCAGAATATTACAATATTGGCTCTACAATGCAGAATGTAGCAATACTGCCTTTAAAAGATTTACATCATTTTAATACAATTACGTCGTGCAAATATGGATGCTTATACCATCAAGTATCTATCCATCAAGCTAACACAATGAGTGCCAAAAGAATCTGCTGAAATGACCAAATGTTCTCTTTATTTTTAATCAAACAGAAGTTATGCAAACAATTATCTAATCAAAAATAAAAGTTTTGCAAACAGTTTGGAAATCACCTAGAAGGAATTTGGACCAACTCCCATTCTGAGCAATTGATCTTTTAATGTACAGCTTTAGGATGTTTTTAAGTCCCCTGCATAGATTGTTTCTAGATTATTAATAATTTCTTTTGTAGATAGAGTTTCACGTACTGTAATATTATATATTTATGTAAATTAACACTAACACAAGTGTATGTTAAACCTAGAGTACAACATTTGATATGGAAGATCGTTGTAGTGCATACAAGGTAAATTACACACCTAATATATGAAAAGATAAATTTTTGCACAACTCATATAAATTGTGCACATACCTGGTCAGGTTGAGCAACCTAAGAGAAAATAACATCAACAATTGCAACCAACATTATATACTTAGCAGGATGTATAGCATCTTCAATGATGGGTATAACACCATATTAACCAAATCCCTTCCACTTCTATGTGAAAACTCCACAGCATACACAACAACAGTCTATTTACAAATAAAACATTCAAAAATCAGAGAACACGAAAATAAAAAAAAAATCAAATTTCAAAACCTATTCAAAATCAAACTTACAGGTCCAATAAGGTCATACACATCAGAGACAGTAGTGCATGAAGCATCTCCAAGATACAAAACCCTAGCTCCACGTACCTGAAAATTCAAAGCAAAGTTCAGAGTTACATAATGATAAAACTTAGCGAAAGTCACAAATAAAATATCATATACATGTAATACTTATAATCCATATATTGTCAACTCAACACCTTCGAGAATAGCAGCAGCAAGCTTTGATCTAAAAAGATTCCCAGACTATGTATTCAATCTTTGTCCCATCATCAGTCTGAAAAAAAACTCTCTTCTCATCATAAACAGAGTCCCCAGAAACCATATTTCTAGTCACAAGTGCATCTTCTTTACCCTTAGCAATAAAAAAACCTTCGTGTATATATTGTTAAACTATAACTTTACTTCAACCTTCCACTTTACCACCACCACATCCTCCTCCTCTACCACGACTACTACCACCACAGCCTCTATCTCCACCAGCATGTCTACCATACAAGCTATATACATGGTAAGTCATACATTCACTTAATGTAAACTCTATGAAAAAATGGGAACGAATAAACTAAATATGCAAATACGATATGGAACCAGTAGATCCTTAACTCCAAACTTTATATAAACTAAAACAAATTTGCAAATACGATAAGTTTACAGGGATGCTCACTTGGTCTAGAAAACTCAATTTACGCCAACTTCCTCTTGTCTGTTACTTGCAACCAATGGAAGCCCTTGAATCCTCTTTTCTTTCATCAGTTTAAACGCCTTGAGAATAGGTTCCTCCTCGTACACCTTACAAGGGAGGAAAGCAGGTATTTCAAAAGTAATTACTGATTAGCAACACAAAATCAAATTTGAAGTCAAATCATTATCTTCCTTTCTTGTTCATTGCAAAGAAATAAAAAACAAATCTAGCACGACCGTGACTTTTAATGTATTAATGATACTTGGAGTTATTTCAGACAAATGATTATTCTTTCCCATATGAAGTTTAATTTGAACAAAAAGAAGAGAGATTTGCTAGGGCCAAAATCATCGACCATGTACGACTTACACGAAAGTCAAGAATAGAAGAGGGGATACCTCGATCTGAGGTTTTATGATTGGAAGACCAAGATCGTTAAGCTTCTTCGCTCCCTAGCTCTCAAACCAATAAAGTCCAACACATTCCGCCAACATATGAACCACATAAAAATATGTTATAATATTACCAATATTTTCTTCCCCAACCACCGGTAGGCTCTTCATTTTGTATTTGGATAACAGCAAAAGCATGGTTAAGAAGGTGTCATATTTCTGCAGTGCAAGAGCCGAACAGAAAGACCCTTAAAAATATCGTGAACCTGTGAATGTAATGTTATAAATCTGATTTGTCAAGCAGAAACAAACAAGAACAAAAATAAAATACAATTTCTAGTACTCGGAGGAAACCTTTTTAGTCTTATAAAAATCAGAAGACTTTAGAGTCTCAAAAAAGCTTCAACATATTGAAGCAGCATCTTTAGGGGCCGAACAACCATTTTCAACATCATCATTTGCTCCTGCCTGGATATAAACTTCATCTTTAGAGTTGTGACTTCAGACAGCAAAAAATATGTAAATTGAACCCTTCATTTTTTGGCACGAGAAAACAGGTATGTTTTTTTGTAAACTACCATACCAATAAATCGGCGATCAACAATTAGAAACAACAAAAGATTATAACTTCCAGATTCAGTAACTAAATACGGTTTAACATTAAAAAGTTGGGGTTACTTTGAGCAGTATATAATAGAAAAAGACATCCTTCTATCAACTGTAAAGTCAAAATCCATACTTGATGCAAAATCCATACAACGATTCCTTGCAGCTTTACAATGTCATTGTATCTGTCAATACAGCTAGCATCTTCTGGTGCCTCAACCTTCCTCACAATTGCACTCAAAATTTTATGCCCGAACAATATTTGAATAACATTAGCCCGAGTTGAATCAGAATTTATCTCGATCACTGGGTACAAATTTTTCAAAATAGAAAGTCAATCGATTTCAAGTTTCACATTTTAGCTTAAAAAGGCTCTCAATTTGCAAAAATAGTCGAGCATAGTAAGATAACTTAATGGGACGTGGATTCTCAATCCAAAACCAAATATGCCAATAACACCTGACATTATTTGCACTTGCTAGATATCAAACCATGCTTGTTAGACAAGCAATTTCTTATCTATGCAAATAGTGAAGTTATCAGCTATTACAAGACGAATGGTAATCTTTTATACACAGGGAAACTATAAAGTTTGCTGACTAAAGAGGTTGCTCCAACAGGTAATGTGTTTTGGTAAATTCTTGCCTTGTGTTACTTATTAAAATAACTAAAGACAATAAGGTTTTCATATTCAAAAAAGCTTCTCTATAGTGCAAAATAATTTTGGTTCTACATTCAACTCCATTAATTCTATTAAGGCAAGCAAATTTGAAAAACATTTGATTCGGTTTTCTTATACACGTAAATATAATCTCACACCCCATTCATACAATATCACGTCTTTTTTTGTATCTTATAAGTACACTATACATAGTAGGGAGTACATAGTTGATCTTTACAGCTATGATCCTTAAATTTCTCAAGATCCAAAAAAAATGATGTTTTCATATAGTTACAACTATGATCCTTATAATCCCTGGTAAATCCATAAGCAACCGATATTTTGTAGTCATAAACCAGCAATACCATACAAGCTCAGAATTACAAAATTATAAAGAGCAAAACAACTTAGAACATGAATATAAACCAGTTTCACATTCAATTTCTCGATCCACATAATTTGTACACCTTGTATAAACAACTCGGAACATGAATCTACACCAGTTTCTCAAACCTAACTAAAAACTCTAGAACCTCAACCAAACATATGCATTTCTAACAAGATAGCTAAATCACTTCATAAAACTAAAGTCACACACATACTCATGCTTTAAAATACCATGAATCAACTAACAAATACAAGTTGAGAATATAGGAAAAAATAATACATGAATAAGATCAAATCAAGATTCAAAACCAAAAACAAGCAATAGGGTTAGAGTTTATACTTTAATCTTCAAGGAGTTGTACTTCAATCTTCTAGGAATGGTACTTCAGCTTTCTTCTGCGATTTTCCAAGATAAGATACAAAATTAATTTTCTAGGGTTTACAAAACTGTTGAATCTTCTACTGGATAGAGTTAGGGCTTATACTTCTCAGTGTGTACTTGGATCTGCTAATGAAGCTTCTTCTGCAAATTCAAAATAGAAAGTTAAAATCTATTTCTAGGGTTTACAAAATCACAATATTCAAAGGATATGAAATGGGTTTTCATACCTTAGATTAGGTTGCTCAAAATCTATAAAATCTGATCATTGATTTCTTGAAATAAGCTTAGGGTTGATTTCTAATTTATTTTAGGTTCATCTCTGAGATGAGAAACGAGAGATGAGAAATCGAGTTCTAGGGTTTACTGAACTTTGTGAGAGTGAAGGAGAAGAGATAGAGAAACACAAGCTAAAGTTCCTAGTTTTAATCGATTCCTAAACGGGAGCTTGAGAAATCGAGTTCTAGGGTTGCTGAACTCTGTGAGAGTGAAGGAAAAGGAGAAAAAAAAAGAGAAACTCGAGTATATAGTTTCTAGTTTTAATGAGTTCGTTTATGTTTTAATGTTGTCATATGAGAAAAAAAAAAAGAGAAACTCGAGTTGTTTATGTTTTAATAAAATTAAAATGAGGGGAAATAATTGGGGGGGAATGATTGTAAGAACATTGAACAAACCAATGTTGTGAGTCTTGTGAGACAAAGGTTTAGGGGGAGATTTGTATGAGATAGTTTAGGAAATTGGAAAGAAAAGGAAATTTTTTTGGGGGAAGTCTGGGGTTTTGGGGGAATGAAATATAGAAATTAAGATGAAAAAGAAATAAATAAGATATAAAGATTTATGGTTAATTTTATTAATAAGTTATAAAAAGTTTAAAATTTATAAATATGTCATTTTTAAGATACTTATAAGGGTAGTATAAGTGTCTCTTAATTATTTCAGATTAATTGATGTGTTTTAGAAATAGTTAAAAAAGATTCGATACTCAGACTTGTGAAGATTTGATTTTTAAACCTAATTTTTAATACTAAAAATAAAGAAGATTAAAGTAAAATTGATTTAAGATTATGGAAAGAACTGAGACTAAGGATTCCACCATTAGCCAATTTTTCAAGTGATTTACCATTAATAATTATCTTGTAACTCATACATTCAATATATTCTAAATATTTCCAAAGTTAGATTTTCAAAATAATAGTTGTAAATCAAATGTATGAGACATCAATAGCTCTAAACTAAGCATGACCCATCAAAAGAAAACAAAACTAATTGATAAAAATCATTATTTTAAATTTAATTCAAAACAAATTATCATAAAAGAATTATAAAAAATTAATAAGATAAAAATATACCACTTTATTATTGGAAAAATGGCTTCCTCCGTCGCCTCAGCAATGGGTCTAGCTCCTCATGTTGTAAACACTCTCAAGATGTGTATTCATGGCTCAAAAATTGTTTACAAAGATGAAAAGAGTGAAAATTGTGTAAATAGAGAGTTTGCAACGGTGTAATGGCGTTGCAGACAACTGTTTCCACTGTTATAAAAAGAAAGTGCTTCCGCTGAAGTTAAACGTTACTGTTTCGAAGATATCCGTTGCATATGGGTTGAAGAAACCGTTGCAGCTGAAGATAAATGTTGCAAAAACAAAGATATCCGTTGTTGTTCAGTTGAAGAAATCGTCGCCTATTCCTGTTCTTCACTACAGCAGCAACACTTTTTTTTTCTTCCTGTTTTTTATTTTCAATTGAAGCTCTCCCCTTTTTTACTCGATATCTTTTCTATTTATGGCGTAACAACTCCTCCTAACTTGATAAGGACCCAAAACACAATCCAAAACCAACTCATATTCGTGTAAATCCCAAATCAGGGAGTAAACCCTTTTCCGGCCATAAATCGAATTTTATACCTGTTTTCTAGGCAGAAAATTTCATAGCTGACGTGTATTGATATGTTTTGACTATTCCTTCATATATATAACTCGAAATCCACTTTTTATCCCATAAATTTTGTTTCCCAGAGAAACAGAAACTCCTCTCACGCGTTTCTAAATTTCCCGCCGATTTCAGATTTTTGAAATGAAGAAGAGGGTGCCTTTTTCCGATGTGCATGTTCCTATATCCAACTCCCTGATGCCTCTATCAATTTTTCGGGAGCCTTTATCACTTTTTTAGCCGATTTTTCCACAAATATTTATTTCCAAAAAATACCTACAAAGACATAAAAACTCATAATAAGTACAAAATCGAGCACTAGTAATATAGAGAATTGAGCACAATTTAGACACAAAAAATGCGTCTATCAAATACCCTCAAACTTACTATTTGCTAGTCCTCGAGCAATCCTAATCTAGAAATAAAATAAAATCCTAACTCACTTTCGTAGGAATCGCGACTATATTTAGCATATGTAATAAGCCTTTAAACCCCTAGGTGTCCCTAGTGGACGAGTTTTGTCTCGTGAGGGTTTACAAGAGGTATACCCACAAAACCTTATACTCCAAACCCTAGCTACCCGTGAACGATTGAGGGTAAACACTAAACAAGCTATTTAGTTGGCATACCAAATTCTTCGTCTATGGGAATCATTACCCTATATGAGTCCAATTGTTGTACACGAGTTTGCACTCAACATACTAAAATTCATATATAAGAAAACAAAGCTTTACAAAGATATTCGTTCAACCACGATACTCAGAATCTATCAAAGTACAATCACATGAAAAGATTTAGAAGATAGATATATACAAAATGAAGTTTGTTTGTGTTGACTAAGGTGAACGGTGTTTCCCATATCTGTCTGAAGGTCAGTGCCAGGATGAATCATAATGGATTGAGATACGCCCACACTGGTGATAAACACATTTGTGTCTCTTTTAACCCCGATAATGTATATTGTTAGCCCTTAATTTTGTACTAAAGTTATTATTTCTTATGTTTTTAGGTATTTTTGTGGAATAAATAATTATGGAAATGTTGACAAGAAAATTGATAAAGGCACCTTAAAAAATGATAAAGGCACCCATGCCTTGGATCGGGGCGCCCATGCCTTGGATCGGGGCACCCACATTCTTATACATTTTAAAAGATTTTTTTTGGCGGGAATTTCAAATATTAGTTGCATGAATAGAAGCAAGTATTTTGGGAGATATTCAACGTTAAAACAATAATATACTCTTTCCTTATTACTAGGAGTTTGACAGCTTGGAAAATTCGAAGAAAATCTCGTGAAAGTACTCACTCTCGATAAAACAGGGAAGAAAAAGTATTTTGTGAAAATCATTTCCTTTCTCACACGATTCTAGCAACAACCAATCAAGAGATAATCGTCTCAGAATAAGATTCGTGTGAAATAGATTTTTTCTCGTGAAGGAAAGATAACAGATCGGGAAACTTGGGATTCTATTTCCATTATGTTAGAAAGATTGTGAAGACAAACTTGGCAACAAACAAAGAAACAAATCAGGATCGAAAACAATTTAAGAAAGAAAATTTTGTCGAGAGTCTTTTTCATTAAAAAGAAGATCTGCGGAAATTAATTGAGAAGATACTCGAGTTATTTGGAGTAAGTAACTATTATAGTATAAATAAGAGAGGTGTAGAAGAAGTTAGAGGGGGGTCTGGAGAGGCCAGAAGCGCAAAATCAAAATCCAGAAAAATTCATGTGATGAAGAAAATGTTGCGATAAGGTTGAAGTTTCCGTGGCCAAAAGGTTGAAGATTCTGTTGCTAAAGCTTTTACCTTTGCAACATTTATTTTTATTTGCAACGTTTATCTTCAGTGAAACACTTTTTCCTATGTAACAGTGAGTCTGTAACACTTATAAACATTGCAAACTCGTTGTTTACATTACTTTCACTCTTTTTCATCATTTGTAAACAGCTATTTGAGCCATGAATGAGTATTTTGAGAGTGTTTTCAACATGAGGAGCTAAACCCCTTTGCTGAGGTGATGGAGGAAGCCATTGTTCCAAGAAAAGTGGTATATTTTTATTTTTATTGATTTTCGCAAAAAAAAATTATGATTATTTGCCTTGGTTAAAAATTGATTTAATGATTTTTATTAAACAATTGAGATTTCGTTAGATGGTACATGCTTGGCCTAGTTTTTGATTTTCCGTACTTTTGTTATACAATTGTTATTTTGAAAATCTACTTGTTGCAGTATTTTAGAGTCAAATTAAATGTAAGAATTGCGTAATTATAATTATTGAATTGAATCACTTTAATTGGTTAATGGTGAAATCCATAACCTCAGTATTTGTGAATATTATTTTCATCTTTTGTGTATATTTTCTAGTTTAAAAATTAGTTTATTAAATCTAAAATCAGTCTTCACAAGTCCGAGAGAACGATACTTTTCTTACCACAACTACAAAACCATCAACTGGTCTTACTCCTTATACTAATATCGACTCAGCTGGTATATACAAGGGTTCCAGCTATCGATTTATTGAAAATAAAATAATTATTAATATTATTAAATGTACTGACAACATGATTGGATCAAATGAATCCAAGCGCATTCTCTCAAAGACTCATTTAACTGACTAAATTGGGTTCGTAAATCATAAATAGCCTGAGAGTTAGTCTTGATCATATTTTTATTGTCTTCTAAATTTTGTTCAACCGATTGCTGAAACTTAGCAGTGTTATTAGATAAAAAGGTTAGAGACTCTTCTAAACTCATGATCTTCCTATCTGAATGGTTCTGAAATTGTGCTGGTCTTGAAGGATTCTTAGGATAAACAAAACCTGGGGGAACCTTAGAATTATTAGACTGACCTTGACTCTGGCCGTTAGACCAAGAAAGGTTAGGATGGTTTCTCCAACCAGGGTTATAGGTTTCTGAATAAGGGTCAAACTTCTGATGACTATCAAATCTAGTGTTATTATAAAGAGCATGGGCGTGCTCTTCAACAGTATGTCCTTCCCAAAATGACTTGGGCTCAATTCCATAACTAAATTGACTCAATTCTAAAGCTTCTAACCTTTTTGATATAACTGTTATTTTTGCATCTGATTCAAAATATCCTTCTACCCTATTGACATTTCCTCTACTTAGAAGAATTGTTTTCTGGGGCTCCCTATTATTTTCCCATTGCTGAGTTTTTTCGGCGATTTCATTCAAAAATGACATCGCACCATCGACAGTTTTATTTTCAAACCCAGATGTGCATAAAGACTCAACTATGATTGTTGTCGAATAATCTAAACCCTCGTAGAGGATCTGAACTAGCCTTACTTTTTCTAAACCATGATGCGATAATAAGTCATTGAACCTTTCCAAATACCTATATAAAGATTCTCCCTCTTGTTGAAAAAATGTGCAAATCTGCTGCCTAATAGATAATGTTTTGTGCCTAGGGAAATACTTCTGGAAAAACGCAGATGTAAGTTGTACATAGGTTTCAATGGACTCAGAAGTCAAATTATATAGCCAAGATTTGGCTTTGTCTCTTAGTGAAAAAGGAAACAATCTAAATTTCAATGCTTTAGCATCTAAGTCCTTAATCCTGATGGTACTACATATTTCCTCAAAATCCCTAACATGGAAATAGGGGTTTTCTTTTCTTTCCCTAAGAAGATTGGGAGCATCTGTATGGTCCCAGGTTTTAACTCATAGTTTGCTTCAGTTTCAGCTAACTTGATACATGATGGACGAGAATTCCTATTCGGGTTCAACAAAGCTTTTAAAGTTGTCATTGCTGGCACTATCAAAGGACTAGGAGTAACTTCTTCACACAGTATCAATGTCTCAAAATTAAAAATTCCAAAAACAGGGCCCTCAAAAGAAGAGTCTTCGAGGTCCTTGTTTCCAGGGACAAAACTACTAGGTTTGTCACTAATCAAACGACCTAGAGTGTCTCTTTTCTATGCTCGCTCAGTGATGATTTCGAGCGTCCTTGGCATATACTAAAAAAAATAAAAAAAATCTTAATTGGAAGGGAATTCTAAGCAATCACAAGCAAGGATGACTCAACCAAATCAAACCTGTTGAATCTAGCTTCTATTCTTTCAAAGGGCAACTAGTTACAGTTTTAGCAAACCTCTTAGAACGATCTGAATTAGATTAAGTCGAATAGAAACATGATAAGCTTTAAGTAAATTTGATAACCATGTCTCTTTGGCAACGTTTCCTTGCATTACAAGGCGGCTTGAATCTTCTTAAAATAATTTGCTAACAGAGTAACCAATTCAGTCCTTTTGAATGACTTTCCTATAAACTCGTTACCCTATCGGTCTCTTTTTAGTCAAGATTTTAAGCTTAGGTTCGCGTTTGGTAACGTGTTCCTAAAGCAGGCAAGAAGGAAACGGTGATGAAATCCGAGTCCTTATCTTGTATGGCCAGTTCTTGCCCTTTGCTAGAAAATAAATATGTATTCAGTCCTCAACATATCTGCATTACGAAGGAATACAAAAAATCCACTTGCTGGGGTTTCGTGGATTGATAAAGTTTTACCTCCCGTACCAGACGGGCGTTGAACCGTTGAAGTCTACTCGGGCCACTCACTCCTGTGTCAGTGTACGAACCCAAGGGGCTGAGACAATATCGTAATTTTCGTCCTTCCCTGTGCATTTTATATTTAATACTACCCTTCAGTAGGGTTTAAAAATAAAAATAATGTCCAAAAATGTCCCAAAGTGTCCAAAATTTACAAAAATAAAAGAAAATAACAAAAACAATTAAAGTTTTCCTAATACAGTTTTTCTAAATTAAAATAACAAATAAAAACCCTAAAAAGTAAAAATTGAAAAAAAAAAAAAAAAAACTATTTGTCTTCTTTTCCGTTCTTTTAGCTTTAACTTTACTCCAATCTTTTAATCACCAAAATCTTTGGCTCAATTTCTTTTCGTTTTTCGTTCCAAAACTTGTAGCAAAAGAGAAATACCCAAAACACGTAAAATAGAACAAAATAATAAAAATCTAAAAATAAAACTATACTAAAAACAAAAATTAAATTAAGAATCTAACCTAAAAACAAATCCGCATCGGTGGCGCCAAAAATTGATGTGTTTTAGAAATAGTGGTAAAAGATTCGATACTCAGACTTGTGAAGATTTGATTTTTAAACCTAATTTTTAATACTAAAAATAAAGAAGATTAAAGTAAAATTGATTTAAGACTATGGAAAGAACTGAGACTAAGAATTCCACCATTAGCCAATTTTTCAAATGATTTAGCATTAATAGTTATCTTACAACTCATACATTCAATTGATTCAAAATATTATCAAAGTTAGATTTTCAAAATAATAGTTGTAAATCAAAAGTATGAGACATCAATAGATCTAAACTAAGCATGACCCATCAAAAGAAAACACAATTAGTTGATAAAAATCATTCTTCTAAATTTAATTCAAACAAAATAATCATAAAAGAATTGCAAGAAAAATAATAAGATCAAAATATACCACTTTATTATTGGAAAAATGGCTTCCTCTGTCGCCTCAGCAATGGGGTCTAGCACCTCATGTTGTGAACACTCTCAAGATGTGTATTCATGGCTCAACAAAGATGAAAAGAGTGAAAAATGTGTAAACAGAGAGTTTGCAGCGGTGTAGTGGCGTTGCAGACAACTGTTTCCACTGTTACAGAAAGAAAGTACTTCCGCTGAAGTTAAACGTTACTGTTCTGAAGATATCCACTGCATATGGGTTGAAGAAACCGTTGCAGCTGAAGATAAATGTTGCAAAGACGAAGATATCCGTTGTTGTTCAGTTGAAGAAATCGTCGCCTATTCATGTTCTTCACTACAGCAGCAACACTTTTTTTTCTTCTTGTTTTTTATTTTCAATTGAAGTTATCCCATTTTTTACTCGATATCTTTGTTATTTATAGGTTTAGTAAACCCTAACAACTCCTCCTAACTTGATAAGGACCCAAAACACAATCCAAAACCAACTCCAATTCGTGTAAATCCCAAATCAGGGAGTAAACCCTATTCCGGCCATAAATCGAATTTTCGACCTGTTTTCTCGGCAGAAAAACTTCATAGCTGACGTGTATTGATATGTTTTGACTATTCCTTCATATATAACACGAAATTCACTTCTTATTCCATAAAATTCGTTTCCCAAAGAAACAGAAACTCCTCTCACACGTTTCTAACTTTCCCGCTGATTTCGGGTTTTTGAAATAAAGAAGAGGTGCCCTTATCTGACGTGCAGGTGCCTATATCCAACTCCATGGGTGCCTTTTATCAATTTTCCGGGTGCCTTTATCAATTTTAAGCCGATTTTTCTACAAATATTTATATCCCAAAAATACCTACAAAGACGTAAAAACTCATAATAAGTACAAAATCGAGCACTAGTAATATAGAGAATTGAGCACACTTTAGACACAAAAAATGTGTCTATCATTAATCTTAATTAAACCAACACACATTTTCAGTTTGACACTCATATATGAGTAGCATCATTAGCTACCTTTATACGTATCTCAAACCGAAAAATCAATGTGTCTCAAGATAGGCCATATGGTGTACTGATGAGTATGTGTTTCATAGCTACCGGATTCAGACATATCTCTCTTGGAATCCCTCGTCTCTTCGTCATCGTTGTACCGATATAAATGTGCAGAGTCAGGGTCAGCTATATTTTCAATCTTACCTCGCAGTCGTCTTTGATCGTCAACCCTCAACATTGAACCACCATCAATGCAACGGCTCATGTCCTTCACCAACCACTTAGCTCGCTCGACCTATTTTGGAAAAATAAATTATCTAAAAAAAATTGTAAAAAATTTGAAAAACTAATACAGTAAGAAATATAATAGTTTACGTAACACCATAAAAATCTCTCCTTCCAATAACTGGCTTCCTTCGATGAACTTGGATGATCCACAATCTTTTCAAAATATGGTATCGCTTCCGCATCCATATTGAGCACAACAGGATGACCCCATCTGTTGAACCATGTCAAGTACTTAGCCTCGACTAGTTTTGTTCCACGAATGGGTTCATATCAACTTGGTTGGGGGCTCGAATGCAACCGTTCCAATCGTCGTCAGACGGAACAAGGTTGTAGACCATTCTAACATTATTAATCAAGAGCTTAGAGTTTCCCATGTCCACTTTAAAGACCTCATCCTCATCGCGAAGAATCTCTGCACAACTCCAATTTGACGTAGAGTTCTACGATGGTTGTAAATGACGTACCATGTTGGATGATAGAGTGGTCTGTTGTAGGTCGACACATCTGTAAATTCACGAGCATCACGACCATTTTTATCAAGCCTGAGGTACAGTCAAGTCGACCAATTAATCCCTTATCTTAACCTTCTTACCATTTTTGTCCTTCTCCTGATTTCTTGTGAATAGATATTTGCTTCCTGTTGGAGTAGGGAAACACCATTGTTTATTGATGATGTGTCAAACTCGACAAAAATATATTCCTTACTTTCTTACACTAACTAGTAGAATAATAATAAGCAGGTTCGTTCTTAAGGGAGTAGAGAGTCAAAGTTGTCGATTAAAGTTTCTGAAAATAAAAGTAATGCAAAATCTATGAAAACAAATATAAGAATGCAAATACGAGGATAAGAGTGATGAAGGACTCTTTCTCGGTCACGAAATGTGAATCAAATCGATATAGCTATTTTTCTGCTAGATACCCCTTACTAATAACCCTAGAATATTTAGTACGCTCAAATATTCCGCAATCTCCTCAAATCACCGGACACGGAAGTGCTCGACTTCTGGAGTCTACCCAATCGAGCTATCTAGAAGTACGCTCTCTAGATATAACTCAATCAAATGCATTACGTTCCGTGAGATAGGCTATTCCTAGTGACAAATACAAAAGCTCGATTTATCTACTAGTGTCATTCAATATATATGGATACTTAACAAAATCCCATCGTCAATATCCACATATTGCTACTTGTATTAAGAATTTCTAGACAATTACTGGTCGAAGAGTTCTTAATTAGCAATAGAATTATCAATCAACCATCCAATTTACAACTTAAACGATTTAGAAATAACTCATAAACACTTTTAGCACGGTAAAGGATGAACCATGATTAGATAAATCACAAGAAAACAAGCTTTTAAACATCAATTTGAGTTCATGTCCGGACGTCGAAGTCGTCCCTAATCAAGATGCAATTACCTACTGGAGTTCATGGTAATAACAATCAAATAGAAAGAAACCTTTGAAACAAAAGATATTTGAAGTCAAACTTCAGCCCCAAACCCAGCTGGTGGTGGTCTGCTTCTATGACGTGATAGTGTTCCTTGTTGTTGATACCAACTAGTAAGGTTCGGGTCCAGTTTCCTTCTCTCATCTTGTTTGTACGGACTGATTGTATGAACTGGATGTATGCAGGTGGGTGATGATGGACTGTATAGAATGGTGTAGGCTGTTGGAGGTGGATGTGAAGGAACTGATGGTGGAAGGGGTTGGAGAGGAGCAGAGCTCCTCTCTGTTGGTTATGAAAACAGTCGTGAAGGGGTATATTGTGCTGTAGCTTTTTGGTCTTCTTTTATAGCTCTCAAATTCTTGTATCCCAAGCCTCTTATTTCCGTCTGATTTCTAAATACTGTCCTTCCAAATTCAAGCACACCCATCATCCTAAACTCAACCGACTTCCAAATTACTTCAAATCCCATCCCTTCAACCATAGTAATCAAAGGCAGCAGACACTTCTCAGTCCATGTTAACCTGTTTTCTCAGCTAGATTATTACCAAGACTCGTGCTAATTCAGAACCCAGTACTCCGTGTTGTACTCTACTTCTTCTTAACTGCCTTGACAACGAGAATTTCTCTTCTCACCTGTTGCATTCTTTCCAACTTTGGCCGTTACAATCTGTCAAGGCCTTGCAAAAATATCCACAAATTCATGGACAACCTTTCTCTAAAACTGAAACAAGTCAGTACCCATTGTAATCGTGTCTCTCCTGATGTCGAAAAACATCTCCTAGCCACTGCCAAATAACCCTCCTACACAGCCATCAAACCATGGCAGACCTGGTGGTTCAAAGATGACAGTTCGGGCATTTTGTCAAGCACTAAATGTGCGTCCTGCAAACTGATGAGAGCTGTGTACAGGTTATACCTTGAAAGTTCCACAATTTCATTCCTTCCCTGCAATTCACATTTTTTCAATCAACACACCATACCCATCAAAATGTTCGCTGATCTAAACCATTCAACTACAGGAATCAATGGCAAACATCTTCTCTTCATTCCTAACTTCTTGGTTAGAAGCCATAGCAGCAAACTGCTACAAACTCGTCCAATCTGCTGCTGAATTCCAAATTCAGCTCAAACCCATCTTCTAATTCATCACAGACTCTTCAAAACACCTTCAATCTCCTTCCCCGCACTGCTCAAAATCAACAGCAATAACTACCGTTCTTCCCTGACTTCTCATCCCTAAAACTCTGTCCGTGATTCAAACATAAACTCCGTGTTCGTCTTGACCTCTAAATGTTTGTTGGTCCTTCGAGAATAACCCTTGAACCCATGGTTTTCCGGCGGCCAAGAGCTTGGTCCAGTAGCAAGAACAAATGTCTAAGAACTGGTCTCTTCAATCTCGCCCTAAGTTCTGAAGTCCGTGTAGTGTGTTTAGGTAATGAGAAGATGGAATCAGGTGGCCCCGAGTAAAAACACATCTGCCTTCAACATTTTCTGTTTTCTATACAACATAGGCCTGTGTACTTTCGACGCTTCGAGCCATCAATATCCAAAGATGCTAAACAACGCCATAACCCTCTATTTACCTTCTTTTATACAAAATGACTACAAAATACTAAATAAAGCGTAATATACTCTAAAAACAAGAAAATTAATTTTAAAAAACATAAAAAAATAATATTCAAATAATGTAATTTAAACTTTTATTTTATTTATCCTTTGTTGGTCTCGTCAAGGTAGGAAAATGATCGTAAACTCATGATTGCACAAAAAATAGAGTTATATTAAACACAAATCAATTTAAGAACTGAACAAACATTGGAAATAGCAAAATAAAAATTACCTGGAGAAGACCAACATTCCCCGCAATTTATGTTTGGTTCCACCTTGAAGATTTACCAAGACTCTTACGTAAGAAAGAGAAGGTGGCAATGCCTCACGAGTACTCTGCTACCTTGTTGAATTCCGGATTAAGACTGAGATGTTGCAAGAGTTGTAGATAGCAAGCGTTCACCATGTTACCTGTAAGATCGGGGAAAATGATGGTGTCAAGTGCGTACAACAAGTAAGTTGTAGCTGTATGTCTAACCCTTGCATCATCCATCTCCTTATCCTTGGATTTCTGGAACTTAGCCCTTAGACGATTCAAGTTTATCTTTCTTGCCATACTTAGCGAAACCATTTCACCAGCCTTATTCTTCTTCCTTCTGTTGCCGAAGTTATTTTCTCCCTTCGGCGCTTCTCCGGCTCCTACCTCAAATTCGTTTTGGGCTTCCACCTTGTCCCATCCAAGACATTCTTCAGCCAACTTAAAAAGATCTTCAAAAGAAAAAGATTTGTCGAAACCATCAAGCACGGATTTTCCATCAACGGAAAAGCCTGTAATTTGGAGGGCATCATCGGGAGTGATAGTCATCTCTTCTACCGGAAGATGAAAAGTATATGTCTCGGGAAAATACCTATATCTGAAAGAGCAAATCGTAACAACATCGTACTGCTTCTGACATGTGGTTGTTGCAGGCCATAATCTCGAAGCCTTTACAAGGGCTACCACCGGTAAGCTGTCGCTTTCCAATAGCCAAAAACTCGCCATTTGTTGTTTGAGTTTCGGGACCGCTGTGGTATGATCCTACATGAACAATGGAAGAAACATTAATAATAATACATAAAGATTTATCTTTAGATTAAATTATCACCACCGTCGAACAGACCCTTGCCGCCCATGAATACTGGTAACCAAATAAGATGAAAGATCTACCCCTTGGATCAGCCCAAGGTAAGCATGTTGTCAATCACTTGTTTTGTTGTAGGAGTTGTTGGCTTCTTCACTTTCACTTTTCCTTTCCCTTTAGCATCGGAGGGACCAACCAATGGACCAACACTTGTTTCGCCTATATGTTCTTCCATAATCTCATATTGTTGTCGTTGTTGAGAAAACACAAGTGCACGTTCAGTTACCTCTTCTCTTGGTTCACCAATAACAAGTGCACCTGGTTTCTTTTTGGATGCAGCCAAATTTTTCTTGTGACGAGAGGTTGGAATCGGGTCAACTGTTGGTGTTACCTCTTGTGTTATTCTCTTCTTCTCTTCTTCTTGTCCTTCTGTGGCCTAAGACAAATTAAAAAGGCATGATCAATACATATAACAAGAAAACATAACTAAAAATATGAAAATCCAAAAAATTGCACTTCAAAACAGGAAACTCGGGATCGTTTACGGCTGAGAAATGCTACTTACGGTTGGGTCAAAAATGTTTACGGCTGGCTTTCCCTAGCACTGACCTAGCCGTAAAAAAAATTTAAAAAAATTAAACACAAGCTCAGGCTCTCTTACGGCTAGGAAAAGATATTTACGGTTGGGTAAAGTTACTCTACGGCTGAATTTTCCTAGCACTGACCAAGTCGTAAACAATAACAAAAATCTCAACCCAAACTCAGGGTCATTTACGACTAGAAAGTGTTACACTACGAATGACTTTTCCATGCATCGACCTAGCAGTAACAACTACTTATGGTTAGAAATGTTAAATTTCCTAACCATAAACAAAACACTTACATTGATTTACGGCTGGGAGTTCATCTTTTCCCAGCCGTATATATGTTTTTACGGCTAGGAAATCAACATTTCTTAGCCGTATGCAGTTAAAAAACTATTTTTTAAAACCCTAAATCTATCAAATATACCATAATTAACCTCTAAATTTTATAAACAAATGATGGGTTTTTTGATTCATACTTTAAGTGAGCATTTTCAGGTGGATTAACATGAGGTTCTTCTTCTTGTTCGATGTTTGATTGATGGGGTGGCTCTTCGGGTGCAAAAGAACTTGAATCATTGTCTGTTGGTTGATTTCTTCTTCTATGTAAATTGGCTGCTTGCTTTGCTTGCTTGGACCTCATGGTGCTCGTTTTATAAAAATAGTTTAATCGTCGATGAATAATTTTTAGGATCGTCGATGAATAAACAAAAAATGGAGAAGATGAAATGGAGATGGTGAAGATAGATTACAGATTGAAAGGAGAGGAGAAGAGCAGGAGGAAGATGAAATGATAATTAGATATAGTTTTTTTTTTTTTTTTGTATTAGATTTAGGGTAGTTATTGAGAGAGAGTATTTTTGACTTTTGACATGGCTATTGAGTCACCCCATATCCCTATTTTGGACACAATAATCCACTGCATCCCTCATTAAGCAAAGTCTGCAGCTCCAATAATAGGGTTCTTTTTTTAGTCCCACTAAATAGGCAGAATTCCAATTCCAAGATACCTTTTGACATATATATCTTTATTTATGATGTATGGGAAATTGTATTAAAAATAAGACAAAGGGTAAAAATAGGAAAAAATATGAATATTTGTAAAAACCAAGTAATTTCTTAATCTAAGAGATTTCACTTTGTCTGCCTCTATATAAGGGACGGAAGGAGTATATTTAAAATTTATTCAGATAGTACATATGATAATTTGGGATGTGGATTAATGTGGATAGAAAATAGAAAAAATATGGGCAGTAAGGAATTAACGTGGATAGAAAATAGGAAAAATAGGGTAGAAAAAAGGTAAAAACCTTTAGAAATGAAAAAAAAAAACAGACCTACATTAGCTCGGCGCTTAACAAAGTTGTAAAATGATATATGAAGGAAAAAATTATACTTTTACAAGCCGGGAATCGAACCCGGGTAACAAAGTTGCAAAGTATGAAGGACAAAATTACACTCTAGTAATTACTAATTAATCCTATCTAGAGGACCCGTTTAATGGGTGGTCCACCCATCCAACTACATTTACTCGCTTGGTCCAAAAACATGTTTTTAAACCAAAAAATTCATTCCCTATTCCATTACACATGCGAGACTTATTATGTGTTTTTTTATAAATGTCTAAAATACCCTTTTGTATATAATCAATATTTTAGGAAAAGTCTTATAGAGCTTTTCATCTTCTTCGGTTTTTATTTCGTGCATCAAAGCTCTGGCGATTCATGGAGATTAGATTTTCAAAATCGCAATGATATGGACCAATGTTGCCCTTTCAAAATCTAAATCTTCTTATAATTCTTCTAATTTTTATTTTAAACATCTTTTATTTGTTGTTTAAAAAGGAAAAATCTTTTTTAGGGTTTTCAAATATCATCTTTTTGGTTATTCTTGGTAGATGATTGAACTTTATTTTTTTCTGATTTGACTTTAGCTTATCTTAGATGTGTGTTTCATGTTTAATTTTCATTTTAGGTATGGTTGATTTTAAACTTTTACTTTATAAATCGGTTAGTTTATACATATCGATTTGATTTATGGAACTTTTTATTTTTGGATTTTTTTAATGGTAATTTGTCGAGTTAGTTTGAACATTTTTGTGATTTATGAACATTTTTATGTTTACTTGATAGATCGATTAGTTAATTTTTTGTTTTTTTATTGATCTGTAGAAAAAGGTTTGATTTCCATATCTGATATTCGTTGACGATACATATATTTCTTTGAACTTATAGATTTAAAATTCAATAGTAAATTTATAAATGGTGATGAATGTAAAGATGTTGCTAAATAATCATAGTACTTGTTGGAGATATTTGGGTATTTTAAATCTAATTCATTAATTAGGCGAGATTGAATCTAAAAAAAATTGTTATTGATGCTTTTGATTTGTGATGTATGTGTTTAGTTTTGATTTTGTAGATTTATCATTAAGATTTTGATTACCAGGGTTATAGTAATTCACATCCTTTGTTAAGTGGTTTGTAATTATGTGTTATTTATTCTGTTTTTTCATCAAACTGTAAATGCGTTATGCGTAAGTAGTTAGTAATTGTGGTATGTTTGTAATTATGTGATCTTTTTTTTTTTTGACAACTTTTAAACTAGTATTTGGGAAGTACATATTTGCATGTACTGATTACGCAGTACATATTTGCATGTACTATTTATATTTTGTTTTTTGTTTTAATTTGTTTCGTTCTTTGATAGTGCTGCCAATTGTCTACAAAACCGATGAAGGATCACATATATCTCCACTTGAACCGCTTACCTTCAAAAGTTTGAAGGAAAGATTTTCAGGTATCTCAGAGACAAGTGCCATTTTTCTGGTGTTGATGTCACAAAGAGCCCATCCCGGTGTTACCAAATGGTATCTTTCTCTGTCATTTTAATTCAGCTAAACCAAATGGTATCTTTCTCTTCAGAATAGTTGGTGGCTATCATATCCTTCAATATGTACGTATTTGATTATCTCTTGTGTACATATGAGTGCATATATAAATGTATTGCGGATAGATAAGTGTATATCTAAATTGATGTGAACTTGATGAATGAGGTTTTAGAGTAGAGTAACAAAGAAAGTTAAACACATCTTGAACTTATCTGATTTGCTTTTCTATGATGTTTACCTAATATTGCATAATGGGGTATGCAGGAGTTGGAACCATCAACTTTCTCACCAAACAAGGATACAATATCAAATGTATGATATCTACTAAGTTTTTACGATATGTACTGAGTTTTGACATTTGTACATATCAATATCTATTGGGTTTTTACTTTGTACATAACTCAAAAGGGATGATATCTCTGTATCTTACTTGTTCTTCCATGAGAGAGTACAAAATATGTAAACAAACTCAGTTAATAGCTAAACCATATATACAAGATCTTCATTGTATTAATTTTCTCAGCATTCTTAAGAGTTCTATATACGTTGATATTATTGTTTCTATCCCTGGTAGACAGTAATGAAGTGCATGTTATACAATAAACATGCTTGATCTTACTTGACAAATACAATTTCTTTGCTTGACATAATAACTGCAAACTTCATTGTTGACATAATGGACGGAAAAGATGCGTACATTTATCCAAAAGGATGTTGTCATCTTCCTAAAAACAAAACTAGGAAATCATCTTATATTTACTCCATTTATAAAGATGTATGAATCTGTGGTTGAGTGTCATTCACCGTTTATGGGGGTCGAAGGGGCAACACCCCCTTGTTATTAGTGATTTTTATTGCCAATACATTTTTCTTTTATTTAGTAATATGTGGTTGTTATTAGGCAAAATAAAAAATCAAAAAAAATACACATAAACAAAGTAAATTATTTTCAATACATATCAATATTTACTTCTTAGTACATGTTAATATGTACTTTTATAATATGAATGTATAGGTTTAGGGTTTCAGGGTTCATGGTTTCATGGTATCAGGGTTAAGGGTTTAGGGGTTCAGGTTTCACAAGGTCCAGGGTTCAAGGTAACCCTGAACCCTGAGACTCTGAACCATGTACCATGTTCCCAGGTTAA